>JAJOZX010001311.1:272500-697500 GCA_023014485.1 Bathynomus jamesi | reverse complement strand
AACACGCATTAGCACAGTTGACGTTATGCTTGTAATGGCGTTGGTGATACGTTCCTTTAGATGATTTATGTCTCGTATCTTTTCCTGATACACCATGGCCTTCAAGTGCCCCAAAGATAGAAATCAAGGGGGGTGAGATCTGGGGATCTGGGAGGCCACTCCACAGGACCACGCCGACCAATCCAAGCATCCGGAAACTGCTGATCCAAATACCGACGCACGTGAAGACCATAATGAGGTGGAGCTCCATCTTGCTGGAAGTAAACTGGGAAGTTACCTTCCTCGTTTAGCAGGGATGGGAAAATCTCTTCTTGCAACATGTTAAGATACCTTTCGGCATTAAGATTTCCACTGACAAAAATTGGTCCAATAATTCTGTCACCCCCATATCCCGGCCCACACCATCACTTTACCGGCACCTTGCATCTTCGTCGGACTCAGCCAGTTAGGGTTAGCATTACTCCAATAACGTATGTTTTGCCGATTAACCTCTCCATTGACGTAAAAATTTGCTTCATCAGTAAACAAGATCTTACGTCAAACGCATATTCTTAGGGTATTTGAAACATAAAAACAAACGTTTAATTTTTCCTATGTATGGAAACTTACGGCCCACCCTGTATATATATATATATATATATATATATATATATATATATATATATAATATATATATATATATATAATATATATATATATATATATATATATACAGGGCGTCCCAAAAAAAATGTATACACACTTTAACAGCTGATAGCTCAATTTATGTTTCTTTCTTTCCAAGTTAAACCCATTAGAATTAATAATGGCAGTCAGACTAAGCTTTGAACAAAGGAAATTCATTCTAAAATGCTACTGGAAGTGTGAAAACGCAGTTGAAGTGCAAAGACAGTTTAGGAGGGAGTTTCAAACAGATCCACCAACGCGACTTACCATCACTCGAATTAGAGATAAGTTTGAAACCGATGGAACTGTTCAGAATGTCCACAAGAAGCGTTCCGGAAGACCACGGACATCGACAAGCCCCACAAAGCAAGAAAGAGTACTGGAAACGTATCACCAAAGTCCAAGAAAATCTGTGCGGCAAGCGAGTCGTGAGGTAGGAATTTCAGAATCGTCTGTCCAACGCATTTTGAAGCGCTGTCAATGGAAAAGTTACATTCCAAGATTAGTCCATGCTATTAATGAAGATGATGATCCGGACCGAAGAGTGGAGTATTGCGAGTGGTACTTGGCACGATGTGGATGTGGATTGGACGGGATTTCGTAGAATACCCTCCGCGTTCACCAGACCTCACACCACTAGACTTTTTTATGGGGATACTTAAAAGACAAAGTCTACGCTATAAAACCTGCAACAGTCGCTGAATTGAGAGCAGCCATTGAACGAGAATGCACACAAATACCAAACGAAATGTTTCGTGATGTTTGCGATTCCATTGCTTCGCGTTATCAGCAGTGCCTGGACCAGAACGGACGTCAGTTTGAAAACAGGCGTTGACAAAACAATTAAATAATGTCTGTAGATTCTATTACATTTTGAAAATGAAATGTATTTTAATAAACACTGCCTTTATAATTATTTAAAGTGTGTATACACATTTTTTTGGGACGCCCTGTATATATATATTAACTGCAAACAACACACAGTATAATTAATGTAAAGAACAGCGCTTGTGTAGAAGAACGTTCCGCGCAAGATGAGGAGGGAGAACGAACAAATGAAAAATGAGGTAACCACCCGGGAATCGAACCCGGGATCTTCCGATTGCCGGTCAGATATGCTATCCACTACATCATGGGCCTCGATTAATCAGAAGTCGTAATTCTCCTACATACGAGCAGAAACCAATGCCCTGAGGGGGCACCTTCGCATGCCGTACATATAATACATTTTAATTGTGAATGTAAATTTGTATAAAACCAAGTTGAAATCCAGATTAATAATGGCATACTAACAAAAACCTAAGATTAATGTCCATTACTATTGTCTATTAATTTCTCTTGTGCAATCTAGTATTAAAAACACATTTCTTGGAATTGTTCAGTTCTTATATCTAATGTACAGTATAATATTGGTTTCTTTGTATGGTGTTGGTTAATGTCTTCGATGGTAACCTTGCATTTGTCATATCAATAATGATAATTTAAGATGAATACATACTTTAACTATTAATAATACTTACTTACTTACTTATTTATTTATTATTAATTAATAATAATTAGCTGTTTATTTTTAATAAGAGCCCGGTAAAGCCTAAAGCTTAAGGGCCAAATTAAATAAAATAAATAGTCTAGTTCCACAACTATTTATGTCATTATAAATTGTAAAACCAATGTATTTATTTTATTATTAATAAAGGTTATTCAATTCAATTCAATATACCTTTCGTTAACCTTTGGTTAGCTTCCGCCCGAATTGTTCATTCTGACGAAGGTCAAGCTTTTCACTCCACCTTAGACCTACAGTTTAACGTGGAATCCGAACCACGCCCCATCAGCAGCCCAGCGTCTTAACCACTAGGCTACCTAGGGTACCCATTTATTTACCAACCACTTTTTTTTTTTTTATTGTGTAGAAGGATGAACAGCTGGGTTTTGCTTCGCGCCGGCTGCCGTCGGGTCTCGAACCCGGGGCCGATGGATTCGTAGTCAGCGACGCTAACCACTACACCACCAGGGCGTATATATACACACACCTCGTTAACCTCGTTGATGTTCCGTGTGTTGGTCTCTCTCTTCACACGAAGGTCAAGCTGGTGGTCCCGCCTCTAGGCCTGGCTTGGTGGAGGAGCGAGTTGCTTTCTTGCGCTCTCCACCGCACATAGCCAGGTACACTCGGCTCATCTGGTACCGTCCTGAGCCAGGCATCTAGTCTTCTCTTGAAGACTTCAACTTTGACCCCTGTAACTTTTCTGAGGTCTTTTGGAAGCTGGTTAAAAGTCTTGGCCCCCTGGCAACCAAGCTATTTTCCTTCAATGTTGAAGAGATCCCTTGTCGGGCCTTTAATTTGGGAACACTACACATTCTGCCTTTCCTATTTTCCAGCGTTGTTTGAATGGTAAATGGGTTTAGTTTTAGGTTTGGTACCAGTTTTTCGATCATTTTCCATATGTAGATTATGGTGTACCTCTCGCTTCTTCTTTCCAGGGAGTACAAATTAGTTTACGTAGTTTTTCCCAGTAGTTGAGTTCTTTGCAGCCATCAATCTTGGCTGTGAAATGTCTCTGCGTTTCTTCTAGTTTATTAATTTTTTCCTTTTTATATGTGGACGTCAAAACTGAACAGTATTCAAGTTTTGGTATGATCAGTGTTCTCAGCAGGGCAATCATTACTGTCTTGTCCCTCATTTTGAACGTTCTTAGTACCTGTCCTGCAACTAATTTTTCTTTGTTTATTGCTATCTGATTTTGTGTCTCGAATTTGGCATTATCAGTCATTATTACTCCCAAATTGACTGCTTTCGTGCTATTCTGAATTTGTTGTCATCTGGAGCATAATATGCAGTCTGTTTAAGTTCTTCATTTCTACCATATCTTAAGAGTTGAAATTTCTCGGTGTTAAATGTCATATTGTTGTCTTCTGACCATTTGTATATTTTGTTCGTGTCCCTCTGCAAGGCCTCCACTTCATTTGCATTGCTGATTTTTCTGCTGATCTTTGTATCGTCTGCAAAGGATGTTTCTGTTGCTTTTTACTCCACCGTCTATGTCTGTTAGCATGATAGTGAAGAGGAGTGGGGCCAGTACTATACCTTGTGGTACTGAGCTGCGTACTTTTGATTCTGATGATGATATATTTTGAATTTTGACGACCTGTAGACGTTCTCTGAGGAAGTTGTAAATTCATTTTCCCACTTTCCTGTTATTCCCATATGTTTCATTTTATGTGCTGTTATACCATGATTACATTTGTCGAGAGCTTTAGCAAAATCCGTGTATACGACATTGTAGTTTTCATTGCCTTCAAGTGCAATTACGATATTGCTATAGTGCTCTATAAGTTGTGATAGGCATGATCTTCCTGATCGGAATCCCTGCTGATTGTCGTTGAATCTTTCCAGTGTCTCCAAGAAGTCATAGACTTTCTCTCTGACTATTCTTTCAAATATTTTGGAGAGGTGGGACGTCAAAGACACTGGTCTACAGTTCTTTGCTTGAAATCTCTCCCCTCCTTTATATATAGGGACAATGTTTACTCTTTTCAAGATGCTCGATACTTCCCCAGTGTCCAAGGATCTTCTCCATATCCAGTATAAGGGTGTAGCTATTTAATTTTTACAGTTTTTAATTAATAGTGCGTTCCATTTGTCCAGACTTGCAGCTGAATGTGATTTCATTTGGCCTATAGCTCTCGCTACATCTTCTGGGGGTAAAATTTATGGAATTTATGGAATATACATATATATTAGTGGTGGACCGGATATCCGCACCCGCATCCGCATATGCGGATGTTATGCGGATATTACCTCTAATAAATTATGCAATTTACAATTAAATTAGCTTATACCTTGAAAGTAGCTTATAAGGCCCAGTCATGCACATTTCATGTAAAGTATTAATTATTAATGTACAAACAAATATATAAACCTCAAAATATAAATAGGTGGTAACACAGAAAATTGAATGAAACTTGTTTTATTGAATTTTCTGTGGCTGAAACTCTTGAGAAAGTTATTATTTTTATCATAATGAAAATAGTAATATTAATTTTAATTCTTATGCATTGCCTGCCATAATAGTAATATCATGAAATTTGAAAAATTGTTATATATTCATAATTCTATATTATACTGATATATTAACTAAATATCCGCATCCGCATCCGCGGATATTGAAATAAAAAATCCGCAGCCGCATCCGCAGATGTTGAAAAACTGACATCCGGTCCACCACTAAATTTTATATATATATTGAATTGAATAACCTTTATTAATAATAAAATAAATACATTGGTTTTACAATTTATAATGACAAATAATTGTTCCTTGAATGATGTTCCAGATTTGTTGTATCACGTCCCATATATCATTAGGGTTGTTACGATTGTTCACAGCTAAAAAAAAATAAAGTCCATAAATTCCCTCCTTGATTTATGGCAGATGACCTGAGGTTATACCATAATGGTGAACACATAATTTACGCAAAATCTGGACTTTGAAAAATAAAGTTTAGACCCACTAGGCGTTGACCACATGGTACGGCATGATGAGTTAAGATAAAATGGTTGGTTTCGTGTTTTTCTCATGGTCATGCCCACTAAAACAATCCCATACCATTATGAAACCAAGCATTACTTCACGGAAGGGTTTATGCATTGCGAGACAAATTTCCCATTGAATTTCCAGCTGACGTAGTGCCTTGTGTGTGTACCAAACAAACCGATTTTGAACTATTTGCCAGTCTTCAGCAGTAAAATTTTTATACTGCTTTAGCCCGCAACGGTCGCTTTTTTAATGTTTTTCTTCCTGAGAGGTGTTTTCCTTAATACCAAACCATTCTCTCCGCTTGCACAGTATTTATTGAAACAATTTCTAGTCACTCTTTACATTATACCAAATTAAGTGTAAGTGATGTAGATGTATTAGGGGTAACCTGTGGTAATTTTACATACGTTAGTGATATGAGTGGTACCACCAAGTGGATTAATCATTGTCTCACTAGTAATAATCTAAAGGATCGAATTGTTAGAGTTCATTTTCTGCATGATTTCCTTCTTTCCGATCATAGACCATTAGAACTATTAATTAATTTTACCAATTTATGCGCAACACGACATAACAAGAACTCACTAGGTAAGAATAATCGCGTCGATTGGTCTAATGTTAATATGCAACAGAGAATAGAATACAAAGACAGGACATTTAATAATTAAGAAATTTTGCATCTTACCTGTAGTAATCCTTGCTCAAATGATTCTCACTGTAAACTCATAGATAGGTATTATAGTAAGATAGTATCCCTGTTAAGAGAAGCAGGAAGCCACGTGATTAAGAGAAGCAGGAAGCCACAACTATCATACTAAGATTATTCCTTGATGGAATGATTTTATTGCCCCCCTGAAGAGGGAATCGAAAGACGCCTACGATTTATCGTGCTTTCATGGTAGACCCAGATTAGGACCAGTATACATGAATATGTGTAGAAGTAGGGGTCAGTATAAGGCGGCCATAAGGCGATGTAAACAGGAAGAAGAGTCTATTCGAGCATCAAAAGCCTGTGAAGCTCACATAAATAACGATAATAGCAAATTTTGGAAATTTGTTAAGAATCAGACGGGTGTCAAAAGTGTCCTCCCTCCGACAATCGATGGGGTGTCGGGGGAGAATGAAATTGCAAAGCTGTGGAAAAACCACTACTCAAAAATTCTTAACAGTGTGAGTAGGGATAATCTTAAGATAGATTGCAGTGAAACGCCTGTGGGAGGGACAAGGGAAAATACTTTGATATTAGTTCCTGAGGTAAGGAGGTTAATTAAAGAGTTAAAAACTGGTTTTGCGTCAGGGGTAGATGACCTATCGAATGAGCACTTAAAATATGCCAATGACGTGGTATGTCTGTATATATCATTGCTCTTATCAGCCATACTTGCTCATAGCTATATCCCTGCAGAGTTCATGAGGGTATATATCTTGCCCCTGGTCAAAAATAAGTATGGAGATATTCTGTCCAGCAATAATTACAGGCCTATTGCTGTCGCTTCTTGCTTCTCGAAACTACTAGAAAAACTCTTGTTACTCCGATTAACTGATTACCTCTGGACATCTAATTCAGTTTGGTTTTAAAAGGTCCCACTCAATTGACCTGTGTATCTATGTACTTAAAGAAATAATATCTAAATACACTGACAGTAATTCAACTATTTATAGCTGTTTCCTACAGTAGATATAAGTAAGCCATATGATAGAGTGAACCACAATATTTTATTTAAAAATCTAGAAGACAAGAAAGTTCCCATGTACATATTAAATTTATTGAAATTTTGGTATTCTCACCAATCTTTTACTGTTAGGTGGGGCAATGTACTATCCGAATGTTTTGGCTCCTCTTGCGGGGTGAGACAAGACTTAGCTTGCTCTCTCCTATGCTGTTTAATGTGTATATTGACCGGTTAATTGCTTCACTTAATGAGGCAACAGTGGGATGTTGTATAGACAGAGCTGGGCAGTTTTTAAATACATTTGTATTTAAATACGTATTTAAATACATTTGTGTATTTAGAACTGTATTTATAAATACATTGTTTTTCATGTATTTAAATATAGTATTTAAATACTTTAATGAGTAGTTAAATACAATGTATTTAAATACTCAAAATATAAAAATGTAAATACTTTTACTGGTTTAATACACGTTCTGTACTAGCACAGTACGACGCGTCGACAGTGTAGTACAGCATGGTTCATGTTTCAACGTGTCAGTTCAATCAGTTGTGTGCCACTCTTAGTCGAAAGCGGTTGATTTCTTTATCGTGTGCGTGTCATGGCTTCAACAAGCAAATCCGGTGAATCAAACAGTGATATATCTGCAGATAACAATTTAGTGCACCCTCTGTTTGAAGGAAAATACTTTAAAATTAAATCTAAAGACGGTAATAAGGTAAAGTGCACCTGCTTGCTGTGTAAACACGAAGTCTCTGCTGCAAGCAATGCTACAACGAATCTGTACACTCATCTGAAGGTAAGTGTTTTTTTAGACATCAAAAAATATCTTGAAATTGACCGAATAATCGTACAAAACGGCTCTGCCTTAAGTGGGCCTGTGTAACTAACTCGTTGCAATCAATCCAATTTGCGATGGAAAATTCATTGATGAAAAAGCTTTTAAAATCGTCTGATCTATCGAGTGGTGTATTTATTTCGAAATTCACCGTGTCCCCTAAAGTAGAAATTTATCAAAACATGAATTAGTGAATGCATATGTTAAAATTTGTATGTATTTAAAATGTATTTACAAATGTATTTAAATACAATTGATGTATTTTGTATTTAGTATCTAAATACATTCGTAAAATGTATTTAGTATTTAGTATTTAAATACATTTCTCCCATGTATTTAGTATTTAAATACATTCAATGTATTTATTGCCCAGCTCTGTGTATAGATAACACAAGGATAAATAACTTAGCTTATGCCGATGATACGGTGTTAATAAGTCCCTCTGTTAAAGGTCTGGATCGGCTACTAAAAGTCTGCGAAGTGTATTCGCAGAAACATGATATTCTTTTTAGTGTTATAAAAACTAAGGTTATGCAATTTCATCCTAAAAGCTGTAATCAACTAATTGATATTAGGTTTAAAATGAGAGGTGACGTAATTGAGGAAGTACAAGAGTTTAAGTATTTGGGTCAAATTATCACCAGCTCCTTGAGTGATGACTCAGATATAAGAAAATAATCTCGAAGCCTTTGTGCTAAAGCGAATATGACTATAAGGAACTTCCGGTTCTGTACAAGTGAAGCTAAAGATACTGTCTTTCGTACTTTCTGCAGTAATATATACGGACAGCAACTGTGGGTGAATTATAAAAAGGTTCTGGCAGAACCCTAAATTTGCTGTACAACAGGTCTTTTAGACTCATACATAAATTATGCCCGAGATACTCAGCTTCGCAAATGTTTGCTACCCGCAATGTCCAAAACTTCCAGGAGGTAACAAGACGTGCTCAATACAGTCTAATGCAAAGAATTAAAAAATCAACCAACCCGATTATCCAAGCTATCCATGAGTCCTGCCGTTTGTCCTCTAAGGTCTAAGCGATGGAATTTTTGGTACGAAAACGTCTGTCTGTAGCTCCACTTAACTTCGACATTACTGTATTATTTCTAATCAATTGTATATCTTTCTATCCTTAGTATATGAACTGTCATTGTATTAATAATATTTGTCATATGGACTATAGTCTACCAATAAACCTTTTCATTTTCATTTATGCCTGAACTCAGGCTAGAAAAAAAGTCTTGCGTGTTTGCACGTTTCTGAAACCAGGACTGCAACATGTTCACGTTCCCACTTCTGTTTCGCCATGTTTTGATTCAACTGCCCGCGTGACTCGTCCCAACCAATCACCGTCATTAAGTCATCTCTCGTCAGGCGCTAATCCGTGGTTTTCTCACGACCAGGCCTGAACTCAAGGGCCTGATTTCAAACGCCCGAAAAAAGCGTTTACACGGGACATGTTTCAGGCGTTTGGTTTCAGGCATAGTGTAAACAGTGACTAAAACGCAAACGCATTTACAGTAGGTAATCGATTTATCCCTTGCAGAAAGAATATGCCTCTTCCAAGAAAGTGGCTTGCTGCATTTCCTTTGGATGTGACCCCTAATAGTAAATCCGCTGCTTCTTGCTTCTGTAAAATTTGTATTACATATTTCAAACAACATTTACGGTACCGATATTATATATATATATATATATATATATATAATATATATTATATATATATATATTATATATATATATATATATATTGCCTGAATTGAATCTTCTGCTAACAAGTTAATTTCTCTTACGTTGTCTTTATTTAGTCAATTACAAACAGTTATGACACACACACACACACACACACACACACACACACACACACATACAGTATACTAGATTATTTAAGATCGACTAACATTACATGCCTTTTTTAGTGTAATTTTGTTTTTGTCGTTAATGCATTTCCACTTGTTTTATTTTGAGTTTCAGAACACCAATAAAAAACAACTGAAAAAGACACGTCAGCAGTTTTCTGCCAATTCCCTTCCATTTTTTTAACTTTGACTTTTAGCGGAAACTAAAATAAAAGTACGAATGTCCTCATTGTTTTAATTATTTGTTTAGTTTTCAGTGAGAGAGAGAGAGAGAGAGAGAAAGAGAGAGAGAGAGAGAGAGAGAGAGAGAGAGAGAGTTACAAGGAGTTACAAGGAAAAGTAGTACCTCAAAAGGCCTTGCGGCCCATACCGAGGAGGTACCAATGGCAACGGGTGCCAGGGAAAATTTTCTACACTCAAATAGTGTGCAAGATTTGGTCTAACCTTTTCTTGAACTGATCCACCGAGGAACTGTTCCTGTTATTAAAAGTTTATTTTTCTTTCAACTATCCTAGCAGTAGTAGAAAACTGGATAGAAAAGTAGAAGGCTCTCTCCCCACCCTCCGCTCCCTCCCTGCCAGAGGCAGGTACGGAAAAAGGTTGAAGAAAATACCTTGACCCTGGAAAAGTAGCCAAGGAAATTTTACAGGAAAGTGGAGAATATATAAAAAGCTCTATATTTAGCTTGCTCACAGAGACACCGAGCAAGCGAACTCCTGCAGAGTTTTCTGAGGTTTAATCTTAAACTATGAGTGTTTCAGTACTTTGTCTAGCCTATTTTTAACCAGATTTACACTTTGACTGGAAACAACCTCTGAGGGAAGTTGGTTCCAGATATTAACTATAGGAAAAGAAATTTCCGCAGACTGAGGTCCTAAATGTCTTTACACACTCAAATAGTGTGCAAGATTTCGTCTAACCTTTTCTTGAACTGATCCACAGAGGAACTGTTCACAACTTCCGAAGGTAACCTGTTCCATGTGTCACAGATCTTATACGTAAAGTAATTCCGACACACACTAGTCCTAAACCGTTTCAAATCCAACTTCCAACCATTGTTGCGAGTTGGGTTATCATTTAAACTAAACATACTTCTAAAATCGACATCGTTGAACCCTCGTAAGAGCTTGAAAACCTCGATCAGTTGACCGCGCAGCCTCCGAGTTTCAAGCGAAAACAAGAGAGAGAGAGAGAGAGAGAGAGAGAGAGGAGAGAGAGAGAGAGAGAGAGAGAGAGAGAGAGAGAGATTTACGAAAATATGGACAAAAGTATTAAATAATTTAACTATAATATTTACTCAAAGTCAAAATTAGACACGAGTGAATGCGAGAAAAGTGACATTTTAACAAACTAATATAGAAGCGAACAATATAGCAGAACTTTTCCAGATCAGGAAACATTTGCCAAACTTTATTTTTCAGTCATAAATCATATTTCATGATTGAAATATCCTTTTCATACGAAATAGGTTAACGATTTTTTTGTTATTGAACAGCTGAGTTTGATACTTGTTACGGTCGAGATGGTTTACAGGAATTAAAACGCATTCAAATTGAGATTTCTTTTTAAGTAAAATTTCCTAAACTTGCTCGAAGTGGACTCATTGAACTCTTTCATGGGTATTAAAGAATTAAATACAGACAGACTGCACACACACACACACACACACATATATATATGCGCCTCGGTGGTGTAGTGGTTAGCGTCGCTGACTACGAATCCATCGGCCCCGGGTTCGAGACCCGACGGCAGCTGGCGCGCAGCAAAACCCAGCTGTTCATCCTTCCACACAATAAAGAAAGTGGTTGGTAGATAAATGGGTACCCTAGGTGGCCTACTGGTTAAGACGCTGGGCTGCTGATGGGGCGCGGTTCGAATTCCACGTTAAACTGTAGGTCTTAGGTGGAGTGAAAAGCTTGACCTTCGTCAGAATGAACAATTCGGGCGGAAGCTAACCAAAGGTTTTATATATATATATATATATATGGTGTCCATAAAGTCACGCATCATAGGAACATAAGCAATGTGTATTTATTTATGTCTCCTTCAGGTCAAATATGTTGAGGAACATTCAAAGAAACCTGCTTTTTCGTTTACAAAAATGTTTTGAGATTGGTGGGATTCATTTCCAACAAATAAATAAAACAAAATAAATGTATTTTTCGTATGATGCGTGACTTTATGGACACCTTATATATATATATATATATATATATATAATATATATATATATATAATTTTCTATAACCTTGAGAAGATTTGAAGCGAGACTTTTGCAATTTATGTTTAAATTTAAATTTTTTCGTGTCCAATTTTATATTTATGATTCAATTAATGTTTTGTTCGAGATCGATCGATACAGTTTCCGCTTTTAGTCTGATCACTTTGGCATTTTGGGTAATTAGATGTAATATCATTCATTTTGTTCAATTTCAACAAAAGTGATAAGTTTGAACACGGAACCTTTTTAGTATAAAACCCAAACAAATGTTTGGTTTAAACCAAATAAAGAGTTTTGGGTCGTACGAATGACAAGTTTTAAAAGAGGATTATCATGACTTACTTTATTTTCAGGAAAGGTGGGCTACATCGTGGCCCCGTTAGATCACACTGGTGTGTGTGTGTGTGTGTGTGTGTGTGTGTGTGTGATAGTTGGATGGTTGACCGTTTTCCATATTCAGATGCCGTTACGAAGGATATTAAACATCATCAAACATTATTATCATTATTATTAATATTGTTGTTGTTGATGTTATCATAGTCCTTAAAAAAATGCACCTTTGACAGTATTGCAAATAATACAATTCACGAGTCATCCCCTTTTCCTTCCTTACAACCCCTACTGGGCGGAAGTGGTGACCGTTATAAGGAAAAAGAGGTTCTGTCATTATGATCGATGGTCGTTAATTAAGCCCGTTGCGGCGGAGTTAATAAGGCGAACGCGATATAGCGAATAAAGGCGACTGTTTTTTCTTCATTTACCTCTCGAATGGAACGATTGGGGTGGTACGATTGGTGCATTAATGAGTCTCTCTGTTCGACTTCTTTCTATTATTAGTGTTTGGAAAAGACTCAATCTCGAGACCGGCCTTAGAAAATCAACTTTCAAAAAATGTTTTACGTTCTTCGTTTCAATTACTTTTCTCTCCACTTTCGTAAAGGTCAATAAAACCTTTAAAGTTTTAAAAGTTTTTCGCTTCTTTGTTCTTCGTTAGAAGTTTTAATTATCTTTTATTAATTACTTTTGACGAGATAGATTTTTCTTTCTTGGGATTAATTAAGATAATTTGATTTATTGGATTAGGATATATGAATCTCTCTTTCACACACACACACACACACACGTACACATTCGAGCGCGTATGCGTACACACACACATATACAGTATATAATATAATATTATGTATGATATATCATGAAATTGCTACTCTAAAACCTGACTATATGCGTAAAGTTGTAATAAACAGTTCCGTAGCAAAAAACCGTCAGAAAATTTTAAAATAGCTGCAACTAATTTGTAGTCGGTTGGAAAACAGTCTTATGCAAATCATTCGCTTTTATATGATTGCGCATTAATACGCAACGGCTACGCTGTTTCTCCTATAATAATTTTTCCTCCAAAACTAAAAAATGAAAACACATTTTTCCCCTTAGCTATCCCTCGCTTCCCCATTCCTCTTGAAACATGATAAAGGAGGGTTTATACTCGTATATACGTATCGTGGTTACAAAGTTCTTGTGCAAATTTAGACTGAAATAATTTTTTTATGTACCGCATGAGAGAAACAAACTGTAAACGGCATATGAAACCATAATTATATATTAAAGTTTTCAACACACTACATTATAGATTTCTAGGCCTTAACATAACCGCCATTTTTGCGATACATGGTTCGATCCGATTCTGCAATTATTTGAACAAAATCTTCCAGTTTGTTGCAATGTTATTTCGTGAATTGCACTTGTGATCCTGGCCTTAATTTCATTAAAAAAATGTGGTTTTGATGGGTAAACAACACACTTAACTTGGCTTCTTAAAAATAGCTATATATATACAGTATAACGTATACGTTATACTGTATATATAACGTACAAGTACAAGTTAAAAATCGAATCCCACTAAAAGTGAATAAAATTAAAAATTAAAAGACAATAAAATTACGAAGCTTTTTGAGGAGCTCAACTTTGCTTCGTTCGGGCAAAATTCAATAAAAGTTGGGAGGAAAGAACAGCACACAAACCTCATACATCTGACAGATGAAAATGATGTAAGAAAGATTTAAAAAGTGTAACTTGGGTTAAAAGAGGATCAATGTAAAAGTTACCTCTATCGATATGTTTAATTAAGAAAGATTCACTCAATTTCCCTTTGTTTATGTCCTTTATATATAGATGAAAGTCTGCGTTGTTAATATCAAGGAGCTATTGAAGAATAGGGACCCCCAGCCTTCTTTAGTTAGGCTTATAAGGCTAACTAACGAAAATATCACGACCTAACCTAACCAATCGTTAGGTTAACTGTACGCCCTTGACTATTGGTTAGGTTAGGTCATGATATTTTCGTTAGTTAGCCTTATAAAGCTAACTAAAGAAGGATGGGGTCCCTATTCTTCAATAGCTCCAATATCAATTAATGGATCAAAAACAGTCGTATGTTGGTGCAAAGCTGAATTGGGGTCGCCGATTCTGAGACTGTAGTTATGTTTATAGATTCTGTTAGCAAAATGTTAATAGCCCCACATATAACTTAGCAAAATGGCTTTCCAATTGTATACCTCAACTCATAGGCAGTATTTCCGGAACCCACATTAAAAATTTGACTGATTTTATTAAAGTTTCTAATATAGCCTCGAAAAATAAACGTCTGATTAGCTTCGACGTGGTTTCTCTGTTCACCAATGTTCTTCTAGATACTATCCTTGAACTTTTTAACGAATATCTTTCTGAATTTCATATTATTATGCGTATCCCCAATTTACTTTTTACTGAAGTAATAAAACTTTGTCTTTCACACGCATATTCTTCATTTGATGACCCCTTTTATAGACAAAAAGAAGGCTTTAGTATGGGCTGTCTCCTTTCTGCCACTTTGAGTAACCTATTTATGGAGCTTTTTGAACGTAAATTTCTTCCCGGTACAATTGACTCTTCAATTGTTTGGTATCGTTACATTGATGATGCGTTTGTTGTCCTGCCAAACAATTTAGATCCTCATTCGATTTTGAGCAAACTAAATGACATCTTACCATCGATTAAATTTACCCTCGAAGAAGAAGAAGAAGAAGAAGATTCAGACATTCCTTTTCTGGATATTTCGGTTATTAGCTCAGCTCAGAATAAACTCTTATTCAACTGGTTTAAAAAAAAAATGCATTCAAATGCGTAAGCGCATTGGTTTTCCTCTCATTTTGTTTCCATAAAGAGATGTTTTTTTTAATTTGATTTATTTCTCCGTGCCGTTACGATTTGTAGCCCTCCGTTTATAAAAAACGAGGTTAATTTTATTAAAGACGCTTTCACTAAACTAGGTTACCCTCAGACTTTTATAAATAGGGCTTTTAAACTCACCAAGAAGAAATTTTCCAGTAATGCTCCACAAACTTCCCGAAAACAAAAAGTACTTTAGTTTTATATATAAAATACAACACGACAAAAGAATACTTGAGTAATTCTAGAAATTTAGTTACCAAAGATAAATTATACTACTAAAAATGATCTTCGCAACGACAAGCTCGAGTTTACCTCAGATAATGCCCAAGTTTATAAATTCGATGTGGAAACTGTCATAAAGTTTATGTTGGGAAACTAATAATTTTGCTGACAGAAACTATAAAAATTAATATAGTCTCAGAATCGGCGGCGACCCCATTTCAGCTTTGCGGCAACAGAGGACTAATTTTGATCATTTAATTGATATTAACAACTCAGTCTCGGTGGTGCATCGCTGACTACGAATCTACCCGCCCCGGGTTCAATTCCCGGTGACGGCAGTCGACGCGCAGCAAACCCAGCTGTTCATCCTTCCATACAATAAAAAAAATTGGTTGGTAGAGAAATGGGTACCCTGGGTAGCCTAGTGGTTAAGACGCTGGGCTGCTGCTGCTGCTGCTGATCGGGAGGTCGTGAGATTGAGCTCGAGCGAGGACTTTGTAATTTCTGTCTACCCGTGATGGGTCATGGTTCGGATTTCACGTCAAACTGTAGATCTAAGGTGGAGTAACAAGCTTGACCTTCGTCAGAATGAAAAATTCGGTGGAAGCAAAACCAAGGTTAACTAAACCCTTCATCTACGTGTAAAGACATAACTAAGAATTGACTGAATCTTCCTTAATTAGTCGAAAATATCGATAACTTCAATGATGACAAAAGTAACTTTTACATTGATCCTCTTTTAAATCAAATTTTAACCCAGATACACTTTTTAAATCTTTCTTATATCATTTTCATCTGTCAGATGTATAAGGTTCGTGTGTTGTTCTTTCCTTGCAACTTTTATTGAATTTTGTCCCAACAAAGAAAAGTTAAGCTCCTCAAAAAGCTTCGTAATTTTATTGTCTTTTAATTTTTAATTTTCTTCACTTTTAATTGGGATATATATATATAATATATATATATATATATATATATAGAGAGAGAGAGAGAAGAGAGGAGAGAGAGAGAGAGAGACTTCATCGGAGGCGGACGTGTTGTGTGGTCTTTCCAGTACTACTATTTGTGTGAAACAGTGTTGTGCCTAAATTTCATTTAACAAGATTTATGTTATTTAAGAAGTTGAGATAAGTATAATTATATTTATTTACTTTATTATTGAGGCTAGGCAAAACATTCATTGCTTATACGTTAATTACTTAATTTATTTCCTTTTCCTGTTTCTTAATTAACATTAACGAACATAATTCTGCATTGTTTACTAACAGTCGTTACGGCTTCTATTTCTCGGACGAGTTACAGCAGTGAAATGTTATTCTTTGGCTCAATTGCTGTGTTAGAGTTAGCGTGACATAATTTTACATTGTTTCACAGATTCTATTTTTCGGCTTAGTTAAATCAGTAAAATTTGCATATTCGGTCCTAAAGCGCGCGCTTCCATTTCCGTTTCCGATCTGTAATAACGCGTGGTGCTTCTCGCTTGAGCGTGTAGAAATTCCTTTTCTTGGTATTTCCGGATTCTTGTTTATTTCCTGTTTTCAGGTCACTAATCCATAATTCTTTCAAGACTCTTCTGCTTACATATAAGATTAGGAAATTAATTTTAAATTTTTAGATATGTCCCTGTAACCTACCCGAGTGTTCAGGCAGCAGGTCCTAGGCACTGCGGCAGAAAATTTTCTCAGTACTTTTTCACCGATCTCTCGGCAGGGAGGGAGGGAGGCAGTTGTACGAAGGGAAGAATTTAGTGCTTTGGCGGCAAGGTTCAACACTCTCCAGTCTACAGGATTTTGTTTTGGGGAGTCTGGGCGCGACTACGACGGCTACGGCGGCTACGACAGCTACGACGAATTCACAACCAGTCGTCATTCCCGACCCCACTTCTCCCACTTCTCCTTCGGGGATCGACCGTTTGAGGCAGTGCAAAATGGGGCCCGACCTAGGCAGCATAAACCTTGCTTAAGAGTAGTTTCAACTAATAGATTTTCTGTCTTAGAGCCAGAGCAGAATGACACGCAGGAAATTAAGCTGATTGGCGATTCTATTATTCGGGGGCAATTTCAGGAGTTCTGCGGTAGGAACCCAACTCGGAGAAGAAGGTACGGCTATCCTGGAGCCCGTGTTGACGACATCACGAACTCCATAGACAAGTTTGGTAAAGATGCTGATGACAGTACGATATTTATGGTATATGTTGGGACTAACGATATTAAGATTACCAGGTCAGAGGAGCTAATAAAGCAATACAAGCGGCTGATGCAGACTCTAAAGCAGTGATGCACAAACCCTGGCCCGCGGGCCAAATGTGTCCCCCACGGGTCTTTCCAGTGGCCCCACGGGTCTTTTCAATTCAATGAAAAAGTTAGAATATAAAAGTGACCCAATATATGACTTAGATGGAAAGTAAGTAGGTTAATACATTTAGTTATTTTCTTCGCTTGGCCCTCACATCAAAAAAGTTTGTGCACCACTGCTCTAAAGGATAGGTCTAATAAATTATTTTTTTCAGGAATTCTCCCAAGAATAGCAGGATCCGACAATTTTTTCAGCAGAGCTACCTACATAAATAATATTTTTAAATCCCTTTGCCAACAGGAAAATGTCGAATTCGTTGATCTGTGGAGTCATTTTTATAATAAAAAGGATTTATTTTTGCGTGATGGTTTTCACCCGAATGGCGTGGGAGCAGCTCGTCATGGTAGATTATTGCATGGCTCTGCGATGGCTTTTCAGGCAAAAATCAGCGTAACTCCTATGAGAGCGAACAGGCTAACATAAATTTTCCTTACAGTGAACGATTGCCTCCACGAAGAACCTCGAGGTTCTACTGCGGTACTCAAGAGTTTATAAGTGTATGTTATATTAATGCTCGAAGTTTAAGATTTAAATTTGATGATCTATTAAGTGTTGTCCTTGATAAAAAATGTGAGGTTGTAGCAATTACTGAATCCTGGTTAAGTACAGAGACTAGAGATTTTCTCGGAGAATATCATATCCCTGGTTATGAGATGTTTAACAACGATAGAACAGAAAGAAGGGGTGGTGGTACAGTACAATATGTTCGGTCACACTTAAAACCCATAATTAAAAACAATCCAGAAATTGATAATATAAATGTGACGTTTGTTGAAATCAAAGTCAATTCACGAAAGAAATTAATTATAAGTTTAGTATATAGGCCTCCCTTCCACACTGTCGATAATGATAATTGGCTTTAGGAACTAATTTTTTACGTAAGTAGCGAATATGATGCGCTAATTATGAGAGAGCTTAATTTACCGTGCAGAGATTGAGGTGGTCCTTTGCAGTCTAATTCCGGCCGTCTACTCCGACCCGTGACCGTCACGCAGTGTTTCCCAACCGGGGGCCATATGGCTCCCTGGGGGCCATGGCACATTTGAAGGGGGCCACAGGAAAATGTTATTTTGTAAAATAGAGTTAAATCTGCATATTACCTACTGAAAATAATGCTTATGGGGGCCACAGGAAAAAATAAGGTTCCTAAGGGGGCCATAAGCCAAAACCGGTTGGGAACCACTGGGCCGCCGCCTCTACTGTACGAGGGTTTGCTCGAAAGTTTACTTTTTTAAATGGTCAAGGAACCCAGTAGAGAACGTAATATTCTTGATTTAGTTTTAAGTACAGACCTAGACTTAATTGATAATATCTCTGTAGGAGACTACTTCTCCACCAGTGATCACAAGCAGATAACATTTGAAATTAAAATTAATGTTCATAATTCGGAGAGCCTGGAATACGTTTTGGATTTTAACCCTTTAAAGACGAGTCCGCAGCATATGCGGTCACTCTTGTTACCAGAATGTATAGGTTTTATTGTTATTGAAAACTAAATATTTTAGTAACTAGTCACTGAAATGATACACATTTTGGATTCCTTTCCCGACAACTAAATGACATCTATATATAAACTCCCGCAAGGGGGTTCTGAGTTCGTGCTCTTGAGTGCTCTTTGTGCTCATTTGTACGTGCTTGTTCCTGGAGGTTTCATGTGCGCCCTCCCGGCCCTAGCACCCAAGGATGATGGGGCTCGACCTTGCAGTCCTTGTCATCCTTGGTCTTTTTCCACTTCGACTGTCCCCTCCACCTTTTCTTTTTCCTCTGTCTTTCCTCTCACTTTTTCTTTGTTTTTCCTCCGAGATATGCCCTTTTAAATAGAGGCGAATTGATTCTTCCCGAACTTAAAAAAAAAAAAATCTATATATAAACATGTAGAAACATTGGATCAAATGTAGAATTCGGACCCCAGCCTTCTTTAGTTAGCTTTATAAGGCTAACTAACGAAAATATCACGACCTAACCTAACCAATCGTTAGGTTAACTGTACGCCCTTGACGATTGGTTAGGTTAGGTCATGATATTTTCGTTAGTTAGCCTTATAAAGCTAACTAAAGAAGGCTGGGGTCCGAATTCTACATTTGATCCGAAACATTTATAGGAACGAGGCATTGTAGTACAATTTATATTATTATTTCTGGTGGACCTTAAGGTACCATCCGTCGTTAAAAGATTAAAAGAGCTAAATTTCGTAACATGAAACTGCAACTTTCGACCCATAATTGGGATGAGGCTTTATCGCACAATATTAATGGCACATGAACTTCTTTTTATAATTATTTTAAACGTTTAGAATCGAGTAATATCCCATTACGTAAAAAGAGACTGGTGAAGTCTGTTAAACATAAATGGTGGAATGCTGAAATTAAAAGTAGCTGAACGTTAAAAAGGAACGCGTATTTCAAATTTAAAGTAACAAATAATTTATCCGATGAAAATCCTTACAAGCTATTGAGAATGCGAAGCAAAAAACTTATTAGAAAAACTGGATCACCTGAAGATCAGGACCCCCAGCCTTCGTTAGTTAGCCTTATACGGTAACTAACGAAAATATCACGACCTAACCTAACCAGTCGTTGGGTCAACTGTACGCCCTTGACGATTGGTTAGGTTGTCGTCGTGATATTTTCGTTAGTTAGCCTTATAAGGCTAACTAACGAAGGCTGGGGGCCCTAATCTTCAGGTGATCCGAAAAAGTAAGCGCAACTATGAGCTATATATAGTGAACTAAATTAAATCTAATCCGAAGGAATTCTATAATTATATTAGGAATAAGAAAGTAGTTTCGCAGACTATTGGTTCACTCATCGGCGAAAACAACGAAACTATTTATGATGACTTACAAACAATGTTCCCTCTAAGGTGTGCGCGTGTGCGCGCGCACACGCTTTGTGAAACCCGCGCACACAGCAAAATAAAATGCGCACAGGCTCAAGCGTATCATGAGTCACGACAGTAAATGAAGTAATTTAAAAAATTTCAGTTTAATGAATTCTATAAAGAACAAATTAAGAAACTGCTTGAAAGAAAATCATTTGGACATGCTCATGCGAATTAAAAGTTACTTGAATGATGACGGATGTATTAATCTTCATAGAGTTTATTTGGAATGGACAAATGCTAAAGATCGTAGGGAGAAATCATAATCATACTTAAATGAAAGGCACTTTCATTTAATGTTATTTTGATTATATTTTATTTTATTGAATTTTATTATTTTTTATTTTATTCCTATTTTGTGAATGGATAAAATCATGTATTAATCTTGAAAGTCTATTTTAAATTGCTAAATGCTAAAATTTGTTTTGAGAAATGATAACTAAAATAGTAATTTTCAATTAATGTTATTTTAATTTTATTTCTTTATTTTGTTGAATTTTATTTTACTATTTTTTATTTTATTAATATTTTTAGAATGGATAAAATGTTTTCTTTCATAAGAATATATAATATTTTGAACAGATTTTAATATCCATTTAATAGTACCGTAATGATCAAGCTATCACCTTAAGGAAATAATATTTATTAAGTATTTAATATTTATATATATTTCATTTTGAAGATAATAGCGCTCAGAAAAGTTTGCACAATTTTTTACCATGAATGTAAATGTATGCACAACGAAAATTTCTTGCGCACACGGACTAAAAAAAATTAGAGGGAACATTGCTTACAAATGACGGATGTGTTAAATAAATTCTTCTCTTCCGTGTTTACTAACGAAAATATGAACAACATTCCCGTTCCCGTAATCGTGCTTAGTGATGATTAGTTAAAGTTTCACGATTTTACCATTAGGTAAAGCGAAGTGCTCTGAGCCATAGGTAAAATTAATCCTAATAAACTCCAGGTCCACATCTTGCTTTAATCTCCGGGTTGGATGCATATTTTAGCGCGTGGAAATGTAGAATTTTCACTTGGATTTCTCCTCTGTGGAGACATGGAGTTAATAAAATTTTCACTTTATCTTTAAATTGGAAGTTGGAAGCAGTTGAAAGCATATTTTAGCGTATAGAAATATTGTAGAATTTTCACGTGGATTCCCTCCTCTCTACTTTAAAATTTTCCCTTCATCTTTAAATTCTTTCCTACCTCAACCTCTTTCCCCGCTTTGCTTTGAAACTTTCACTTGTCTTGAAATTTTCTTCCTTCTTTCAACCCTTCTTCTCAAACACAGCCTTGTAGGGACCAACTGGTCTGTTGCTGTTTGGTGCCCTTTGTATTCCTTTATATATACATGTATATATATATATATATATTCTTAAATCGCTAAATTCCTCTACATTTTTGTCGGTGATAATTGAAGTTACATTAGCTCCTACATGTGATGCCTTTTATTTTTTTTAATTTTGAATTACTTACGCTTGCCTTAAGGTAGGGAAGGGATTCCATTAAAAAGTTTAGAGAATGCACTTTTTTATCGTATATAATGATTATTTTTTTCAAATTTCACTCATGTTAGGATTTTAATTAAAAAACTCGAAATTAAATTATTACTACTTCGTGCTACCTCAGAATTTTACACACCCAGTTTTTGTTTTATTTCGTTTTAGGTTACCTTAGGTTAACCTAACCTAACCGAAAATAAATTGAATCAAAAAATCATCTACAACTAAGTAGTAGCTATTTTCCGCGTAGGAGGAAAGTGATACAATCCCATCCATCCATCTATCGTGTTCTGCCTATCAGGCAGGTCCAACTCGTGTGTCCCGCCAAAGTGTTCTATCCTGAGCTATCCTTTTCATCTCATGATAGCTCCTGCTCACCTTCAAATCATCCAGCATTGCTTTCCTTTTCCTTCCCCTCGGCCTTCTACCTCCACATCTACCGTCTATCATCTCCTTCAACAATCCTTCTCCTCTCAACACATGTCCGATCGATTTCTTCTGTCTTTCTCTTATCACCTTAATGAGTCTTCTTTCCTCCCTCATCTGTTGCAGTACTTTCTCATTACTTTGGTGTTCCCTCCAGCTTATCTTTAGCATTCTTCTCCAAATCCACATTTCAAGACTTTCCAGGAGTTTCTTTTCAGTTGTTTTCAGTGTCCATGTTTCTGCTCCATACAGTACTACACTCCATATCAAGCTTTTTACTAACCTTTTCTTCAGCTTCAAGTTGAGTTTACCTGTAAGTAGTCTTCTCTGTCTCTCAAAAGCTATCTTATCCATACCAATTCTAGATCTTACTTCCTTATTGCAATCTCCATTGTTGGTTAATAAACTTCCCAGATATTTAAACTGCTCAGCTTCTTCTAAGGTCCGATTTCCTATCGTTAGGTTCATTTGTGCTCCTTTCCTTCTTGCAATTTTCATTACCTTTGTCTTGGTCTCATTACTTCTCATTCCGAATTCTTCTGCCGTTGTTGTCAAGCTATTGACCATTTTTTGCAGTCCTTCCTCAGTACTACAAACAAATGCCTTGTCATCTGCAAACCTTACAGATTTGACCAATTTACCTCCCACTCTGATTCCATCTTCCATATCTGAGAGTGCTTCAATTATCATTGCTTCCGCATAGATGTTAAATAACACGGGGGACAGGGAGCATCCTTGCCTGACCCCTCTCCCAACCAATCCAGACTCCGATTCTCCTCCTGCAACTCTAACATTCACATTCTGGCCAAGATATAGGTTTTTTATCAGCCTACGGTCCCTCCAATCAACATTAATATTCTTCAATATTTCCATTAGTTTCCTCCATTAGACTCTGTCAAAAGCTTTTCCAACGTCAATAAAACAAACAAACATTTCCTGATCATGTTCCAGCACTCTCTCTCCTATCATTCTCATAATACCAATAGCTTCTCTTGTTCCGCATTTTGACCTAAATCCAAACTGATCCTCTCCAATGTACTACTCAGCTCTGTTCGTTAGTCTTCTGGTTAGTATCCTTAGCATTATTTTTGATGCATGGCTGACCAAGCTTATGGTTTTGAAATTCTGAACACTTGGTGGCTCTCGGTTTCTTGGGGATAGTAATCATAGAGACTCTCATGAAGTCAGCAGGCCAGTCTCTACTTTCATACATGTTTCTGCACAATACATTCACCTCCTCTCTAGCATCACCTTCAAGACTTTTCAGAAGTTCTGCTGGTACATCATCTGGTCCTGGGGCTTTGCCACTTCTCAGGTCTTTTACAGCCATCTCTACTTCTCTTTCCAATATGTCCGGTCCCATACGATCTACTTCCACCTCATCTGCCTCCTTCATTTCGATGTTATTAGGTTTGTTCTCTTTATCATAGAGTTCTTCAATATACTCAATCCATCTCTTCCTTATATCTTCAGCGAAAGTAACTTAGCGATATATATATACTGTATATACCAGGTGACACCAGAAAATGTCCCTATTTCTAAATAAATGTTTTAAGCTAAAACAAGGAATCTAGACAAAAGACAAACGAATATGTAGTTACGTAAAACGTAAGAGTTATTAACCTCAATCAAATAACATGTTCAGTGTAATCGCCATATTTTTCTAACAAAGTATTCAACCTTACACAAATGTTTGACATAATTTTTGGAAATAGCTCATCTGGGATGTTGTTGATCACCTCGTAGAATTTGGTCTTTAAGTCTTCAAATGTATTAGGCTGGTAGAATATATCCTGTCCTTTATGTAACCCCATAAAAAGAAGTCAGGGGGTGTGAAATCAGGTGAGTATGGGGACTCGTGAAAGGAGATTAATCGCCCGGAAAAATGCTTCCTCAAAAAGTTGCGAGTTTCACAAGGAATATGTGGAGGTGTTCCATACTGCTGAAAGTTAAAGACTTAGCTTTCCTTAAAGACTATAGCCTGCCTTCTATGGGCTTACGAGGCTATAGTCTCTTGCTAGTGTTATCGTCTTTTCGTAATTTGTATGAAACTAGGAAAAGTTATTGAAATGGCGAAAGAATTGTTTTAATATATAATATTTATTAGTTATTAAGTAATGAAAGATTAGAAATGTATACGTATACGCATATATGATAGATATATGTGGAATAAAAACTCCAATCTCTTACTTTTCTGAAAAACAAACCCCAATAATAAAATATACATCCATTATAAAATAACGGACAAATAGAAATAGGGACATGGGGGTTACTATATACATAAATTCTGTCGGCAAAGTTTAAATGCAGAGTGGATAACTACTGTATATATTTGCACATTTTCTTTTATTAATAGCCAATGATAATTCATAAATTAAATTGTCACGTTTTATTTCTTTCCTGCAACCCTTTTACTTCCCAATTCCACACTTGAAAATTCTGTGGAGAAATCAGTTTCTGTATTAAGTATTTCGACTATTTATATAGAGTTATATAAATATTTTTTTACGGCATTATACAAATGAAAACAAAAATTCTGTTGTTTCTTTGGAAATAAGTGGAATAATACAATTTGGGGGTGCTGATTCCAAATCTGGTATCAGTTTTTTGCTATCACATCAGATTTTCTTTCAAAATCAATAATAAAACTTTCTGAATTTATGCGCATAATATAAACCTAATATTAAATGAAACATTTAGAAACAAATTAAAAACTTTCAACTTCACACCAAAACAACTTTATTTATTTAAATCTGAGTAAAAGAACTGTAGTATAATAAAATTAACGGAAAGATTCATTTTAGATTACTTTTCTTTGGCTATATATGTAAGGGGTTACAAAAAACCTTAGCCACCCCCATTTGCAGCTTACATGTTTACTTATATCGAACTAGTTTTTAGTGATTATAAAAATATATAAAATTCTTTATTTATTGCAGGTATTAAAATTACTCTAGCTGATAAAGTGATAATATAATGGCTTCTCAATTAATTGGTGATTCGGAGAGGCAACGTGTGATAGATCGCGTACGAGCAATTAACATTTCGGGAAGCTCGTGATGCTGGAGCCACCTTTATAACACGTTCATGGGTTGCCAAAAAGTTGCGAAGAAATGAGGACTTCGTCAAAAGAAATTGGAATAAAACTTTGGATGAATGTGAAATGGATACGACCAAATCTGGGCGCCCAAATTTGCCACTCTCTCAGGAAACGAAGGACATCATTGAAAGCGGTACGCGTAAGCGGAAAAACAGCTGTGCTAAACTTTCTAGAGAGATCGAAGTGTTGAGAGGAAAGATCGTTAGTGGTGAGATCATTCGACTGTACCGTCATAGGCAATGTTTAAAGCCTTGGCATGAACTTCCAAAGCCAAGAAAAACTCAACTTAACATCGATGACAGAATGTGGTTTGCCCATTATCTTGAAGATTGGGATGTGGATGATTTCATGCATTTAGCTGTCTCCGATGAATTTTTTGTTTACGTAACACGTCGGCCTAACTACCAAAATGATCGAGTGTGGGCCACAACACCAGATGAAATTAATGACAATGAACATTATCCGAATTATTAAAAAGTCCAGACTGAGTTGGTGTGTTTGTTTTGTTCACTGCAAAGAAGCTCGTGTGGGTGCTGAAGCCAAATGGTCAGAGTTGGGATGGACAGTATTTTCGTGATATTATTCTATCCCAGCATGTCATTCCTTTTCTAAGAAACCCAAACAATGTTATGGATGTCGATCAGGTCACACTTCTGCACGATAAGGCCCCCTGCTTTAAGGCATTAGCCACTCAACAGTTGTTGCGGAACCATGAGATCGATTTCTTTGGAAATGAAGTATGGCCAGGAAATTCTCCTGACCTGAACGTCTGTGAACACATTGGATCAGTTATAAAAGACAAGGTTGAATGTCTCTTGTTTCAAGAACCTACAGCAAATCGATTTTCGAAGGATACAATGACGCAACACATTGAAACTGTTTTAGCAAATTTGCGTAACGATCAAGATCTATTCACGTCACTTTTGGCAAGCTACCCAAAGCGAATTCAGGCTGTCTTGGAAGCCAATGGCGGGAACGCCAAGTTTTAATTGTTTCTCATTAAATGCAGGATTAAATTCTCTTTTGTAAGGTATGTTTAGTTTTACTGTACCTCTAATGGTTTAGGCCATGGGCGGGGGGGGGGGGGCTACTAAGGTTTATTGGAGCCCCGTACATCATCAAATTTGGGTGAATTTCCTATTTTTAGATGTCTTTTTGAAATTTGGTTCGGAAACATCTCTCCTCAAACACCAACAGTAGTGAGCCATTATATTAACATTCCATCTTCTTTGATATCGTTTTTCCATGTTTTTTATGTCTTGATGGAACCTTTCACCTTGCTCTTCACTAACCGCTCCGCAGTTCTCAGGGAAGTTTTCCAAGTGGCTGTGAAGGAAATGCGCTTTTACATTCGTGTTGCAACCAAGTTTTTAATAGCATTTCAACATGTGGCTAACAATTGTTCTATAGTCTTTGGCTTTATGGTTTCCTAGAAAATTTTCAACAACATTTTTAAATGATATCCAAGCCGATTTCTCCACATTTGGCATTGAATCAAGAAAGTTGTCATCTTTCATTAGTTTCCGTATTTGAAGGCCATCGGACACCCCAGCTTTTATTTTCTCTTCATTTAGAGAAAAGAATTGGTCAGAAATGTATTTGAAACAGTTGCCATCTCTATCCAAAGCCTTTACATATTGCTTCATTAGCTCCAGTTTAATGTGTAATGGTGGTAGCAACACTTTTGCTGGTGTCACAAGAGGTTCGTTGATAACATTTTTGCCGCCTGGTGTTAAGTTAGTTTTTTGGGGCCAAATCCTTCTTTTTCCAATGATCAGCCTTTGCTCTGCTGTCCCACTCGCATATAAAACGAGGCATCTTTGTAATCCAGATTGTTGGCCAAGAAGCATGGCTATCCCCTTCAAATCTCCACAAGTGATCCAGTTATGATCACTATATTTTATTTTATCTAGAAGGAATTTCATATTGTCATAATTTTCTTTCATATGGACAGAGTGGCCAATGGAGATGGATGCCAGTTGATTGCCATTATGCAGCGAAACAGCTTTTAGATTTGACTTTGAACTGTCAGTGAACAATCTCCACTATTTTGGATTATAGTCTGTCCCCATAGTATTCATAAGACCAGGTATGTCAGTACAGAATACTAGAGAACCATCCATAAAGAAGAATTTAACAAATTCTTGTTCCCTACTCCTGTACCAGGAATATGAACTTCCAGCAGCCAGTAAATTTCTTTCACCCAGCCTGGATCCCAAGAGATGGGCAGCATATTTTGGTAGGTCAAGATTTCGTACAAGATAATTCAGCTCTGCCTGAGTGAATAACTGTGAGCCTTTAGAACTCTTATCACCAATTTCGAAGTCACTGTGATCGCTAAGTTCTGTATCAGATTCAGAAACTTCATCAAGTTCTTTGGGGCATGCAGGAATTGGAACATCATCACTGTGTGGAACAGGACGAATGGCAGCTGGCAATAATGGATACACAATGGATGACTTATTCTTGGAGCTCAATCCCTTGATATTACACAAACAGAAATAAGTCTTGGGTATGATCTTTGGGCTCAAACCAAACCATAGGTATACCAAAAGGTAAGTACTTCTTTTTGCTATGAACCCATTGCTTTAAATTCTCCACACATGATCGGCATACACTATGCGGAGCCCATGACTTAGCCTGATCACCGAGCTTTACACGGAAATAAGCGAGATATGATTTTCTTACAAATTTTGTGATATTCTGCATTTGTTTTACTGACTGGAAATCACCACATATATAAAATAAAACAAATCTGGGTGATTTCTCGCAAGAACGGGACTTAGACATTGTTGGTGAAGTGAATCCGTGAATTTATAAAGTCAATTTGTGAATGTGTGAAGTAAACCCGTGAGTCTGAAGTGGATTCTTGAATGCGTGAAGTAAATCCGTGAATCCGTTACTTTGCACAATTATAGAATCTGAAAAAAGGAAAAAAAAAAAAACCAAGTTATTGTTTCAGCAGGCAAAAAATGAGGCTTTCTACTTCATAGAATGAGATATATTTGAACTTATATATATGCATATTGGTCCAAAAAATGATTGCCTAATTCTGGAGAACAGTGCTGTGATGGATAAAAACAAAAGTAGTTTTCTGCAATCTTATGGGTTAGGAACTAAAAAAAATAGTTTTCAAACAGCAATTTACTTGTATACAGGTGTTATCTATTAGGGGCACTCAATATATTTTTCTCCACCCTTTTTTCTTAGCTAAATAATAGGCCATGGGACTGAAATGTCTTTTGGGCCGTAAGTTTGAACTTTCTGCACTTCACATAACCGGATTTTCCCAGTTTGAACCTCCCCTCCCCGCTTTTAAACACCCTTGTATAATACCCATGGTTAACGCAGTTTCGAAAATGGCGTCTGACAGTGATGTGCGTCGTAAACAGAGAGCTGTTATCGAGCTCTTAACCACAGAGAAGGAAACAGTTGGAAATATTCACAAACGTCTACAAAACGTTTACGGAGATGCTGTTGTTGATCGAAGCACAGTTGAACGCTGGTCTAAACGTGTGAGATGATCGGAGAGAGGGAGAGCCAGCCTCGATGATGAGCCACGCAGTGGTCGCTCGGCATCGGCTGTGACATCTCACACTGTGCAACGTGCTAACAGCATCATTCGATCAAATCGGCGCGTCACATACAAGGAGCTATCACTGGAGTTAGGAATTAGTGAAGGAAGTGTGAATACGATAATTCAGCAACTGGGATACTCAAAAGTGTGTTCACGGTTTGTTCTTCGCGAACTGACTGAAGATCACAAAGCCCAAAGAAAAGAAATTGCTTCTGAGTCGTTGGTTCGATACGAGACAGAAGGGGATGACTTCCTTTCACGAATTGTGACTGGGGATGAGACTTGGGGACACCACTTTGAACCTGAAACAAAACGCCAATCCATGGAGTGGCATCACGTAGCCTCGTCACGCAAGGAAAAGTTCAAAATGGCTCCCTCTGCAGGAAAGGTTATGGCCACCATCTTCTGGGACATGAAAGGGGTGATTCTGGTGGACATTATGAAGAAAGGACAAACAATCAACTCAGAGACTACCCTACAGAGACTCCAGAGACGTATAAAGCGAGTTCGACCGGAGAGAAAACTGGAAGACGTCCTTCTTTTGAACGATAACGCAAGACCACATAACAGTTTGCAAACAAGAGAGGCCATCACAAAAATGAGCTTGGCTGCGTTACCCCACTCTCCATACAGCCCGAATGTGGCACCTTCAGACTTCCATTTGTTTGGGCCAATGAAGGATGCTATTCGTGGAAGAAAGTTTCAGAGTGACGATGAGGTTGTTGAGGAGGTTAAGAGGTGGCTCCAGCGGAACCAAGCTGACTTTTACCAGCAAGGAATAAAGGCCCTTGTTTCGAAGTGGAGGAAAGCCGTAGAAAAGGATGGAGAGTATGTGGTAAAATAAAAACTTGTAAAAAAGGTATGTAACTACTTGTGTACAAAATTTCTGGAACTTACGAGGAAACTTGGAAAGAAAAAAAAGGGTTGGCAATATATATTCAGTGGCCCTCGTACTAGTATTATTATACTCTTAATTAAATTTAACAAAATACAGATTTAGTGAAACGTGGCAGCAACGCTTTTACAGGTGAAAAAACATTATATTTTATGCGTGTGACCATCGTTATAAAGTAATTAAAAGCAGCAAAGTGACGTAGAGCATAAAATTTAAAAAAGTTTCGTTAAAGGACGAAATATTTAGGTATGTATTTGCATTAAATCTGCCACATCCCTAATCAGAACTGAAAATAACACTTGTCAACGAAATTAACTCTCATCCTTTCGGATATCATTTTAATATTATTTTTACTCTTTAAACCGTGTCAGGTTTCGTAGATAATTATTTTTACTAAGTTCGTAACGTAATATGGAAATGCATAATTCAATATAGAAATTAAAATTTACAAACTGATCATACTATCATTGAAATTCCTAACACTAATATTTACAATTTTTTATTTGGTGTAAAAAACAATACACATAAAACGCAACTGTAAATGGATTAAGTTTAAAAAAACGGTGATGGAGTTGTCATCGAAGCGAGCAATATTCTTCCCAATTCAGAATTTTCACATCTGTACCTTTCATTGTTTCACTATTTCATATATATATATATATAGCTAAAACTTGCGTTCGCTCCTATTCTTACTATCTTCTGTATCACTGCCATTTACTGGGAAAATAATTCCTACTTTTTTGTAGGATGTTTTGGCAAAACTTTAGTATCCAGACAGTGTTCAGAGAGACCACAACAGTTTCGTAATATGTTAAATTAGGTTAGATTAGATTAGGTTAGGTCAGGTTAACTTAAGTTAGATTAGGTTAGGTTGATTAGGGTTGGCCAGGTTAGGTTAAGTTGGGTTGGTAATTTCGACCCTCTGAACACTGTCTGGATAGTAAAGTTTTATCGAGATGTTTTTCTGGGTTAAAATTAGGTTATGTTATGTTAACCTAATCAAACCTAACACAAAATAAAAAACTGCGTGTGTAAAAACCTGAGGTAGCATGAAGTTGTGGTAATTTGATTTCCAGTTTTTTCAATTAAAATCTTAACGCGAGTGAAATTCGAAAAATAATCATTATATACGATAAAAAAAGCGCATTCTCTAAACATTTTAATGGAACCTCTCCCAACCTTAACGCAAGCGTAATTAATAAAAAATTTGAAAAAATAAAAGACATCATATGTAGGAGCTAATGTAACTCCAATGACCATTGACGAAAATGTAGGAGGAATTTGGCGATTTAGGAATATTCATAAATCGGCAAATATATATACACACACGAGGGTAATTCAATAAGTATCCGCACTTTTTATTTTCACAATTTTATTTTCACATCTGATAGATTATAAACACATCACTTCTCAACATAGTGTCTCTGTTTCTCAATATACCTAGTCCAGCGATCTACAAGCTTCCTAATGCCATCACAAAAGAATGTTTTTGGCTGTGTGCGTAGCCAGTCATGCACCTCCTCCTTCAAGTCATCATCGCCTTGTAATCGCTGACCTCTCAAAGCGTCTTTTAGTGGTCCAAACAGGTAAAAATCCGAAGGTGCCAGGTCTGGACTGTAGGCCGGATGGTCGAGAACTTCAAATTTAAGTTCTTGAAGGCATTTTCTGGTCTGTGCAGCGGTATGAGGGAAGCATCCAACATCTCCCGTTGCAAGAAAGTTCAAAGCGCAGCCGTCAGCAGGTAAAGTTATACTAACACTGTTTTGGGATACACGATGCCCTATCCTTGAACATTATCTAGAGCGTGGAACTACAGTAACAAGTGCATCGTATTCTGACATGCTTCGGAATGAGTTGAAGCAAGCAATTCGCACAAAACGGAGAGGGAGATTGTCGGAAGGTGTTATTCTATTACACGACAATGCGCGCCCTCGTGCCGCTGCACAGACTAGAAAATGCCTTCAAAAACTTAACTTTGACGTTCTCGACCATTCAGCCTACAGTCCAGACCTGGCACCTTCGGATTTTTACCTCTTTGGACCACTAAAAGACGCTTTGAGAGGTCAGTGATTCCGAGGCGATGATGACCTGAAGGAGGCGGTGGATGACTGGCTACGCACACAGCCAAAAACATTCTTTTGTGATGGCATTAGGAAGCCTGTAGATCGCTGGACTAAGTATATTGAGAAACAGGGAGACTATGTTGAGAAGTGACGTGTTTATAATCTATCAGATGCAGGAGCGGCTCGCAGGTAGGCACTGTGGAACTGCAGCACCCCCATGATCTTTTGATCTTTATATTTAAATATTTAAAATAGCCTCTCTGATTGTTTTTTTTCAATGAACTTTGAGTTTTTAAATCAGATTATATCCTTTTTTCCTTAAACTATTTCAATGCCGAACGAATGAATCACGAAAGTAGCTTCAGCCTTTCCGTGGAACTGCGTACTTAACAGTTCCAGATTTTGTTCGAAACGCTTGAAACCTCGGTGGCGGACGTACGAAGAGCGAGTCAGAATCGCGGGTTTAAGAGGATCCAAAGCACTGTGGACAGAGCAGTGCCGATTTGTTTGTTTGACGTAGTAGTTGTGTTGCTATATTGTTTGCTAATTCGAAATTTAATTTCCGAATTGCATTTATCAATGATTCGTTATCATTTATTTTTTGTCGTGAGATTGAAGTTAATTAATTATATAATAATTGGATTATTTACAATATATAGCTTTCATTTCTTAGAATATTTTTTCGCTCAGAATAAAAACAGAAGAATGGAATTTGTTTATAAATAACATTTTTGGCAAATTCGAAATTACCCGTTAAGCGTAAGTACCCTATAATTGATTTTATGATACTATTTTACTTATTTTTATGACTGAGTAGTGAGTAGTTATCTATTTATCTATTCGACTTTCTCTCTCTCTCATATATATATAATCGACACAATTGTTCGCAATTTTTGAGGCAGCACCCCCATAAGTGAAAGTCACGAGCCGCCACTGATCAGATGTGAAAATAAAATTGTGAAAATAAAAAGTGCGGATACTTATTGAATTACCCTCTATATATATATATATATATATATATATATATATCAGGCATGGGGTAATTGTAATTGTAAATGATTGTAATTAATCAATTTTTTTCATGTAATTCGTAAGTAATTGTAATTGTAATTAATTACATTGACCACATAATTGCCCCATGCCTATATATATATATATATATATATATATATACACACACACACACACACACACACACACACACATATACACATATATATATATATATATATATATATATATACCTCGTAACCTCGTAGTAGCTCTGTGCGTTGGTCTTTCTTCACACGAAGGTCAAGCTGGTGGCCTGGTAGATTGTGCGACAATTGAGCGAGTACAAATTGAGCGACTTGACGCATTGAGCGATTAGGCTAACTAAGCGAGTACAAATTGAGCGAGTGTAAACTGAGCGCAAACTTCACAACTTAACCTAATCAATTGTCAAGGGCATACAGTTGACCTAACCTGGCATTCAATTAACCTAACCGGGCATGAATTCGGGACCCAGAAAGGTAAGTAGTACCCCTAACCTAACCTTAGCCTAGATGACCTCCCGCTCGGACTAAGTTTCCGATTTGAGTTTCCGACGGTTAAATAGGAATTAACCCTATAAGAAATATGAACACGTAAACGTTCGCTTGCAACGTCTGATCGAAGGTGATAATGATGAAAATATTCTGGACTTTCTGCGTAATGTTTCCTGCAATTTGGAATTACATATATAATTCACTGCTTAACTTATTATATTTTTAAATCTGTTTTGAATAAATATACATTTTAATTAAATATATCTGTTTTAAATAAATATTTTTTACGAGGTGAATGTTTATTATTTTTGTGTCAGTTTGCGCTCAGTTTGCACTCGCTCAATTTGTACTCGCTCAGTTAGCCTAATCACTCAATGCGTCAAGTTGCTCAATTTGTACTCGCTCAATTTCCTTCGCTCAAAGTGCGCTCGCTCAATTTTTATTCGCTAAATTGATGCAGTCCCGGCCTGGTGGAGGAGCGAGTTGCTCTCTTGCGATCTCCTTCGCATATAGCTAGGCACACCCAGTTCATTTGGTACCGTTCTGATTGAGGCGTCTAGTCTTCTTCTGAAGAATTGCACGTTAACACAAGTGATGTTCCTGATCTTCAGAAGCTGGTTGAATAGTTTTGGCCCCCTCACAACCAAACTATTTTCCTTTAGAATTGAGGGTGTCCCTTGTCTGGCCTTTAGTTTGGGAACACTACACATTCTATCTTTCCTATTTTCCACTGATGTATGGGTGGTTACTGGGTTCAGTTTGATGTTAGGTACCAGTTTTTTAATTATTTTCCACGTGTAAATTATGATGTATCTCTCTCTTCTTCTTTCCAGTACAAATAGATTTAAATTACGAAGTCTTTCCCAGTAGTTGAGTTCTTTGCAGCCATCAATCTTGGCTGTGAAATTTCTTTTAGTTTATTAATTTCTTCCTTTTTATACAAGGACGTCAAGACTGAACAGTATTCAAGTTTTGGTATAATCAGAGTTTTCAGCAGGGGAATCATTACTATCTTGTCCCTTCTTTTAAAGGTTCTCAGTAGATGTCCCGCAACTCTTTTTGCTTTGTTTACCGCTGTGATTTTATGTTTCAAATTTCTTCGGTCATTATAACTCCTAAATCTATTTCTTGGTTGCTTCTCTGAATTTCCTGTCTATCTGGGGCATAATATGCTATCTGTTTTAGTTCTTCATTTCTTCCATATCTCAAGAGCTGAAATTTCTCGTTGTTAAATTTCAAGTTGTCGTCTTCTGACGATTGTATATTCTGTTTGTCCCTCTGTAGGGCACACACACACACACACACACACACACACACACACACACACACATATATATACATATACAGTATATACGAACGAATCTGAACTACATAAAGGGAAAAACGGAAACGAAAAAATAAAAATAATCCTAGCCAACATTCAGAGACTTAAACCAAATCATTCCCTAGACAAATCACACACCTGAAAGGACTCGTGCAAGAAACAAGAGTAGACTTTACATGCCTTGCGGAAACCCATCTAAAGGACTGCCAGACGAACTGTGAAAACTAAGTTTTGTATCGACAAAATGGAAATACAAACTGACAACTATAACATACTTCGAGCCAACAGAACAGTAAGCCATAAAGGAGGATGTGCTATTTGTACACTCGAAAAACATATGGCAGTACTTCAAACAACTACTGTACGTAGAATCTGTAGTAGCAAAAGTTGAAAAATTAAATATGGTACTAATTGTAATATACAGCCTCCCAAACACGCCAACTACAAAACTCTCAGATTCCATTACAGAGGTCAGGAATTGGGTGATAGATCTATATTCACCAACCCCAAATATTATTCTTTGTGGTGATTTTAATTTCCCATTTATGAAATATAAAAGGATAGGACAAGACAAGTGGGACACACGGGAAGACCAGGAGCAGGCATAATACTACCAGCTCAGCCGATGAATTTATATTAACGCAAGAAATAACGGAAAATACAAGAAAAAAACAACTGCCTAGATTTGGTATTCACAAACAACAGCAACCTAATTAATAACAAATATACTGGAAAACTATCTTCAAGGGCAAGACAACGGAAGAGATGCTAATAACCTTAGAAGAGAAGACGCTGGAAATTGTGGAAAGATATGTCCCAAAAAGGCAACAAAAAGGAAAGAGAAGCAGGTTCGAGAGCCAAAAGAGGTCAATGCTCCGCAAGAGAAAAAAGTGACTAAAATTAAGAAAATGCAAAGACAACATCAGAAAAACATTAAACGATAAACTGCAGAGTATAGATTGCGTCATACAGGGTCTAATTGAGAAATATACAGAGAAAGAATATGACGCTATAGAAGTGAAAAAGGTTAACTCAAAGTACGGTAGTTCTATAATTTTGCAAAAAGGAAGTCGAAAAATCACACGACTATCGGACCTTTGAAAAATGAAAACAATGTTTTATCCGATGATCTAAAAGAGGTGGCTGAAATACTAAGAGCTCACTATGAATCATCTTTCAGTATCCCCAAAACTGATAAACTAATATGTGATAGAAACGCGTTCTTTGAAGAACTACAAAGTGAAAGTATAACGGACTTTAATTTTACAACAGATGATATTACTCAAACTATAGGGAAATTAAAAGCACACTCGGCGGCAGGCCTGGACATATGGAATGCCACACTGATCAAAAACTGCAAGAATGAAATAGCTAAGCCCCTGTATTGGATATGGAGACGATCACTAGACACGGGAGAAATACCGAGCATCCCGAAGAAAGCGAACATATTCCAATATATAAAGGAGGAGATCGATGCAAGATCAAAAACTGTATGCTCGTGTCGCTTACATCTCATCTCACCAAAGTATTTGAAAGAATAGATGGAGAAAAAAATCTGACATTTAGGAAATTCGGAAAAAAATTAAATGATAACCAACATAGATTTCGGTCAGGAAGATCATGCCTATCACAACTAATGGAATACTGTAACATGTGCACTTGGAAATAATGAAAACTATGATGCAATATACATAGACTTTGCCAGGGCATTCGACAAGTGTGACCATGGAATCATAGCACATAAACTGAAATATATAGTTCGTTTTGGAAACAAAGACATTTCCATAAAAGGAATATATGAAAAGTTTCGTGTCGCCTTTATAAAACAAAGACCCAAAAAAGCTTAACGCTCGAAAATAAAACATTTTCTAAGCAGAAAACTAAATTAATTCACCGTATGACGCCGTCAAAGTCGATACAAATTGATCGTGCAATCAATTAAAAACGTTGCGTGAAAGCCGTTGCGCTCCACAAATTGGCAAGTTGGCAAATTCACAGACGGAGTATTTGCGGTCTTCTGAATACAAACTGATCGAAATAATGGCATGAAACGCGCTCCAAAAATGCATATTAAAACGGAAGAATGTGTAGTGAATACTCTTATTTTAGTTTCAAGATAAATGTTAATTTTACAGTCTTGAATTTCGGAATAGCTATAAATTCATTTTAAATTAGTTACCCCTCATAATTCAATTGTGAACCACATTAATACTAATTTTATGTATACTATATTATTTTATTGTATGTAAACATAATTAATTATATATCACAATTGTCAGTTAATTATTTATATTCAAATAATTATTTTTAATCTAATACCATGTCCATTTTGCAAATAAATAATAGAAATCCAAGGGTATATTTTCCACCTTTGGTACTGTCGCAGTTTCGCCTAACGGACTCAATACGGCTAGTGAGATAATCACTGGTTGGCACTTAACTAGCGGCAGTGCTTATGGCTACATCATCCAGGTTAACCTATACCGGATAGATGCGCTACGGTCCCAAGCCGTAGCTTGCCTAGGCCCAACGACGACGACGTAAACCAACAATTGGTGACTCCGGAGTTGGATTCCCCCCTTTTACCCGAACGACTAGGATTAGACTGTAACGTCGTTCGTGCCCATCACCCCCTTCACCCGAGCGACTAGGACCAGACTGTAACGTCGCTCGTGCCCTCTGCCCATCACCCCCTTCACCCGAGCGACTAGGACCAGACTGTAATGTCGCTCGTGCCCTCTGCCCCTCACCCCTGCCCGTGCGCTCTGTGCCTGCGCTCGTCTCAACCTCCACTCCTTCGTTGGTAACTTGTCGTCTTGCTTGTACGTCAGCAAGCATAGGAGAAGATGCCTGACGACGCTGGTGCCATCTCCCACTTGAGCGTAAAGCTCCCCGTCTTCTGGCCGGGTGATCCATTTATTTGGTTCCACCAAGTGGAATCACAATCAACTTGGGAAGGATCACCGCTAGCAGACGAATACGATCATGTTTTGTCCTCTCTACCAGCGAGCATCATCTCTGAAGTCCGTGACGTCATCGTGTCTACTTCCACGAGTGAGGACCCATACAACGATCTGAAGTCTGCCATCCTGTGCCGCACCACTGTCTCCGAGCGTGAGAAACTACATCAGTTAATCTCAAAAGAAGAACTTGGAGACCGTAAGCCCACTCAAATGCTGAGGGCTATGCAGTGCGCTCTAGGCGAACGCGCACAAACCTTCGATAAGGACATCTTTAGACAGTTGTTCTTGCAGAAACTTCCTCCATCAGCTCAGCGTGTCTTGGCCACTATGGATCCTGCTACTCCAGTTGATAAACTAGCAGAAACTGCCGACAAAGTAGTGGAGATTGACACAGCTCCGGTCAACAACGTGAACACACAATCGGAACTGGAGTTGAAAGTGGAAGAGTTAATCAACAACTCAACCACGTTTGTTCTCTGCTACAAAATCAACGGCAAAGAAGCCATTCTCGGTCAAGATTTACGAAGAGGCATCGTTCGAGTTCCGGGAAGATCTGCTTCTACCACGCCAAATTTGGAAAGAAGGCTAGGAAGTGCATCTCCCCTTGCAATTTTTCGTCGGAAAACCCCAGCAGCGAGTCCTAATGGCGTCTAGTACTCGCACTGCCAACCTGTTATTCATAAAGGACAGGAACTCTGGTGTCAATTTCTTGGTCGATACCGGAGCGTCAGTCAGTGTATTCCCTCAAAAATCTGGTCATACGCACTCGGAATCTCCGCCTCTATACGCTGCTAACGGTTCCGCATACCCACGTACGGTACTCAGTCGCGTGAACTAAACTTGGGCCTTCACCGATCCTTCAAGTGGATTTTCATCTGTGCTCAAGTGCGGCATCCCATAATCGGCGCTGACTTCCTCCAGCATTTCAAACTCCTGGTGGATCTTGACAAGCGACGCTTATGCGACCAGGCCACACTGCTTTCTGTTCTTGCCAAACAGGTTGCCCTTCCGGACGCCTCGAACTCTGCACTTTCCCTCGTTCCCCTAATTCCATGTACCAGTGCCTTTTCCAGCGATATCCAGGAATTCTTCAACCGATGCAGATGGGTGATACCATTAAGCACACCATTACCCATCACATTACAACAAAAGGTCCCCTGTGTTTGCAAAACCCAGACGTCTTGCCCCGGACAAACTGAAAGCTGCCAAATCGGAATTCCAGCTTATGATAGATCTTGGGATAATAAGACCTTCCAAAAGCAGTTGGTCCTCTCCCCTACACCTGGTCCAGAAGAAGTCAGGAGACTGGAGACCATGTGGGGATTACCGGTTTTTAAATTCGAAACCATCCCGGACCGATATCCGGTACCAAATGTCCAAGACTTTACTTCTCTTCTCCACGGCAATCTATCTTCAGTAAAATAGACCTCGTTAAGGCTTTCCACCACATTCCCGTAGAGCCTTCGGATATTCCCAAGACTGCAGTTTGTACACCATTTGGGTTATTCGAATTTGTGAAGATGCCGTTCGGGCTACGGAATGCTGCGCAAACCTTTCAGAGGTTTATAGATGAGGTCACCAGAGGCTTAGACTTTGTTTATGCCTACATCGATGATTTGCTTGTGGCCAGCTCAACGGAAGAGGAACATAAGGAACATCTTTCACTCCTCTTTCAACGCTTAGAACAATACGGTGTTACTATTAATGCATCTAAGTGTGTGTTTGCACAGCCAACCTTGGAATTTCTTGGTCACACGATTTCGCAGCACGGAATTACCCCCCTTCAGGACAAGTGTGAAGTGATAAAAAATTACCCTATGCCAAATAATCAGCGTGAGTTACGTCGGTTTCTAGGTTTGGTAAATTATTACCACAAGTTCATTAAAAACTGTGCCAGTGTTCTTGCTCCTCTACACGCTATGATCACACACAAACGCAAGGTAACGAAATTGGTATGGTGTAGCGATAGTTTACTGGCGTTCGACAATGCCAAAAATGCTATCAATAGTGCATTGTCTCTGTCATTTCCTATCAGTGATGCCCCCCTAACTCTGACGGTCGATGCCTCAGATGTTGCGATCGGTGGGGTGTTGGAACAAACCATTAACGGTCAACAAGCACCCATCGCGTTTTACTCGAAAAAGCTGCAGCCAGCCCAAACGCGTTATAGTGCTTTCGGACGTGAACTTCTTGCTATTTACTTAAACGTGAAGTATTTTCAACATTTCCTTGAAGGCCGAGAGTTTTGTGTTTTTACCGACCACAAACCTTTGGTCACTGTCTTCAATAAAAACAGCTGTAACCACTCTCCCAGAGTCATCAGGCAACTCGATTATATCTCGCAATTTACCACAGATATCCGCCACATCAAAGGTGTCTTGAACACTCCAGCGGATGCACTCTCAAGAATAGAGATTACTTCTGTTACCCTCAGCTCTACACTGTGGAATGCTATTGCACAGGATCAAGATAAGGATACGGAACTACAAGACCTGCTCAGAGAAGACTCCACTCACTCACTTTCCCTCAAGAAAATGAGTATGCCAGGATTGTCTGTGCCCCTCTATGCGACGTATCAACAGCTGCTATTCGCCCTTATGTCCCTCCATGTCACAGACAAGCAGTCTTCACGGATCTTCATAAGCCCTCCCATCCTGGTATCCGTGCTTCGCAACACCTGGTTGCCTCTCGCTTTGTTTGGCCCTCGATGCGGAAGGATGTCAAACATTGGACCAAAACGTGCCTTGCCTGCCAGCGTGCCAAAGTCCAAAGGCACACCAGGTCCCCCTTTGACGCATTTCCGCCCCCATCCCAGCGATTTGAGGTAATTCATGTAGACATTGTTGGCCCTCTTCCAGTGATTCAAGGCCAACGTTATCTGCTCACCTGTCTCGACCGCTTTTCCAGATGGCCTGAAGCCATCCCACTTCCTGATATCCAAGCGGACACTGTTGCAAGAGCCTTTCTTCATGGATGGGTATCAAGATTTGGATTGCCGACAAAAGTCATCACTGACCAAGGTCGCCAATTTGAGTCTTCGCTTTGGAAGAAGTTTACCAGCTTGTTGGGTACAGTACATGCGCATACCTGTGCGTATCATCCGCAAGCTAACGGCCTCGTCGAACGCTTCCATCGCCAGCTGAAGTCATCCCTTATGTGTCACGAAGACTCCCATTGGATGGATAAGCTTCCACTCGTGTTGCTTGGTATTCGCTCTGCATTTAAGAGTGATCTGAAGACTACAGCGGCTGAACTAGTCTATGGAACAACACTGCGGCTACCAGGTGGCTACTTCACTGCAGGGGATAAGTCATGTGATCCTACGGAATTCGCTCAAACACTTTCCTCTCACATGCAGTCCCTTCAGCCTGTTCCCCCTCGATTGACTAGCCAACAGAACATCTTTGTTTCCCCAGCTCTCCAATCTTGCACCCACGTTTTCGTTCGTGTACCTCTCCCAAAACGGCCTCTCCAATGTCCATATGACGGGCCCTATGAAGTTCTCCGACGTACGCGCAAATCATTTCTCATCCAGCGCGGTTCCAAGGTCGACAAGGTTTCTATCGATCGTCTTAAGCCTGCGTTTTTGGAATCAACCTTAAGCGAGGTACATGTAGCTACCAAAAAGGTCCAGGGGAAATCTGTGTCGTTCGGAACTCTTTGAACTTCCTCTCTGGTGGGGGAGTGTGTAGTGAATACTCTTATTTTAGTTTCAAGATAAATGTTAATTTTACAGTCTTGAATTTCGGAATAGCTATAAATTCATTTTAAATTAGTTACCCCTCATAATTCAATTGTGAACCACATTAATACTAATTTTATGTATACTATATTATTTTATTGTATGTAAACATAATTAATTATATATCACAATTGTCAGTTAATTATTTATATTCAAATAATTATTTTAATCTAATACCATGTCCATTTTGCAAATAAATAATAGAAATCCAAGGGTTATATTTTCCACCTTTGGTACTGTCGCAGTTTCGCCTAACGGACTCAATACGGCTAGTGAGATAATCACTGGTTGGCACTTAACTAGCGGCAGTGCTTATGGCTACATCATCCAGGTTAACCTATACCGGATAGATGCGCTACGGTCCCAAGCCGTAGCTTGCCTAGGCCCAACGACGACGACGTAAACCAACAAATGGATTCAGCAACGCAAAATGAAACTTAAAAATTGCATTACGACTTACTATAACAACAGCTATAATAATAATAATAATATAACAACACAAACAATTCGCCTTGATTTCCCATGAAACGGCTAATGATAACAAGAGCCTCGGGTAATGTGGGCAAATATATAATGCGTCAAGAGCAAAACAAACCGACAATCCTTTTACCCTTCATGCAAAGAAGAACTGGTAGTGCAGTAAAGAATGAAAAAAGGGAGTGACCACGTAGGTAACCAAAAAGTTTAATTTCGCCAAAGAGCCAAAGAGACCAAAGCAAACAAGTGATCCACAAAGAGCGAACTGCGAAAAGAGTGATCAGCGCCTTTGACAGACATCTCGTGAAACGGAAGCTGATACAAAATCCTTGAAAAGGATGCCTGAAAGGGAGAACCTTCTTCAGCAGCACCGAATTCGCATTAAAAGAGATTTCAGAAGACTCAGGCAATAATAATAATAATAATAATAATAATAATAATAACACACATTATCGGTAGCAATAAAAACGAACTGATATATTCAGAAAAAAAATATATATATGTAATTTAGGAAATAGGAGAATATATATTTTAGACTTTCAAAAGAACAGTCATTGCTCTTGAGCGCGAAAGAAACGCATAACCTGAAATGGAATTATAAAAATAGCATCGTTTGAAATTCTAGACTAAATTATCAGAAATGATGGTAACCTAACAAGTGATTCACACGCGGAACATTCTGCTCTTAAATGCAAGAAATATACAGTATTTCGTTTCGCTATTTTAGAATAAATGTTCAGAATCTGCTTGCGATCGATCCTTCAGCAGCATTCATCATCTGTGAGATTTGATGGGGAAGAAAGTTACCATTTATTCTCATACTGCTCTTGTAATATTCCACATATACGGTTAGCCAGGGACTTGTCTCAGAAATTTCTTTGTAGTACATATATATATACACACACCTTTCAAATCCGTGTGATGATGCCTCATTTCACGAAGGTCAAGCTTGTTACCCCTTCTCTTGCATTAGACTGGTGAATTAAAGAGTTGGTTTTTGCGCTCTCCACTTCACATAGTCAGGTACTCCCGGCTCATCTGGAATTGTTCTAAGCCAAGCCTCTAGTCTTCTTTTGAAGATATCCACCGCTGCTTCACTCGTGTTCCTTAGTTTTTTGGGCAGCTGGCTGAACAATCTTGATTCTCTCACAACAAAACTATTTTCCTTCAGGGTTGAGGATGTTCCCTGTCTAGCCTTTAATTTGGGAACACGACACAATCTTCCTTTTCTACTTTGCACTGTTGTTTGAGTGGTTTAGTGTTCATAGTAAGATTAGGGGCTAGTTCCTCCATTATTTTCCAAGTCTAAATAATGGTGTACCTCCCTTCCTTCTTTCCAGTGAATATAGGTTTAATTCGCGTAACTTTTCCCAGTAATTTATATGGGGATGTTAGGGCCGAGCAGTATTCCAACTTGGGTGTGATCAGTGTTTTCAGTAGAGGAATCATTATATTCCTATCTCTTCTTTTAAAGGTTCTCAGTATCTGTCTAGTTATTCTTTTTGCTCTATTTTTGTGTTTAAAATTTCGCGTCATCAGTCATTACATCACCTAAATATCTTGTTTCAGAACTTTTCTGAATTTCCTGTCCATTTGGACATGGATTTTATTCCTCCCTTCTTTCGTACCTTAATAGTTGAAATTTTTCAGTGTTAAATTTCATATTATTGTCTTCAAACCAATTGTAGATTCTGTTCATGTCTGTTTGTAGAGATTCTATATCCTCTGGTTTTCTTATTTTTCTACTAATTTTTGTGTCATTGGCAAAGGATGTTACTGTGTTATCAGTGGTAACTTCCTCATCTATATCAATTAGTATGATTATGAATAGTAATGGAGCTAATACTGTTCCTTGTGGTGCTGAGCTAAGGACCTCTGACTCTGATGAAGATATTCCTTGAACTGTAACGACTTGCTGCCACTTACTATACCCATTTTCCTACTTTTCCTGTTATTCCTACTTTCTGCTATTAATAATTTGAAATATACGTACCATTGTTTATTCCTCTTGTCACTTAAGTATTTGCAGATTTTTGGGAGAAATGAAACTAGTCTATTTATTTGTCTGAATGTCAAATAGTACAAATAAATAAATAAAAAGAAATTCCCATGACACTCCATCACCTCTTAGCGTAAACTTTCTTTCCCCTGTTAAGGCCCAGTGGAGCCCCACTTTAAAATAATATTCTTCCTCTGATAAAAATGGAATCAAAACAAAGCAGTCGATACGAAGCTTTTCCAGCCCAGAAACAACAAAAGAGCCACGGCTTAACGCGCAAATGGCTTTCACACTTACTTTCAGAAAGACGAGGAGCGCGCACATCCAAGCACAAACCCACGCACACACCGACTTTTAAAACATTCACACCCTAACATACACTCACAAATGTGTAAACTTTGTCCATCCATCAAACAATGAATACGTAAATCTGTTCACTGACAAATGTTTGTTTTGCCCGTGTCCCTCCCTGTGTACGGATATGTTTTTTTTTTTACACTGTTATGATATCGAAATAAAAACTAGTTCACTTAAAAGATTATTCTTGTTCACACGCAATATAATTGTTGTAGCGGACGCCTTTGAGGGATATTACCTTATTTAACGACAGCTTTCGAGGATGTACATCGTAGCATGACTACATTTGCAATGGCACGTTACTCTTGAATGAGATTGTTTATTATTTCCAAGTTATCGAGGTTATACTGTACCTGTCAATATCGTGACTGATGCACAACAGTTTTCACGTATAAATAATATCTATTAAATTGTAGGTTTTTGTCGTATTTGATGTTTGTCAAGTGTTGTTGAATTTGCAACACAAACTTCATTAATTTGTTTGGGACTCCAATGCGTTTTACTATGCAGTAAAAATTAAAAATAAAATCTAAGTTTGTTCAATTAACAAACTTTTACTATTATTTGACATTTAAATTTTTGTCACACACACACACGTATTATATATATATATATATATATATATATATATATTCCCAGGCGGTTCGCCTCATTTTTCATTATTTCGTTATCTCTCCTCCTCGTGTGCAGAAACGTTCCTTAATACTTATGTCGTTTCTATTCATTTATATACTGCGCGGTCATTGCAGTTATTTGCGCATATTCACGATTTGCGAGGGTGCTCTCTGAGGGCATTGGTTTCTGCCCTATTTGGGAGAATTTCGATTTGTGATTGAGTGAGGTCCGTAGCATAATGGTAGAGCGTCCGACCGGCAATTGGAAGGCCCTGGGTTCGTTTCCCAGGCGGTTCGCCTCATTTTTCATTATTTCGTTATCTCTCCTCCTCGTGTGCAGAAACGTTCCTTAATACTTATGTCGTTTCTATTCATATATATATATATATATATATACAGGGTGGTCCAAAAGTACCTATTTATTTTGCTGTGATATTTCTGGATGTACAAGAACGTGTGATGGTCGTAACACTACGTATCCAAGGGAAGAAGTGCAAAGAAATTCGAGAAAAATTCGAAAGAAGATTTCACATCAGGACCTACAGACAAAGTAATTCGCGAGCTGGTCAATAAATTTAAGAACAGGATTTGTTTATGATGAGGCAAGATCTGGACATCCAGGTACCTTTCAAGAAAATATTGACTTGGTAAGAGATGCCTTTGAAAGAAATCCTAGGATGTTAACTCGCACAGCATCACGTAGACTGAGTATACCAAAAACGACTGTTCTAAGGATTTTAAAATCAACATTAAAAAAGAAAAGTTGCCATTTGCCATATTCAAGTGCTAAACGAGTTACACGAAGAGGAAGAGGCTTATCCAAGACGAGACGTCATGTACACAGAATTGATTGAAAAAATTCATACCGAAAACTTATTAAACCACATTCTCTTCACCGATGAGGCGACATTCCACACATGCGGAAAGGTTAATTGACATAATTGCCGTATCTGGCTAGTGAAAAACTAACCGAGTTCTACGAATGGGAGAGAGATTCTCCTAAAGTTAATGTCTGGTTGGGTTTGACAAGATCGAAGATTTATGGATCTTTTTTTCTTTGCAGAAGCCACGGTAACAGTGCCAATTTATCTTGACACGCTTCAGCAGTTTCTTAAACCCCAGCTTCGTTCAGGTGGCATTCTCAACACTGTTGTCTCTCAACAAAATGGAGCTCCATGTTACTCTGCAAACATCGTTCGGGCGTACTTTGATGAGCTCTTACCAAATCGCTGGATTGGACGTGGTGGAAACAGGCCGTGGGCAGCACGATCTCCGGATTTAACACCATTAGACTTCTTTGCGTGGGCTTTATAAAAACAAGAGTTACAGACCTGCAGGAGCTGCGAACCCGCATTGTCACCGCAGTCACTAACCGCAGAGATGTTTGAGAATGTGTTCCCCAATGCAGTGGACAGATTTGAGATTTACAGAGACACTGATGGTGCTCACGTCAAATTTTAGAAATAAGCTTGATAAATAAATATACATCAAATTATGTTATTACATTTTTATCCTAAAATACTATTATTTTATCAAAATACTAGGGGCACTCAATATATTTTGCCCAACCCTTTTTTCTTAGTTAAATAATAGGCCATGGGGCTGAAATGTTTTTTGGGCCATAAGTTTGAAATTTCTGCGCTTTACATAACCGGATTTTTCCAGTTTGAACCTCCCCTCCTTGTATAAAACCGCTTTTAAACGCCCATGTATAAAACCCATGGTTAACGCAGTTTCGAAAATGGCGTCTGACAGTGATGTGCTCGTAAACAGAGAGCTGTTATCGAGTTCTTAACCACAGGGAAGGAAACAGTTGGAAACATTCACAAAGGTCTACAAAACGTTTACGGAGATGATGTTGTTGATCGAAGCATAGTTGGACGCTACTCTAAACGTGTGAGATGATAGGAAAGAGGGAGAACCAGCCTCGATGATGAGCCACGCAGCGGTCGCTCGGCATCGGCTGTGACATCTCACACTGTGCAACGTGCTAACAACATCATTCGATCAAATCGGCGCGTCACATACAAGGAGCTATCACTGGAGTTAGGAATTAGTGAAGGAAGTGTGAATACGATAATTCAGGAACTGGGATACCCAAAAGTGTGCTCACGGTTTGTTCCTCGCCAACTGACTGAAGATCATAAAGCCCAAAGAAAAGAAATTGCTTCTGAGTCGTTGGTTCGACACGAGACAGAAGGGGATGACTTCCTTTCACGAATTGTGACTGGGGATGAGACTTGGGGACACCGCTTTGAACCTGAAACAAAACGCCAATCCATGGAGTGGCATCACGCAGACTCGCCACGCAAGAAAAAGTTCAAAATTGCTCCCTCTGCAGGAAAGGTTATGGCCACCATCTTCTGGGACATGAAAGGGGTGATTTATTTCTCTCGACCGGAGAGAAAACTGGAAGACGTCCTTCTTTTGCACGATAACGCAAGACCACATAACAGTTTGCAAACAAGAGAGGCCATCACAAAAATGAGCTTGGCTGTGTTACCCCACCCTCCATACAGCCAGGATCTGGCACCTTCAGAATTCCATATGTTTGGGCCAATGAAGGATGCTATTCGTGGAAGAAAGTTTCAGAGTGACGATGAGGTTGTTGAGGAGGTTAAGAGGTGGCTCGAGCGGAACCGAGCGGAGTTTTACCAGCAAGAAATAAAGTCCCTTGTTTCGAAGTGGAGAAAAGCCGTAGAAAAGGATGGAGAGTATGTGGAAAAATAAAAACTTGTTAAAAAGGTATGTAACTACTTGTGTACAAAATTTCTGGAACTTACGAGGAAACTTGGAAAGAAAAAAAAAAGGTGGAGCGAAATATATTTAGTGGCCCTCGTAGATAGGGACTTTTGAACCACCCTGTATATAAGGCGTATATTATTTAATATTTTATACAAATTGTTATTGAGATAAACGGAGGACAAAAGGTCTTGAAAAGTGAACAAACAAAATATATTACCTTTTATCTTTTCTTTATGAAAAACATATACATTTAGAATACGTTTTTCTACTTATGTCAGGATCCTGTTATGAAAAAGCCCCCAAAACTATCGATTTTGTTTTTCTAAACTGAAAGGTCAGTTTGACATTTGGTTAATTTAAAATTAATGTTGACATTTATCCCTTTTTGGGAATGTGATTTTGCTTCTCTTTCTCTCTTCTTTCTCTCTGTTCCAAGTTGTATACAGAGAGATGTTCTAATCTATATTGATTTACGTATACACACACACACACACATATATATTGGGGCATATATATATATATATATATATATATATATATATATATATATATATATATTATATGTATATATATACACACACACACACACACATTTTAACTGCAAACAACACACAGTATAATTAATGTAAAGAACGACGCTTGTGTAGAAGAGTGTTCCTCACAAGATGAGGAGGGAGAACGAGCAAATGAAAAATGAGGTACTTCCCAGGAATCGAACCCGGGATCACCCAATTGCCGGTCGAATATGTTAACCACTCCACCAAGGACCCCGATTAGTCAGTACTCGTAATTCTCCTACATACGAGGCATTTGATTCCGCTCGTATGTACGAGAATTACGAGTACTGACTAATCGGGGTCCTTGGTGTAGTGGTTAACATATCCGACCGGCAATTGGATGATCCCTGGTTCGATTCCTGGGAGGTACCTCATTTTTCATTTGCTCGTTCTCCCTCCTCATCTTGCGCGGAACACTCTTCTCCACAAGCGTCGTATATATATATATACTGATCATACCCAAATTGGAATACTGCTCGGTCCTAACATGCCCATATAAAAAAGGAGACATTAGACAACTAGAAGGGATTCAGAGAAGCTTCACAGCCAAGATCAAGGGGTGCAAAGAACTAAACTATTGGGAAAGATTACGCGAATTAAACCTACAGTATATTCACTGGAAAGGAGGGGAGAAAGATACACCATTATTTACACTTGGAAAATAATGGAGAAACTAGTCCCAAATCTTACTCTGAACCCTGTAACCCCCTAAACAACGGTGGAAAGTAGAAAAGGAAGACTGTGTCGTGTTCCCAAATTAATGGCTAGACAGGGAACATCCTTAACCCTGAAAGAAAATAGTTTTGTTGTGAGAAGAACAAAACTGTTTAATCAGCTGCCCAAAGACCTAAGAAATACGAGTGGTGTTGCAGTGGACATCTTCAAAAGAAGACTAGACGCCTGGCTCAGAACAATCCCCGATGAGCCGGGCGTACTTGGCTATGTGAAGTGGAGAATACAAGAAAACAACTCATTACTTCACCAGGCCAACTCGAGAGGAGGGGCGATAAGCTTGACCTTCGTGAAATGAGGAATCATCGCGCGGAACATTTGAAAGGTTGAAAGGTGTATATATATATATATATACACACACACACACACACACACACACACACATATATATATATATACACCTTAAGAATGACGTCGGAAATTCCTATTTAAATGTAAAAAAATGGGTGTGGTTAGGTTAGATTAGGTTAGGTTAGGTTGAAATAGGTTGAGGTTAGGTTAGGTTAGTTTAGGTTGAAATAGGTTGAGGTTAGGTTAGGTTAGGTTAGTTTAGGTTGAAATAGGTTGAGGTTAGGTCGGAAAATCATATTTTGAATACTATTCGTGATCAATATCTTGTTAATTAATTAAATAAATTATTTTTTGAGCTTATTGTATTATTTCAACCTAACCTAACCTAACCACAACCGCTTTTTTTTACATTTAAAATAAGTGTGAGTTTCTGACCTCATTCTTAAAGTCGGATATAAGAAAACAATCTCGAAGCCTGTGTGCTAAAGCGAATATGACCATAAGGAACTTTCGATTCTGTACAAGTGAAGCTAAAGACACTCTCTTTCATACTTTCTGCAGTAATATATACGGACAGCAACTGTGGGTGAATTATAAAAAAGGTTCTGGCAGAACTCTAAATTTGCTATACAACAGGTCTTTTAGACTCTTACATAAATTACCCCCGAGATGCTCAGCTTCGCAAATGTTTGCTACCCGCAATGTCCTGAGCATCCCGGAGGTAACAAGACGTGCTCAACACAGTCTAATGCAAAGAATTAAAGGAGCAACTGGAGAAAACGCACCTGATGTGACTGAAAGGTGCGTTTTCTCCAGTTGGCAAAAACGGAGGTGCGCTTTCTCCAGTTGGGGTAATTTCAGAAAATTGGCCGCCGCCACTGACGTCATTGCTGACGTCAATGCCCCCGGCAGGGATTAATAATTAAACTAAGACATACTGTACGCCCTTGATGATTGGTTAGGTTAAGTCATGATATTTTCGTTAGTTTAAACGAAAATGACATTAGGACCGATCAATTTGTGATGCGTGATCTTTACGGGGGTTCCGCCCCCGTACCCCCGAGACCTAAATTATACAAATGATAATGTAATAACGGTTACTATAGGATACATGGATGTCGAAGAAACATGCTCAATTCATATTTATCTGAATTTATGTGGCGTGATAGATCTCATAATTATGATTTTAGTAATTTGTGTAAACACATATCAGAACAATATCCCTTTTGATTTTAGTTTCTGTATGATTTTATTGTCTGTTTTCCCTTAATAAACATGTTTTTTATTCATTTGTTTTAATATCCTTTTTGAGTTATGTTTCTAGAGGTGTGTTTTCTCCAGTTTGCTCATTTAGAGGTGCGTTTTCTCCAGTTGGCTCATTTAGAGGTGCATCTTCTACAGTTGGCAAAACTGAGGTGCGTTTTCTCCAGTTGCTCCGAATTAAAAAATCAACCAACCCGATCATCCAAGCTATCCATGAGTCCTGCCATTTATCCTCTAAGCCAGTGATGCACAAACCCTGGCCCGCGGGCCAAATGTGACCCCCACGGGTCTTTTCAATTCACATTTTTCACATGAAAAGGGTAGCTACCCAAAGAAAAATCTGAAATATTACCCCTGGTTATAAAAATGCATATTTATAAAAAATAGAATATCTATATATCTGGCCCCTACATATAAACAGATGTTGGTTTGGCCCTCACATCAAAAAAGTTTGTGCACCACTGCTCTAAGCTATGGACTTCTTGGTACGAAAACGTCTGTCTGTAGCTCCACTTAACTTCGACATTACAGTATTATTTCTACAATTGTATATATTTCTATCCTTAGTATATGAACTGTCATTGTATTAATAATATTTGTCATATGGACTATAGTCTGCCAATAAAACTTTTCATTTTCATTTTCATTTTCACACACACACACACACACACAGTATATTATAAACAGACGCACAGCTTCAAACTCTTGACTTTTGGATATAATATCTCTTATATGTAAAATGGTGTGTGTGTGTGTGTGTGTGTTTTATAACTTCGAGAGAGAAATTTGGATCACCTGAAGATCAGGGCCCCCAGCCTTCGTTAGTTAGCTTTATAAGGCTAACTAACGAAAATATCACGACTTAACCTAACCAATCGTTAGGTCAACTGTACGTCCTTGACGATTGTTAGGTTAAGTCGTGATATTTTCGTTAGCCTTATAAGGCTAACTAAAGAAGGCTGGGGGCCCTGATCTTCAGGTGATCCAGAAATTTAATAGGGAGCATTCATTTAATCATTAACCAAATTTACAAATACTTTCTTTAATTCTTTCTCTTTTTCTTAATAAGTTTACTCTAATTCATAAATATTAAAATGGGAGGTAAACTTTTCTTCACAGATTTCATGAATTTTCAGTTTCTTTTCTGTTTGTCTTCAAGAATATTTTATGAACTACGTTTCAACATCAAAAACTGCTCATCCAGCATATCGCTGAAAAGATAAAGATGCTGAATAACAGCGCGCGCGTGCACACACACACACACACACACACGTTAAAGTTTTAGCAGTTTGTAAAGTATGTAAATTACATAAAATATGTAAGCTCTCAGTCTTCGGATCATGTCTACTCGTATTTCAATGTTTTACGTAAGCTTAATAGGTCATGTATATACATAGACCTTCAGTTTTTACTGTAATTTATGTTTTGTACCCTTAGTAAACATCCTTTTGAACTGAGTAATACCAATCCCTTTGTTTATTTTGGGGAATGCGCGTTTTCCGAACCTCAAATAAAGAATAATATTGAATAAATAATAAAAAAAACAACTTTTTGTTAATACGTGTGAAGACGATGTATTGTAAAAGAGAAAAAAGAAAAATCACTTCACAATTTATGATTTGAAACCAATCTCTAATTCCTTAAATTAAAATAGTCATTTGAGAATGGTAAAACAATTTGTAGTAATAGGGTGTCCATAAATTATTCACCCCATTATAAGCCTTAATAAATTCGTTATTATAGGAGCTATCTTAAAACGGTTTGCGACAATTAATAACACAACTCAAGAAATTTTTGTTTTAATTCAGTAAACCTCCACGTGAGCCCCATTGGTAGCACGCAGAACATCAAGGCGATAGATGATTTCGTTCCAAACATTAAGAAGCATGTCTTGCGTGATGGAAGCTAATGTCTCTTCAATCCGGTGTCTTAATTCTGTGATGTTATTAACCTTTGCATACACTCTGTTCTTTGTGTAGCCCCATAAAAAGAAATCCAGAGGCGTGATATCCGGGTAACGAGGAGGCCATGGAATAGGGCCATCTCGCCCGATCCAACGAGAAGGGAACTTTTCATTGAGGAACCTCCGCACTTCTAATCCCCAGTGTGGCGGTGCCCCATCTTGCTGAAAGAACACACGGGGCTGCATATCCTCAAGCTGAGGTGCAGCATACCATTGGAGGTTTGGTTTCCCACATCCACATCACACACATTGCTTTCTCCTTCACTGTCGCCATTGTGCCCCTAGTGGATGTTCTGCGAAATAAAGAAAAAAAATTCTTGAGTTGTGTTATTAATTGCCGCAAACCGTTTTAAGATAGCTCCTATAATAACGAATTTATTAAGGCTTATAATGGGGTGAATAATTTATGGACACCCTATATTATTTTATGTAAATATGAAATAGAGTAATACGCGCAAACGTACGAAATACGTTAATGGGCAGGGTATTTTGTTACGAAAAATGTGTGTGTGTGTGTGTGTGTGTGTGTATATACTGTATATAATATAATAATGAACACTTGAAAGTGCGAGAGTTCGGCCTAAGCAGTTATGAAGTAGTCTGTTTTTTAATGTTTAATTTCATATTCTTTATCACTCATTTAACCTATATCACAGTGGCGTGCCCAGGGGGGTTTCCTGGTTGCCCGGAAACATCCCCTAACACCCTAAATTAATTAATTAATTAATTAATTAATTATTATTATTATTATTATTATTATTATTATTATTATTAACATTATTATTAATTATTAATACTATTAATAACATATATAACAGTAAAATAATAACCTAAATTATTTGACTTTGGTTTGGAAACACCCGTTTCTAAAATCTTTGGCACGCCCCTGTATCAGTAATAATTATTACAAGATATTTTAACTACTCGTCATACTACCATAACATCAACGTTTATACGAGAGCTATTAAATGTTGTTTATTTAAATAGTATTCTGATATCCGATAAATCATATCGCCGAATCAAGTAGCAGACACCGTCGCTAATTAATAGGAAGAAGATAAAATTCAAAATAGCAAATGTACAAAGCGAGTCACCTGAATCGAGTGAACTGCAAATGGCAACATTACAGACGTTGCAAGATGCAGTCAATTCATGTTTATACACGAATAACACTGGGTTGCATCCCTTCGGGAAAAACTCGACTATAGCCAAGAAATTGTCGGGTTGAAAATAATTCTCCCGAAATTGAATTTCACTTTTCATAATTAAAAAAATCTTTGGCGGACACATTTAAAAAATAATTAAAATATTTTTAACTGAAAATTTAGCCCAAGGTAAAAAAAAATGTCTATCTTAGAACGGAACTAAAGCAAATGCATTTTAATATTTTATGAGTGTCGGTTAGTATATATATATATATAATATATATATATATATTCACATTAATAATCTGCTGCAAAACTCAGATAAAATGTAGCGAAAGTAATCGAAATCGGCGAAAACTGATGAATAAAGTAGCGGAAATGTTACTATTTACTAACACCCTAAGGCAATATTGTCCTGTCACAGCAGTACGGACTCGTTAACGACTACTGCTAGGCTAGGACAGTACTGCCTTTAGTGTTGATCTGCAACAGAAAATTGTCAAATCAGAAGCGGAGGAGGAAAGAATCATTTCTGACGATGGAGTTGTTCTTCAGACTACAGCAACAACAGCAACAACAGCAATCATGAACCCTTTGGCAAGAACCTGTTTGCTCGAAATGAAGAAAACGGATTATTGGATTTTGCGGGGATGGGGGCAGGGTCCTGAATTATTATTATTTTTATTTTTACATCCGAGGAAAAGTGGCCATTTTCTGTCAACACTTAACGTTTAAATTTTCCAGTTTGTTGGCTTTGGTCTGAAAGACTCTTCCAGGTTGAAGGTAACCAATCGGCTTTAAAAATTTTGGTTCAAACTTTTTCTTTTTGAAAAAAAGCGGTTTATATAGTAAGCAAAACTACTTTGAAATTTTTTTTCCGTCAATTTGAAACATCTTTCTTCTGATAGAAATTCCCTTTATATTTTGTATTTAACAACGATTACATATTCACTACATATATACATCTTTCGATTATTATCTGTGACATGCTCCAATGAGAGGCAGTGATACGTACGTGTCTAGCAACGTTCCTTCGCAACTTACGAAAAACAGGCCACTCTTTTACACGTACTTACTATGAATAACTCGGTATGCAAGCGAGTATACATAACCATACTTCACTTTAATGGTATATATAAGCAATAACCGATCAGATATTGGCATCTTCACCGAAGATAGGGGGTTGGGGGGTATATTTGCATTATACACCGCATTCCTTCACCAGTGACTGGGTATATCTTATAGGAATATAGCGTCACACACCTTTTAAGAGCCCGAGATTCCCTTTAAAGATGAAACGCCTTTTAAAAAGTTTAAAAATACATTCGGTGTTTATACGTTTGATGCGGGATTTGCGTCGTTCTTTTTAAGAATTTATTAACATTATCGCCTTTCTTCAGGTATTTCGGTAAGAAGGGTAAGACAATCGCTCAACCATGCAGTTTGTGAAGCCCTACAAATTAATAATAATAATAATAATAATAATAATAATAATAATAATATTGTAGATAAAGCAGTAGAAGGAAAGAAACGTTAAAATTATTTAGAAACTACATTTTTGTGAAAGGAGCCTCTGTGTGCATATATGTGCAAGAGCTTTCTATTCTTATTACTCTATTTACTGCATCCTCATAACTCGAGAGAGTTGTGCTAAACCCTGAAACACACACACACACACACACACACACACACACACACACAGTTAGGCGGCGATCTACATTTAGGAATTAATTTTAACTAAATTCGAACATTTAATTTTGACTCCCAGGGGAGGAGGGTAGGGAAGGAACAACAAAACAAATATAAAAACTAAAATCCACCTTTTGAAAACTCCTCTCAGAATTTAATCTCAGTATTTGTGACTAATTACGAGCAAATAACTCTGGGTTTTATGTATGAATAATCTCGTCTTTCTTTTTGTTCATTTTCCAGAATATATATAATATTAATGTAGGAAGGAGGAAGGAGGGGACAAGGGCGGATGTTCGCATAAACGACCCCTCCATAGAAGAAGAAGAAGAAAAAGAAGAAGAAGAGAGCCAAAATTAAAGTCCAAACTTTTCGAGATGTCTAGACAGTCTGCGTTTGAAAGCTTGGAGGTCATAGACAGGGGGAAAGATGGATTGAGGAAGAGTGTTCCAGAGTTGACCGGTTGATTAGGTGAAAGATTGAGAATACTGATTAACATTTGCGTTAGAGAGCTAGATTGAACAGAAAAGGGATGAAAATGTGTAGAAAGTCTCGTACTGCATGTTTTCCTGGAAGGAGGAGGCGTGCAGTTAGAGAGTTCAAAAGAGCAGTGTCCGTTATAATAGCGATAGTAAAGAGAGAGTGAAGCAACACTACGGCGGAGGGAAAGAGACTGAAGACAGTTCGTAAGAAACGGGGAATTGATGAGACGAAAACCTTTTGCGTCCACCCGGTCAAGTAGAGCTGCGTGGGTTAAGCCATCCTACACATGAGAAGCATACTCCATACAGGGGCGGACAAGACCCCTGTACAGAGACAGCAACTGAATGGGGGTGAGTAAACTGCGGAGCCGGCAGAACACACGTAACCTCTTCGAAACTGGTTTAGAAAGATAGTATACTCGTATGTGATCTTTCCAGGAAAGATTACGAGAAAAGGAAACTCCAAGAATGTTAAGAGAAGAGGAAGGATTGAGTTGTGTATTGTTGAAGACAATGTGATAGTCGTGTGGAAGATTGTGACGAGTAGACAGATGAAGGAAGTGAATTTATGAGGCATTGAAAACCACAAGGTTTTTCTGCTCCAATCAGAGATAGTATCATAGAAAGATCAGAGGTCAGGTGCGCCATAGCGGTCTCACGCGAAGCATGGAGAGAAACGCTTTGTGAAGCGAGTGAAGTGATATATACAGGGTGTTATCAAATTATGTTTCATAAATTAGTATACATGTTCAGGAAGTCAAAGTGAACAAAAAAGTTCCTATGAACATAAATCCGCAATCGCTTCGTTTTCGAGATACATTGCTTTTTTGCCGAGGACGATGCTATTCTCTGAACACCTATTGTATGCTTTCTAGCTATATCAGAAAACAATAAAATTATTATTATTATTATTATTGTTATTATTATTATTATTATTGTTATTGTTATTATTATTTTTTCAAGTTACGAAGAGAATTGCTTCTATCTTTTCTCGTATGTAATACGTCGGAAATGAAGTGGCTGGTGCTTCTTATGATCGAGATAAAAATCCCGTCATAATACTAAAGATAATAATAATAATAATAATAATAATAATAACAATAATAATAATAATTTTATTGTTTTCTGATATATCTATAAAGCATACAATAGGTGTACAGAGAATAGCATCGTCCTCGGCAAAAAAGCAATGTATCTCGAAAACGAAGCCATTGCGGATTTATGTTCATAGGAACTTTTTTGTTCACTTTGACGTCCTGAACATGTATACTAATTTATGAAACATAATTTGATAACACCCTGTATATATATATATACACACCTTACCTTATGAACCTTATGTTGTTTCGTGCGTTGGTCTCTCTTCACACGGAGGTCAAGCTGGTGGCCCCGCCTCTATATATATATATTTCACGAAAGTGACACGTGAAAAATATTTATGATGAATAAAACCACGAAGGGAAAAAGAAACACAAAGTGGTGCTCAAGCGCTTTCGTCTAATGACATCCTCAGGAACACTGGAGTGAAAAGAGAGTTGAAGACTATATATAGGTTATAAAAAAAATATATATATATATAGTAAATGTAGAAATAAAAATTGTGGGAGGAGCAAACACATCTGCACGGAAAACAAACAAATTTAGCCGTTTGCCCGAAATTCAACATAAGTTCAAATGGCTTATTTACAACCAATTTTTTATAGTTATTGTCTGAATTATACATAGGTCACAAAAGAATAAAGAAATGAAAATAAATATAAATTGGAAACAAAAATAGATAAAAAATCACAAAATGATGCCTAAATGATATATAGGTCACAAACGAAATAAACATAAAGAAATAAACCCACAGATAAAAGCATAAAAATTGTAAGCGGAGCATACAAATTCAAGCTCAATTGGAAAGTTTACAGTCAATTTAATAGATGATGCCAAAATGATATATATGTCACAAAGAAATAAAATAAAGAAATAAACCTAAAAAATAAATTGAAAAATAAATTGTAAGAGAAGCATCCAAATTTATAATGGAAAAAATTACCAAAGGTTTTTATAGTTATTGTCTGAATCATACAAAGGTCACAAAAGAATAAAAAAATACAAATAAATATAAATTGGAAAACAAAATGATGCCTAAATGATATATAAAGAAATATAGGAATATATACGACATATATAAGATGTACATACCACATATATAAGCAATATATAAGGAATATATATATATATGGGGAAAAATTACCAAAGGTTTTTATAGTTATTATCTGAATGATACATAGGTCACAAAAGAATAAAGAAATAAAAATAAATATAATTTGGAAAAAATTACAAATGATGCCTCAATGATATATAAAAAATATAAGAAATACATACATATACACATGTACACATATACACACACACACACACACACACAATATATATATATATATATTAGAAATACGCATACAACAATAAATTGAAAAATAAGAATTGTAAGAGAAGCATACAAATTTATAAGGAAAAAAACGAAATTTTTTTTTTTTTACCAAAGGTTTAGCAACCTGCCCTTCTTGTTTAAATCCATTCTGAAGGAATTCAGAGCAACGGGATCGAGTTGAAACAGACCTTTACTCATGTTAAAGTTATTTGTAAGTTGAATTATAGCAGACTGAAGAATATTTCTATTAACAATGTTGCTAGAGTGAAACAAAACTGAAGCATTATTCCAATCAATACAATGGGATAACTCTGACAAATGGACAAAAAGAGCACTGGGCAACTGTCCCGTTCTAACGGAATATTGATGCTGTTTTACACGCGTTTGCAAATCCTTTCCCGTCTGACCTATGTAAAAGGAATCACATTGTTTACACCCAATTTTATAGATAATGCCTAAATTATTGGTAGGGCTATTTTTTACTAGGATATTTTTCACAATATTGTTATATGAAAAAACTACACTGATATCTAAAAGTTTAAGTACATTAGCAATGCCTAAGAAGCCCGGGAAAAATGGAAGTACTAAAATATTCTTTGACAAGGTGCGAGTGTTATTATTCACACGATAGAAGGTTCGTTTAGCCTTATTAAGACAAGATTCCATGAACGCAGATGTGTAACACAGCTCACTTCCAATACCGTTGATATTTTCCAATTCGGCACGATGTATTCCGGACTGGCGATCCTAAGAGCACGGAGAAACATTGAGAAAAATATGGCCTTCTTAATAGGGGTGTCATGTCCAGAATAAAAGTGTACGTAGGACAAATTGTTTGTTTTTTCCGATAGATACTAAACTTAAAACCTGGGCTTTCCCTATGTACACGCACATCCAAAAATGGGATTGAATTGTCTTGTTCCACTTCTCGGAATGTAAGTAATTTCGAAAAACTCCATATAAATATTGGAGAGGAGGGGCGACAAGGGGTTGCCCATGGCCATCCCAAAAACTTGTTGATAATACTCGTTATTGAAAGTGAATTTACAGTCTTTGATGCAAAGCTTAATAAGTTCCAAAACAATGTGTGAAGGTAGTGGCAAGTGGCAGGTCATACTTATGTAATTCTTGGGAGAGAAAGTCAAGCATATCGTCAATCGGCAATTTTGTAAACAATGAACAAACGTCAAAACTGATCAATCTATCGTTAGTTTCAGTACGTGCATTATTCAATTTTTCAGAAAGATGAACGAGCTTCTCCAGGACCCCGCCACATACAGCAAACTTAGGAAGAACCCGCAGGATGACGTCATCAAATCATTTAATAGCGGCTTGAAACGCATTCTCAAAGATCATAAGGACTTAATTCCGCTTTTCATGTCCACTTCACCTTCTCTGCCCTACCTTTACGGTCTCATTAAAACCCACAAACCTGGCAACCCTATGCGCCCTATTGTTAGCTCGGTGGGCTCTATTACTTATAAACTCTCCAAATGGCTTGTCAAAGTCTTGTCCCCCATTCTTGGAACTATCTCTGATTCACATGTAAAAAATTCCATGGATCTTACTGAAAAATTGAATAATGCACGACTGCACGTACTGAAACTAACGATAGATTGATCAGTTTTGACGTTTGTTCATTGTTTACAAAAGTGCCGATTGACGATATGCTTGACTTTCTCTCCCAAGAATTACATAAGTATGACCTGCCACTACCTTCACACATTGTTTTGGAACTTATTAAGCTTTGCATCAAAGACTGTAAATTCACTTTCAATAACGAGTATTATCAACAAGTTTTTGGGATGGCCATGGGCAACCCCTTGTCGCCCCTCCTCTCCAATATTTATATGGAGTTTTTCGAAATTACTTACATTCCGAGAATCCTGGGGGTTGGCATCCCTTGGTTGCGGTACGTCGACGATATTTTGTGTATCTGGCCCATGAATCGTGACCTGGATAACTTCCTCCTTCAGTTAAATGATCAAGTCCCCTCTATTAAGTTTACTTTAGAAGTGGAACAAGACAATTCAATCCCATTTTTGGATGTGCGTGTACATAGGGAAAGCCCAGGTTTTAAGTTTAGTATCTATCGGAAAAAAACAAACAATTTGTCCTACGTACACTTTTACTCGGGACATGACACCCCCACTAAGAAGGCCATTTTTCTTCAATGTTTCTCCGCGCCCTTAGGATCGCCAGTCCGGAATACATCGATGCCGAATTAGAAAAAAATCAACGGTATTGGAAGTGATCTGTGTTATCCATCTGCGTTTATGGAATCTTGTCTCAACAAGGCAAATCAATAATAACACTCGTTCTTTGTCAAAAAATATTTTAGTACTTCCATTTTTCCCGGACTTTTTAGGCATTGCTAATGTATTTAAACTTTTGGATATTAATGTAGTATTTTCATATAACAATATTGTGAAAAATATCATCGTAAAAAATAGCCCTCCAATAATTCAGGCATTATCTATAAAATTGATTGTAAACAATGTGATTCCTTTTACATAGGTCAGACGGGAAAGGATTTGCACACACGTATAAAACAGCATCAATATTCCGTTAGAACAGGACAATTGTCCAGTGCCCTTTTTGTCCATTTGTCAGAGTTATCCCACTGTATTGATTGGAATAATGCTTCAGTTTTATTCCACTCTAGCAACATTGTTAATAGAAATATTCTTGAGTCTGCCATTATCCAACTAACAAATAACTTCAACATAAGCAAAGGTCTTTTTCAACTCGATCCTGTTGTTTTGAATTCCTTCAGAACAGATTTAGATAAGAAAGGTAGAACGCTAAATCTTTGGTAAAAAATTGGTATGCCACCCTAATAACTTTTATTTTTCAATTTTTATATACAAAAAAATAGGGCAGAGTGCTAAAACCCGGGCAGATTTCCAGTATAAATTTGTATATATATATATATATATATATATATATATATATATATATATTATCTATAACATTGTTTGGAAACAAATCTTTTAATCTTGTGCTAAAAATCGATAATTGTTCAATTTTATATACAAAAAGAGCAGAGTGCTAAAACTTGGGCAGATTTCCAGTATAAATTTGTATATATATATATATTTTATTTATTTTTTTTTTATCTTAATCTTGTGCTAAAAATCGATAGTTTTTCCTTATAAATTTGTGTGCCTCCTTCCACAATCCTTTAATTTCGTTTCTCCGTTTATTGTATATATATATATATATATATTTTTTTTTCTCTTTCTGTAACCTATATATAGGCTGTAATTCTTTTTGTACTTCAGTGTTCCTGAGGATGTCATTAGACGAAAGCGCTTGAGCACCATCTGTGTTTCCTTTCCTTCGTGGAAAAAAACCTGGACACTGTTTTTCCTACAAATTTTAAACTAGTGAAGCTAATACACCCAAATTATTACAAAATTTAGCCAATAGTATGGTTATCATGTGCTGAAAACCTCAGTTAATTATCTTTGGCCGTTTCTTAATTATAAAAGAATTAACTTGACGAAACAAACAGCGAAATTTTGTGATGAAATTGGATGCTAAAGACGGTCTGGCGGGATTTCCGATTTTGAAGTTAATGCATTGACTCGGTTGTTTTGTCGATTTGTTGATACAGTTAATGTAAAGTCGGACTTATCTTGAAAAAACATGCGTTTAATGTCTGCTAAATTAAATTTCCTGTACAAAGAATTACACCTTTCTAACCGTTTTCCCATGGCTTCTTTTGTTATTCTGGGGGCACTCAATCTTTTAAAAGATCTGATTCCTTTACTTTTCATTTTGTTTTGGACACTGTTGCGCGAAATATTTAAATTATTCGCCATTTTTCTCTGCGAAAGATGAGTACCACGATTATTTTCCTGCGACAACGCATGCTCTTCAACGTACCTTTCGTTTTCTCGAGTCCGAGCAGTACGCAGACGACCGCTGCCACATTTTCTGTCAGTTGATTGTCTAATTTTACTTATTACGTATTGTACTGTACTTCTTTTGCAATTTTTTCCCGGAAATTCCCTAATTATTTTTCTAGCACTCCATCCCTTCTCGGAAAAACACGCCTTTATAACAGCTAAGTCTTCTTTACTTAAAACCATTACGATAGAATTTTACTTAACACCACAAGAAAAAAAAAACATTCCATCAGCCAACCTTCTTAAAGAAATCTGACATGCTAGCCTACCAATTCGCTATGTGGCCACTTATCATTTTCTTAGGTACGCATGCACAAACTGCTTGTTTTGTAGCGAACATCTGACACATCCAAGGGCGTAGTCAGCTTCAAGTGAAGAATGGCCACCAAATTCTCCTGACTTAAATCCTCTGGATTACTTCGTGTGGAATGAGCTAAAGTCATTGGTGTACCATGGTCGCAGGGAACCATTTTCAAACCTGGAAGAACTTAGACAAAGAATTGAGGTTGTTTGGCCTATGGTGTCCCAAGACAAAATCAAGTCATTCATAGATCAGGGGAAAATAAGAGTACTGGCCGTAATTCAAGAAAATGGTTGGGGCCAATACAACATCGATTTCAATAGGGTAAGTTTTATACGAGTTCTATTGAATATTTTTAGCACATGATAACTATACTATTGGCTACATCTTGTACTAATTTGGGTGTATTAGCTTGACTAGTTTGAAATTTGTAGGAAAAACAAAAGTGGCCAGGTTTTTTTCGTCCACCCGATATATATATATATATATATATTATATATATATATATATATATATATATATATATATATATATATATATTAGTGATGTAGGTCACATCCGCATCCGCATCCGCATCCGCGGAACATCCGCACATTTTCTCGCATCCGCGTTCGCGTCTGCATCCGCACTTTGGACTGCGGATGTCGTGCGGATGTGGACCGTTGAGATAAAACGTCATTAATAAGCGGAAATTATCAAATTCTACTATATTAATAGAACTAGTTCATTGTGCGCAAAAGTGATGCAAGCGACAAGACGAGAGGCTGTTCTTGTATGAAGTTACTCTCTTGCAACCTACTTAGATCCACGTTACAAAGCTAAGTTATTTTCACCTAGTACATTAGAACGAGTTAAATCATCACTTGGCAAAGCAGTTGAAGAGCTTCAATCTCTTGAATCTGTCGCTTCGCCACCCACCAAAAGAATAAAAGTTTCAGTGACAGAACCAACACCTTCAACAAGCAAATCTATCACAGAATCTGTCTCTCAGTTTCTTGAGTCAAGCAGCAATGACGAGACCTACGCGATGTCAAAAGATGTAGTAAAAATGATCGAGAGCTATCACCAAGAAAAACGCCTGGCTGCATGTGACAATCCTATTAGTTGGTGGAAAAATACGCAGAATATCTATCCATACTTGAGTAAACTTGCGAGGAAACATTTAGCCTGTCCTCCAACAAACGTACCAAGCGAGAGATTATTTAGCAGTGCTGGATTAATATATGATGAAAAGAAACAGACTGGCAGCAGAAAAGGCAGAAAAATTAATGTTCCTTAAGCATAACCTTCCTATAATTAAGTTTGAACATTAAACGATGAACATCTTAGTTTACTTTATTTTAATTACTCATTTATAAATATGCCTAATAAAACTTTAAACTTAATATAAATAGTTATCAAGCTAATTAAAGATCTCTTTCTATAAGGGTGGAGGTTGGGGAAAGAGGTCGGTGGGGTGCATTTGAGTTGGGTTCACGTCCCGCATCCTGGTAACACAATTATGGTTTCTAATTGTGGCTGAAACTCAAAAAAATATAACGAATTTATTTGCAGACGAATTCACTGATTGATTTCTATATTAGTTAGATGCTTAATATTATTTTATATGTTCAGAGAAAAGTACAGCAATTATTGTACAATTAATCAATTATACTACATTATAGCTACAGCTCTCTCTATATAATAACTTATTATATACGTTAAACACAACAAATCTCGAATATATCCTAAAAAATAACGAAAATGTAGACATCCGCATCCGCATCCGCATCGCGGATGTTGAAATCAAACATCCTCATCCGCATCCGCATCCGCGGATGTGAAAAAAATGACATCCGCTACATCACTAACAGGGTGGGGCACGGGAACCAAGTGTTTTTGGAATAATCAGGAAAATGATATTTATTTTTGTAAAGAAAATATATTGGTAGAACAACATTCGTAAGAACATAGCATTTCATGTCATAATAATCATGTACCGAAAATTATATCTGGCATATGATGTCCTTGGCCGTCGACGCATTGTTGAAGGCGTTTACGAAAATTGGCCTCCACTCTTCCCAGCAGGTCTCTGTTGATTTGGATGATTTGTTGACGGATCGCTTCCTTCAATGCATCTAATGTACGGGGCTTGTCCTCGTAGACACGTGACTTGAGGTACCCCCATAGAAAGAAGTCACATGTGGACAAGTCAGGGGACCGAGGGGGCCATGCAATGTCACCAAATCTCGAAATGAGATGGTTGGGAAACAGGGGGCGAAGAACAGCCATTGACGCTCTGGCGGTGTGTGGCGTGGCCCCATCTTGCTGAAACCACAAATGTCGACGAGCAATACGCCTTCTTCGTAACTCAGGGATGAAAAAGGTGTTCACCATCTCAATGTAACGCCCAGATGTTATGGTAACGGTAACCCCATTTTGTTCGAAGAATAGGGACCGATGACGCCAAACTTTCCCACCGCGCACCAAACTGTAACCTTAGGGCTATGCAGCGGTTTTTCATGGAGTTGTCGCGGATTTTCAGCAGCCCAATACCGACAGTTTTGATTGTTGACGGCCCCATTAAGGTGGAAATGGGCTTCATCACTCATTACCACCATCATGTTTTCATTCTGCTCATAAAGTGCAAGCATTTCCTGTGCAAAATTCAGTCGTTGGGGGCAATCGTTTACATTCAATTCCTGCACCATCGCTAACTTGTATGGGTGAAAATGTAATTCTTCATGCAAAATCCGTCTAACAGTACGATTGCTGATTCCGAGTGCAGCTGAATGTCTCCGAGCAGAGCGGCCTGGGCTTTGCAACATCGCTTGTCTGACCCTTTCAACGTTCTCTGGAGTACGCACAGTGCGTTGCGGCCCCTTCGGTTTTGTTTTCATTATTGAGCCTCCTGTTCGAAGATTGTTAACCCAACGTAAGATTGTGTCACGAGCGGGAACAGAGTCATTTCGATGAATGTTGAATCTGCGGCGAAACGCACGCTGAACTGCTGTCACTGACTCGCCACTCCTAACAAAATGATCATACGCGAACATGCGGTGTTCTAACGTCCACTGCTCCATGATGGCACCTGAAAGATAAAGGTGAGTGTTAGTTAAAGTTAAATGCTATGAACCCAGGAATGGAATGCTACCTACCGCACGCCCCTCCCATTCCTAATGGCCGATTACTAGCTATTCAAAAAACACTTGATTCCCGTGCCCCACCCTATATATATATATATATATGGGATAAATTTCACAATTAAACACGTGAAATGAATGAATGATGCAAACCTACAAGAAAAAAGAAAAATGATTCCAAGGTCTTTCGTGTATTCAGAAGTACACCTCGTCAGGGAATGAAGGGAGATGGCGAGATGCTAAAAATATATATAGCGGGACAGAAAAACAAAAAGATTAGCACATGATTTACAGGAGTTGATTCGAGGCAAAAGATATTTTAACAGGATATTGTCAATTTTATACATTCCCGCACTGTTGAAGTTATTTTTAAAATGGATAAATGCACATTCTAGAATATTCCTTTCAATTATATCTCTGCTTTTAACGAGCGCTTTAGAACTGTCCCACTTGATACTATGATTACATCTATACATATGATTAAATAATGCATTAGAATTATTTGCTGTTCAACACGCATATTTATGCTGTTTTACCCTAATATCTAACGTTTTATCCGTTTGGCCTATATATACCGAGTCACATTGTGTACATCCAATCGAATACACACAACCAGCCACATTATCCGGGCTATTCTTTATTAGGCGTGATTTAACAGTATTATTATACTTAAAGACTACATTGATACCAATTGCTTTAAGTAAAGTCTGAAGATATTGAAAATTTACATGGTAAGGTAAGCTAAGGATATGTTTACGCTCAAATTCCTTTACAGTTACACTATTATAATACTTATTCTTGGCTTTCCTAAGGCAGTTATCTAAAAATGAAATAGGACAACATAATTTAGTACCAATATTCATGATACTGCACAACTCGGAATCTAAAAATTCAGGAGTGACAACTCTCAATGCTCTAAGAAACATAGCAGAGAAAATAGAAGATTTAATCGAGGGATGATGGTCAGAATAAAAATGCACATAAGAGTTATTATTAGTAGGTTTACGAAAAACTTCAAATTTGAACTGATTAAAGCATCTCCGAATTTTTAGATCCAGAAAAGATAAGTTTCCATCATTTTCTTTTTCAACCGTGAACTTAATAGATGGGACTAAATTGTTGAGCCTACCAAGAAATAAGTCAACATCCAAATTATTAGTCCAAAGGCATAAAATATATACCTGTACCAAACAAGGTTAAAATTAACAATAGTAGGCAAAATTCTGCTTTCAAAAAATTCCATATATAAGTTAGCTAATCGGTGAGAGAGGATTTCCACAAAAGTCCCTGTTGATGACCTACTTGATTTTTTAAAAGATAAGATCTCTGAATATTCTTTCCCTGTTCAACACAACACTCTTATTGAGGCAATTAAGCTTTGCATCAAAGATTGTAAATTTCAGTTTGAAAATAAGTTTTATGCTATGTTGTTTGGATTGGCCATGGGAAATCCCCTCTCACCGGTATTCACAATTACCAAAGAAATTTTATATCTGTTCACACGATTCTTCACCTAATCTTCCATATTCACCTTTTTTGTGAGATATTTTTTGATTCTGAGATTATATGGGATTATTATTCACCTTTCATATTTATTTTAATATTAATCTTTGACTTCCATTTTTATAATTTTTTAATCTTCATTAATCTTTTAATCTGATAAAGGTGATGCTTTTTTTAAATTGTAAAAAGGGGGTATCTTTAGTATTGGTTAATTATTAAGGAAGTCAGAGAAGCTCTTGCAGTTCATGCAACGCTCCGAATGAAACATAATTATTTTGAAATTTATTAGTGATGTGAACAGAATGCTGAAAATTTAATAATGTTCAGTGTTAATCTAAAATTACATTATTTATTAATAAAAAACAAAAATTTAAAAGGATTGTTGAAATGTACTTATCCAATTTGTTTATACAATATATACTTAATATAACATTTTCTGATGATTTAGATAACTGTCGATTATATGGTTCAGCCGCATATTGTGATCATTTTGCGATTCCCAGAGGTGATCCTCATATACTGCTTTGACTATATATATATATATATATATATATATTATATATATATATATATATATATATATATATATATATATATATATATATACAAACTCAGAATGGTTCCCTGAGAACGTCGGGCTAAAATAATGAAAAAGGAAAAAAACTATGGTATTTGTCATTTACCATTACTTATTCGGACTATAGTGGATTTAATTTTCCCAGAAGAGTTCCTTGTTCCATGCACGGTCTGTGTTTAACATTTAATATATATATATATATATATAGTGCTAAAACGATGTACAGCTTTTGATTTTAATATAATTTTTTTTATTTTTGGGTCGATTCTCTTAATTTTTGGCTTTTCAAATAAAAGAGAAAGGGCCAATGCATTGTTTCCAATACAAACTAATTCAATCCCATGAAGAAGAAGGCAGAAATTTTCACTATTTCATGACGTGCTCGATCAAAGCAACCCAACTCTGGATGACGGAGGCGACGCGGACATTTAAATTCTGAAGCACTCTGCCAAGAATCTCAGCTGGAATATGTCTATCTCCCTTCCAATGTTGATCCTCATCTTGTCTAGTGTTTGAGGATTGTTCTCGTAGTATTTCGTTTTGAATCCTTCCAAGAGGAGGCTATTTTGGCACTTTGGTGCCACTGATTGGGAGGCCCTTAGGCAGTACTTCTCTGATTTCCCACGGAATGATTACTGCTTTGCTTCCGTGGTCGGGGCCCTTCCAAGCGTGCTAAGCGCATTACGGAGCTGATTCTCTTGGGCATGGTTGAGGCGTACATTCCATATTCTATTCCTACTACTAATGCAAAAATCCTTGGTTTTAACTTTACTTGTTCTAATGCTATCCGCAACAGAGAAGAGTCTTTCAGAAGGTACCGTAGCCATCCAACTCCTGACTCCCACTCAGCTTATATTTCTGACCAGATTCGTGCAAAATCTGTTCTTCTACTCGCCAAAAATTCCTTCATTCAATTGTTATTCTTCTCGCTCTTTCTGACATCTAGCTGAGAACATCTTCAACAATTTTACTTCCTCTTCTTTCCTTCCTCTTTTCCATTCGACGGCTCAGTTGCCGTGTCTTCTCCTGACAAACTGAATTCTTCGCTCAAACATTTGCCTCCAACTTAGTAAACCCTGGACGATTCCGGTGCTGTTTCTCCATCTCCTTCTCCCTCTGATTTTCTTATGCCTGAAATTAGAATCTCTTTAAAAGATGTTCATTTTGCCGTCAATTCTAGGAAGGCGTACGGTCCTGATGGTGTTCTTCCTGTTGTTCTCAAGAACTGTGCTTCTGTGCTGACACCCTGCCTAGGCAAACTCTTTCGTCTTTGTCTCTCATCTGGTACTTTTCCTTTCTGTGGAAGTTCGCTTTCATTCAGCCTGTCCCAAAGAAGGGTGACCGCTCTCAACCCTCCAACTAAAGTTCAATTGCTTTGATTTCTCGCCTTTCTAAAGTTTTTGAATCTATTCTTAATAGTAAGAGTCTTAAGACGGGTTTACACGGTGAGAGCTACTCGCGCGAGTAACTATCATGAGAGTATCTATCGCACTACTTGCTTCATGTCAACTACCACGCTAGCTGAGAGTTACTAGCGTCGCCTACTCTCGCGCTAGTAATTTTCCACTCTCAACAAAGTTGGTTTCTTCCAACTTTTCAGTTTACTGTCATGCGAGTTCAGACGTGGACTGTGGTTTTTTCGACTGTGTTTGGAATACTGTTTATATTTATTGTTATAATTGTTTTTGCAGAATGTCCGATAAGTGGAACACAGATCAAATTATTCTATTTTTAGAAGAATATTTAAAACATAGATGTTTGTGGGATACCACAGAGGAGCTATATAGGAATAGAGATGCTAGGACAAGTGCGGAACAACAAATACTGAAAGTAATGAAACTTGAAAATGTGGACATTAAAGTATTTCGTAATACAATACAAAATATTAGAAATACTTACAGACAAGAGGCAACAAAAGTTGTGAAAAATAAGAAAAGTGGAGCTGGGACAGAAGACGTATATACCAGCAAATTATCATGGTTTAAATTGGCTGACAAATGAATCGCCTGTTGCAATGTACCGCAAAGTAATTTCCAATTTTATTTTGGCAGGCAGCGCTCTTCTCATGCATGTATCCTGTTTCTGAATTGCAGTTGTAACATTCGTTAGTAAAAAGTCAAACTGAATTTTATCTAGTCGTAGAAAATTATTAAAGCTTCTTTCATCTTCCCCTCGGAGTTCCCGTAAAAGTAAATTTGAAGCACCTGTTTCTTTTCTCCTACCAATCCATTTTCTTACCCATATTCTACGTTTTTTTCCTTGTGCGTCTAATTATTTCACAAAACACTCGGGTTGCCGCAGCATCAACCTGCCTTGATGTCAATTCGATGTCAACTATCACTGCGAGTGACCAACGCGTGTCAACAGCTACTCTCACGAGACTATCTCATGAGAGTACTCTCATGTCCAGACGTGAGAGTTACTCGCGCGAGTAGCTCTCACCGTGTAAACCCGGCTTTAAACACCTCTCTACTCACAATCTTCTTTTAGATCGTCATTATGGGTTCCGCAAGGGACGCCCGACTGGCGATCTTCTTGTATATCTCTCTGACTCTTGGTCATCCTCCTTTCGGGATTTCGGTGAAACCTTTTCAATTGCGCTAGACATATCTAATACTTTTGATAGAGTCTAGCACAAATCCTTAATTTCCAAACTGCCCTCCTTCGGCTTCTATCCTTCTATCTGTGCCCTTACCTCTAATTTCCTTTCTGGCCGATCTATAGCTGCTGTTCTAGATGACCACTGTTCTTTTACTAAAGCCATTAATAATGGTGTTCTTCACGGTTGTCTCCTGTCACCCACTCTCTTCCTTTTATTTATCAATGATCTCTTAAGTTGCATTTCCTGTCCTACCTACTTCTTTGCCGATAATTCCACCCTTAAGACTAATTAATTAACGTTTACATGAAAAAATATTTAGATATATTTGAAAATATACCCATTTGGTAATAATTCTTTGCTTTATCTCACTGGTCCGAAATGTACCGATACATTACAACTGCTACAATGGAGTTAATACTTAAATTTGCATGTCATTTAGTTCTTTCTCCTAGTGCCTCCTTACTCTCAATACCCTCTAAACTTTATACATGCCCATTGGAGGGTGATACTGTACCCATTGCATGGGCGGATCTAGGCATTTCAGTAAGGGGGATACAAAGAAAAAAGGGCACCTCCTAAAATAAAAAGGGCACAGTACTAAAAATTGTTTCTTGAAACAGACCATCAATGAGCGAGTGTAAAGTCAATTGTATTGTTTTATTAGATCAGTCTCATTCAAATACGATACAAAATAAAAATCTAATTTGGGTACATCAATTATCACAGAAAATTTTTCGAACAATTACAAACGTCTTGCGAATTAAAACTTAGAACTATCGAGTCCCGTAGCCAGGGGTGTTGAAATTGTAGAAAGGCGGACCTTTTGGTGCAACAACCTAGTCACTGCGGATGGGGTTCAGAGTAGTTTAGAGAAGTTTGTGAAGTTTAAAAAAAAATGCAAAAAAAATGCAAGTACTTATTTACTAAATGATGTTATATATTATAATATCACATTATAATTATAACTATGGTTACAAGAGTGAACCTTTCCTACGGGCCTGCTATCAGAATAAGATGAAGATAAAAATAGTGATATGGCTGCATCAGTACTAAGGGCACCTATGAAAACCACTGCAACTACAAATTTGAGTACAGTGTATACAGATAAAGACTCAAAATATAATTTGAATAAAATAAAATAAACATGATCTATTTACAAAAAACAAAATTTGTTTTCAGAGGCATACACATCATTGAAATAGGGCACTTGTAAGAAATTAAGGGGAGGTCCGGACGTCGCCGACCCCCCCACTAGATCCATCCTTGCATTGGGAATCACTAACTTAAAATAGGCAAAAGAGCAACCTTTACTTTATAGCAGTTGTCATAGGCCAGGTATTCTTGTTAATTTTTAAATAAAGCCTGAAGATTGTAAACTCCATCTTCATGAAGATAATGAGAACTATTGTTAGTTCCTTGATTTATCCAGGGCGGCAGTAGGCTTTGCTAGCTTTTGCGGGGCTGGCGGTCAGTATTTGGAATGTTTTTCTTTTAAATGATGTTAAAACCCTTTTAAATCACCGTTCAATTTATAATAATTAACATACGAAAATGATAATAAGGATTATTGTATAATTAATTTATATGCAATGGAAAATGGGTTTTAGTTGATACAAGGTCACAGTGTTGTTAGTGGGTCAGCCGTAGTGTGTGTGTGTGTGTGTGCGTGTGTGTGTGTGTGTGTGTGTGTGTGTACACGTAAATCACGTGAGCGTTCCTGTGCCATAAGCCTCGCCCATCAAAATTCATGAAGAAAGTAGTGGAAAAAAAGACGATATATATATATATAGTTGTACAACACTTTATTAATACCTACTTTAAAGAAATAATTTAAGAAAAAACTGTGAAGAGCATACTTTCATTTTTTTATGCAAGAAGGAGGGGCCAAGGGCGAATGCCCGCAAAAGTGGCTCCCTCCCCACAGAAGAAAAGGAGAGCCAAAATCAAGGTCCAGAATTTTCGAGATGCCTGGAGACTGCGTTTGAAAGATTGAAGGGCATAGACTGGGAGAAAGGTGGCTTGAGGAAGTGTGTTCCAGAGTTCACAGGTTGAGTAGATGAAAGATTGAAAATACCGATTAACTCGTGCGGGTGCTGCGTGCTCTCCTTAAAGGAGGAGGAGGCACGTAGTATGACCGCAAAATGGTGGAGTGCAAATCAATTGCAATGTTGATCATATGAGTGCCAGTGCCAACCCTCCCCCAGTGCATCCCCCTGTGCCAACCCCTCCCCCAGGGTAAAAAAAGGGGAATTTCCCCAGCAAGCTGGGGGGAGTTCACTTAACCTAAGAGAGAGAGAGAGCATCCATCCAAGCGTCTTTCAATCAGTTGGCTTAATCCGCCAGTTGACGCACACAAATGCAAATACACTCCCCAACTGTATATACGCCCATAGATCCCCTATTATTACACACACACACACACACACACACACATATATATATATATATATATATATATATATATATATATATATATATATAAACAGAAGCATGTAAAGCCCCAATAGCAAAATATATATGAGCATAATCACCACATAAAAAGAATACACCATCATGTACCACAACCAGCACCACAACCACCAATCTTCTAAGTATAGTTTACCATCACCTAACCAAACCCACGTTACTCACGGCTTTTACTTCCCAGCTCCTGATAGACCGACAAGGTCTCTAAATACGACACAATTAATAGACAAAGCTATTAAGCATAAACAAATACGTTTATAGAGCCAGCGGGTAGACCGACAAGGTCTCAAAAAAAGGGCAACGCTAATAATTTGTCTATTAAGCTTCTTATGGTGGAACACGACGAGGCCAATTTGACGTTGGGTGGGCGATCTTTTAAACAAAAAATCGAATATGATAAACCGAGTTTAATACAAAAAAAAAAAAATTTCACCTTAAGACACCAATTTATCCTTAAACTATAACATAAAAAGCATTAATATGATTTTTAAAACAAAATAGAAATTAAATTAGGGGTAACTATTTCATTTCTCGTCTTTCGCCCATTTATTGTTTCAATACAAATTTGTCTTTAAGACACCAATATATCTTTAAACCTTTTTACAAAAAAAAAAAAAAAAAAAAAAAATGGATCAATGAAAGAAAGCCACCCCCAGCCTTCTTACTTCGCTTTATAAGGCTAACTGACGAAAATACCACGACCTAACCTAACCAATCGTTAGGTCAACTGCACGCCCTTGACGATTGGTTAGGTTAGGTCGTTATATTTTCGTTAGTTAGCCTTATAAAGCTAACTAAAGAAGGCTGAGGGAGGCTTTCTTTCATTGCTCCAAAAATATTAATATAAATTTATATTAAAAATAGGTTTTATTTCGGGGTAACTATTTCATTTTTCGTCTTTCGCCCATTTATTGTGTTTCAATACAAATTTGTCTTTAAGACACCAATATATCTTTAAACCTTATTACAAAAAAATATTAATATAACTTTACAATAAAAATAGGTTCTATTGCGGGGTAACTTATTCATTTTTCCTCTTTTACGCAACTATTTTGTTTGAGCACACATATATATATATATATATATATATATATATATATATATATATAAACTTCTTAGTTGCCAGATTGCTCTATTTATTTAGAGATATTCTTGACAGTTGGCTTAGAAATCCGTCAGTCGGCTTAGAAGGCGTAACCAGCCCTTTGGTATACATATACAGTATATTCCCATCTCCCCAGTTATTCCTTAATATCGTTTATATATACACAACCAAAAGAATTAAATAAAACACCATTACATCATTCTGTTTATTTAGACGAGTTAAGGGAAATAATTCATGAAATATATAGGAAATAAATATACATTCAAAAATAATATACAGCAAAAATACACACATTAAATGAAGGATATATACACATTCTTAAATAATAATAATATTAGTACAGGAGAAATCTATATACATATTTGATATATGTATGATCAAATACATACACACACACATATATATATATAAACAGCAAAACTTATATAAAAAATAATAATAATAGTACAGGATAAAACCATATAACCATTTAATATATGTACGAGCAAATATTCACCAATATAAACACCAAAACTTATATAAAATAAAAAATAATAATAGTACAGGATAAGACTATATACCCATTAATGTATATATAAGCAGCAAAACTTATATAAAATAAAAATACACACATTTTATGTTTTACCGCGTTTAACTAAAATACTAAACACGCACGTGATCGAGTCTACAGTTACATCATTGTTGCTTGTATCCCTTGTCTGTGACCCTTTCAAACGCAGTGTCCAGGAATCTCGGAAACCTTGGACCTTCACTCTGGTTCTCTTCTTCCTCTATGGGATTCGCCCTTAGCCTCCTCCTTCCTGCATAAAAAAGATTATGTTAAGTTAGGCTACGTTCACAAGCCAACTATTTAACACACAACTACCACTATCAAAGCGCCCTGCATAACTTTAGCTGAGAATATACGTTATTTTACCATCTATTCACTACTAATTACGATGATAAATTCTTTCTCCATAAATCTCATAGCTACCGTGTTCACTATTTATGTTAATGAACTTCCTGGAAACTAATTTATTAATCTAGATGCCTACAGAAAGGTGTTAACATTTTACTCATTAAACTATGGTGTGAAGGTTCACTGAAAGAGAAAAGCGCGCACACACACACACACACACACACACACACACATATATATATATATAATATATATATATTCCTCATAATCTAGGCTAGCATACACTAAACTAATCAGATATATGTATATTTACAGCTCCAACCATTACACTCTTTTAAATTATTGGTAGTTCCTTGGAGCTTTGAAGTACAATAAAGTTTAATTCAGCTTTTAGTCAAAACTGCCTGATCTTACAGTGGGTGGAGCTTAGGACTTTTTCCTGTACACACACACACACACATACACACAAAGGAGAAAATGAAACCCTAATTGAAACATGATTTATTTAATAAACATATTAAAATATACATAATAAATAAAATAAACATATCGTTAACAATATATATATATATATAACATTCAAGTACTATGGTACCCAAAGGGTAGTACGGCATCACAGGCGCCAGGCACCGTGATTGACTGTCATCAATTAAATTAACCATGACTTACTAATTGTTACCATCGTGCAATTATCCGTGTTCGTTTCATGGAGTTAACCGTGATTTGCCCCCCACCTCTATGGCAGTCTTGGTTGAGACAGCTGCTGGTTTACAATACCTTATTTTTGTAATGTAGCAAAGATTATATATGCATATTATGTTGTTATAATAGGTGATATAATAAGTGGCTATGTTATAATAAGTGTTATAAATGCTCTAAGTGTTATAAGATGCCTCATGTAATAACAATATACATAAAATTGGCAGATAATTAATCAAACAGTATTCCAGTATGCTAGGTTAAGTGGCTATGTTGGCCTTATTTTTGTATTAAGTACAGTGTATACGTAAGATTGTATTTGTATGTTAGGTTAAGTGGCTATGGATTGTGAATGATCCGCAATAAAGATGTGTTTGTTTAATACTTCTCGAATTTAGCGTCTGTTAGCAACTTCATATTTTTTTTCGTAATAATCCGTTCTTTTCACTTTTCAGTAAATATTATATATATGGAGATTTAGTCGTCACTCGATCAGAGGATGGGAAGTACTTGAACCCCGTTTCTAACAACATTGTGCTCCTTGCCTGACTGTATTACCTTTTAACTTGTCGGAGTATGTGGTCAACTCCCGCACTTTCTACTGAAGAGGTCCTGGGCTCGAATCTTAGTGGAGTTAATTTGGCATAATGCAAATTCGTGCAGGAAACAAACAAGTCCTAAAAGTTTATGAATCCAGCGAAGGTATTTTCGGAGCTTTAGAAATGTAGGCCCTAAACAGGTTTTATTGGGTTTATCATGCTCTTATTATTCCTTACATAGCGTACTGCATCCTTTATTGTAGACGAAGTAGTTTAAACAGTACCACCGTAAGTAGGCTTAATGGTTTAAGGGTAGACGTAGCCTATTTAACCGACAGCTATTTACCACCATCATACCAGCCTACATATACAACTTGGGAAAATAAAAACTTTTAGCCTAAACAATGAAAATATATTGCAGTTAAGACGTTAGGCCTATCAGCATACGTGGTAGAGTTTTACACACACACACACACACACACACACACACTTGTAGGATTTCTTTTCAGATAGAATCGAATTCCAACGTTCGGGGCTTGTTTGGTTTAAGAATTTATAGGATTATGAGTTTTATGATTTTAAAAAGGTGTAGGAAAATTAGGCCAGGAATTTTTTATTTATGTATCGATCTAGGGTCTATTTTTCTTAATAATCTCCTAATTCATCATCATCATTAACCAACCCATGCAGACATCCAACATTAGATGAACTAAGGTCCGAATAGACTTAAACTGGAACTAATGACATTTAGGACCTCTGTTAACCATTTATTAACTTTATTTTCACAAAACACAAGACACACACACACTCTCTCTCTCTACCCTTGTGTTTAGGCAACCCACAATTCCATCTCTTTATTGTTCTCGATTACTGAAACCAGTGCAGTTGAGATTGATCATTCGGTATTATTCTACTATTACACCCGTCTAACGTCCAGCAATTATTATATGTTCATTAAGTAGATTTTTTAATTCTAAGACACTTTCCTTCTATAGCGTTTCCGTCGCAAATGCTTCGTTTTCGAGATATAAACATTTTTTTGGTGTGTATCTAGTGTGTGTTCGTACGTTCGTTTGTGTGTTCGTACGTTCGTTTGTGTGTTCGTTTGTGTGTTCGTTACATGTCTGCCCAATCACTGCGCTCCATCCATTTCGAATTTGAATTACTTTCGTACCGGAATGGAACACTCATTCCACTCATTCAGAAGTACATTAGGCCTGGCTCTGTGATTTATAGTGATTCCTGGGCTGCCTACAAGACTATAAGTGATTTAGGTTAAGATAGGTTAGGTTAGGTCAATTTTGAAGGTGAAATTTGTTTTTCCTATGGTTTTTGATGTGTTTTAAACGAATCTGACCTTCAAAACCGTCGGAAATGACTCGTTTTCGATTGCCGGCTGGGGGGAGGGGGGTTATCTCAAAAACGAGTCATTTCCGACGGTTTTGAAGGTCAGATTCGTTCAAAACACATCAAAAACCATAGGAAAAACATAAATTTCACCTCGAAAGGGAGACGGGTGTAATACTGTACATTTACCGATCCTTCATTTTGACGCCAAATCATTGGTTGATAAATTAATTTTAAATAATTTACACTTTTTTTTTTGTGTGTGTGTGTGTGTATAGTTAGTCTTTAAGCTTCGGTGTTCCATGCCTCCGAAGGGTTGACCTGGGCTTGATTACCGTGGCTTTGAGTTTAACTATCTTAGTTTAGTTATAATTTTCAATATTATTGTTGATTATTATTTGCTGAAACTATTTAAAGACGAAATTTCCTTTACTATATAGCAATATATAGTTGAATAAGTTACTTGTCTGTTATAAATTATTGTTCATAGACTAGAACATTTATTTCGGCTAGGCTAAGCCTTGCTTAGCCTGGCCAGTCAACATGCCAGTTGACAACCCTAACCTTAAGATGAGCTCAAAGAATAAACGGTTCAAGCCATCTTCAGAAAAGCCTGAAGATGGTACAAAGTTTCAAGACTTTGACTTGGCAATCAAACAGTCAGACTCGGCTGTGTCATCCTTCCATGGATTTTGTCTGGATGAGCATATGACAGCAAACTCTGGACCTCGTCTTGCCTCTCAAAATTCTTCACAACATCCAGAACCATCTGTCTTGGAGTCTTCAACTTCAGCTACGTCTGATAATGTACAACTGCAGCAACCGGTACTCTGTCCTCTTCCGTTACTTCCGGATCATGTCTCCTACGTGTTCATGAAAAGTTGTGACCCATCTATAGACATTGTTAGGTTCAATCCTTTTGGGATTAAAAAGGCAATAGAGTCCATTTGCAATGGCCCCGTTGCTTCAGTCTCATACCGTCGTGTTAGCAGTACTATCGTAATTAAAACAGCTAATCAAAGTCAGGTTAAGAAACTGCTGGCTACACAAACTATCTTTAATGGCCAGTATAGGGTTCAAGTTCAGATCGAAGAAAATTTAAATAAGATCCAAGGACTGATCAGAGCTCCTGAATTGCTCAACTTATCCACAGAGGAAATTCTTAATTCACTTAGAACCGATTACCCAAATCTCATACATATCCGTAGACTTTTTAGAGGCCAGGAAAAATCTCCTTCATTTACACTGGTTTTGACCTTTGGGGGTGATACTCTTCCTGAACTGATACATGCTGGTTATATAGTCTATAGGATAAATAAATTTTATCCCATCCCTCTACAGTGCTTCACTTGTTTGAACTTCGGACATGGCACTAAGACTTGTACTAATGGAGTCCGATGTGCAATATGTGGCGGAAATCATGAAGTTAAATTTTGTCAAAACCCTACTACAATGGCAATTTGCTGTAATTGTCAGGGTGAACATTCAGCTACTTCCAGAAACTGCCCCATCTGGCTGAGAGAGAGAGGGAAATTGTACAGATTAAAGTTGACAATAAGGTATCCTTTTCTGAGGCCAAAAGGATTTATAGGGTGTCCATAAATTATTCACCCCATTATAAGCCTTAATAAATTCGTTATTATAGGAGCTATCTTAAAACGGTTTGCGACAATTAATAACACAACTCAAGAAATCGTTTGTTTATTTCGCAGAACACCCACTAGGGGCTCAATGGCGACAGTGAAGGAGAAAGCAATGTGTGTGCTGTGGATGTGAGAAACCAAACCTCCAATGGTATGCTGCACCTCAGCTTGAGGATATGCAGCCCCGTGTGTTCTTTCAGCAAGATGGGGCACCGCCACACTGGGGATTAGAAGTGCGGAGGTTCCTCAATGAAAAGTTCCCTTCTCGTTGGATTGGGCGAGATGGCCCTATTCCATGGCCTCCTCGTTCCCCGGATATCACGCCTCTGGATTTCTTTTTATGGGGCTACACAAAGGACAGAGTGTATGCAAAGAAGGTTAATAACATCACAGAATTAAGACACCGGATTGAAGAGACATTAGCTTCCATAACACAAGACATGCTTCTTAATGTTTGGAACGAAATCATCTATCGCCTTGATGTTCTGCGTGCTACCAATGGGGCTCACGTGGAGGTTTACTGAATTAAAACAAAAATTTCTTGAGTTGTGTAATTAATTGCCGCAAACCGTTTTAAGATAGCTCCTATAATAATGAATTCATTAAGGCTTATAATAGGGTGAATAATTTATGGACACCCTGTATTACTCTCAGAGACCCAAACGTATATCAGCTTCTCCCAATGAAACTTACTCTCACTCAGTTAGAGCTCCTTCCAGGACATCCTCTAGTTCCAATCCATCAAGTACCAGTACGATTCCACCTACTGTAGTCTGGTGAATATTCCTCCTCCTACCTAGTCTCAGTTAAGATACAATGTGACATTCAAAATCTTCCCCCTTCCTCTTCCACACACTCTCTTGAATCGGCATCAGAACTTTCAACTCTAACTTCCAAAGTCAGAACGTCGCATGTAAATAAACTGGTCACCATTACAAGCCAGAGCCTACCTGATGTTTTCTGGAAAATTTTAAGTGATTATAAAAATTTAATGGGATCAAACTCTGCCCCATAAACTATTGTTCAAAGAATGGCACAAAATCTTACAAGGCTTGGTTTTCCCAAGTCTCATGCAGACTCAAGGGATGGATTTAGGGTCCTCTTTGGAGATACCTAGCCACTCTTGCCTCCAGATCAATTAACATTCCTGACACCACTAATTTCTAATATTCATGATTTTACAATGGAATTTAAGAGTTTTTTCCCTAAGTTACCCTCCCTTCAGATGTTGCTCTCTGATTTTTCAATCAGCTGCATAGCCCTTCAGGAAACTTTTCTGGATCCTTCTGTACAGTATTCCTTTAAACACCACAGTTTCTATAGAAAGGATAGAAATAGACATGGTGGTGGAGTTGCTCTACTGGTTCATGAGTCGTGCTTCTCCACTAAATTAGATATCAACTCCCACCTGGAAGTCATTGGTGTCACAGTACAGTTGAATGGAACCACCTTGTCAGTTGTATCACTTTCCATTCCTTCAAATTTCTCTCTAGTTGAGGAGCATCTTCTCGAACTTGTCAGACAGCTTCCATCCCCTTTCCTTATATTGGGAGATTTTAATGCTCATCACTTCATGTGGGGCTCAGATACTTTTGATAGTAGGGGAAGAATTATTGCTGACTTTGTGAATGATGAGGGTTTATGTATCTTAAATGATGGACAACCTACCTACATGTCTGGTTCCAGTGGTCAGTGTTCCCATATTGATCTTTCAATATGTACATCCAATATTTACAATAATCTTGAATGGCAGACACACTCCTGTCTAATGGATAGTGACCACTTTCCCATTATGGTTACAGATCTTAACATAGCTGTTCCCCAGTCATTGTCTTGCCATTCTCCAATCAAAAGTACCTCCAGATGGGATATACAGCGAGCCAGTTGGGCAAACTATGCCAAGGATGTTAACATACCTCCCTTAATGGTACACATTAATGTTAACCCTGCTTGTCATGAACTTGTATCATCTCTAGTTCTGGCTGCACAAAAGAACATACCTATACAACGTATTCCACATATTAGAAAGCCAGGTTACTCCAACCTATGGTGGAATGCTACAGCTGTTGCCAGACGTAAAAAGGCACTACAGATCTTCAAGAAATACCCACTGCAAGTGAATTTCATCGTATATAAGAGGGCAAGAGCCCAGGCTAGGTTTGTAGTAAAGCAACAAAAACGCGCATCTTGGCAAAAATTTGTGTCGTCTTTGACAATTAATAGTTCCATCTCATATGTGTGGAGAAAAGTGAAAGCTTTTAAGTCATCTTCCTCTTTTAAGAGCATAACTATATTGGATGATGGTAATATAATTACCTCCCCCAGAGAAGTATGCAATCTACTAGTGCAACATTTTGCTACTGTGAACAGTATTACTACTTACAGAGAACCCTTTGCTACTCATATGGCAGAAGCAGAATTAACACCTGCTGATTTTTCTACACTGAATATTTATGAATACAATAGGTTATTTTTCCTCGCTGAACTCAAATATGTGCTTCTCCATGCTAAGGACTCCACTCCTGGTATTGATGAAGTCCCATATTCCTTTATTCAAAATCTGCCTGATATTGAGTTGAAGAAAATCTTGCAGTTCTACAACCAAATTTGAATAAATCACTCATTCCCAGACCAATGGAAAATTTCACTTTTGTTACCAATTTTGAAACCAGGCAAAATAGCTACAGCTCCTTCATCCTACAGACCCATTGCATTAACTAGTTGTATATGTAAGATATTGGAGAAAATGGTCAATCGGAGACTTCAGTTATATTTAGAGGAGAATAATCTCTCCAGTAGTCAACATGGTTTTAGGAAAGGTCTCCCTACTATAGATTCTCTAACGCAACTAGAAAGTGCTGTTCGTGAAGGTTTTTTACAATCTAACTTTACCACAGCAGTCTTCTTAGATATTCATAAAGCTTATGACTCTGTATGGCATCATGGACTGCTTCTCAAAATGTCCAACATGGGGCTAAGAGGGAATCTTCCAATATTTATTAAGAATTTTCTTAGCAACCGTAAAATTATAGTGTCCCATGGAGGATGTATTTTTGACACCTTTGAAACCGAAACTGGTTTGCCACAGGGTAGTATATTGAGTCCTACTCTCTTCCTTATGTATATTGATGACTTAGTCTCTAATATCCCTGTTCATGTACAAACATCTCTCTATGCAGATGACTGTGCCATTTGGTATTCCTCTCCTGATCTCAACACCTGTACCTCATCCCTTCAGACAGCCTTAGACTGTATAATGGAATGGTCAACTCTCTGGGGCTTAGAATTTTCAGCTGATAAGTGTCATTACATGATATTTACTCACAGACCTGTCCCAGAACATCCTCTTCTAAAATTAGCAAATCAGAGACTTGCTCGTGTCTATACCAGCAAACTTTTAGGAATGATATGGGACCCCTCTCTCACCTGGGGTCCTCATATAAACTATGTTTGTAAGAGGTGCAAACCAGTGGTTAACTTAATGAAGATGCTTGCCCACACATCATGGGGTTCAGATAGGAAGACCCTTCTTTTATTATATTCAACCCTCATACGATCAAGAATAGATTATCACTAGGCAACAAATTTCAACTTTTTTTTTGTTACAGACACGTGAACTACTGATTCCTACTAAAGCGGTGATGCTGATTTCAGATCTGATATCAAAATTTCTCTATCACGTCCAGATTTTGTGTAACCGAAAACCCCTATTTTTCATTTTTTTTCTCACCCGCTTCTATTATGAAAGCCGTCTAAGCTACTTTTCTGCTGTTCCATAGACACAAAAAGCACATATGCTTTGTGTAGCCCAACTGTAACCCAAGAAGTAATGATACAACTTTAAGGTCGCCACAAATATTCCATGTGTGGTCCTTATATTTGATGAGTCTTAGCAGCAGTTTCATCGATTCATAAGTCTCATTAAGGCTAGTGGCATGTGCTACAGGTATTGAAGGTTTTTCATTGCCGTTGTGCAGTAATACAGCTTTAAGGCTAGCTTTACTAGAGTCAATGAACAGTCTCCATTCTTTTGGATCATAGCGACAGCCAATCCCTTGCATCAGACCACTGATATCGTGGCAGAAACAAACGTTTTCTTCCTGTAAGTAAAATGATGAAAACTGCAAATGGCGATGGCGGAAATGGGAAACTTTGGTGTTTGGTTGGAGAAGATTAAATTCTTGAAGTCTTGAACCAAGCAACTCTGCCTTTTCTTTTGGTAATTCCAAATCGCGCACTGTCATTTAACTCCGCTTGACTTAACAAATGTGGGGAAATATTTGCATCTGGAACATATATGCCATCTTTCCCTGTTTCTATATCACTAGCAGAATCTTCAGATGAACTGCTGTCTGTTATCGTTGCTGGTGGAACTGGTGGTGGATTTGTTTCATCATGTGGTACTGGTTTCATTGCTGATTCGCAGTTTGGGTACGTGATCTTTGATTTGTTTTTCTTTGTGAAACCAGCAATCTTTGTCAAACAAAAATAACAATCATTGAAGTGATTTTTCGGCTCACGCCAAACCATGGGGACTGAGAACGGCATAGCTTTTCTTTTACCATTCATCCAAGCTATTAACATTGCATTGCACTGTGCACAGCAAATATGTGGTGCCCAGTCCCTCTGTTGGTCTCCTAACTTACAGTCAAAATAACACTTGTAGGCAAGTTTAATCTTTGTTGTTATGTTTCTACGTTGTGGCTTACGTGTATATTGTCCACAGACAAAGCAGAAGTTGTCTGGGTGATTTACACAAGCACGTCTATTTGATGCCATTTTGAATTACCATACAATATCTGAAAAAACGTAGAAAGTAATTATTACGATGTGCAAAATAAAAAGAAATACACACCGTAGTACAAAACAAATGCTATAAAAACACACAAGTCACCACAACCTGTCACTTGCTCATCAGCAGAGAGCTTCAACAACCGTTCTGCTTGACTGTCACGTAGCGACTGACCGTTGGGCCGTTGCCCGTTACTATGCTCTTGACTCAGTGTTGCCAACTCGGGCTAAATTTTATTTATCAAAATTGTTCGAATTTGTATATAGTTGGCAAAAAAATTGCTTTAACCTTGAAAAGCAAGTTTCATATTACTGGCATTAAGCCGATTAAAACCAAAATCTGGACGTGGTAGAAAATTTTACTAAAAGTGATTTGCATTTTACACAAAATCTAGACGTGATAGAAAAAATCTAATTATAGATTTGAAATCAGCATACCGAAATTAGCTAGGAGCACCTATTTGGTCTTCTGTAACAAAATCTTTGTTGCCTAGTGTTATGGCTCATTTCTCTATGAAACGGCTGCCTCTTCTCACTTACTGAAGTTAGATCGTCTCCAGTATCAGGGCATCAGCATCAGATTGGCAGTAGGTGCACTAAAGTGTACCCCTGTAGATAGATTGGAGGCTGAGGCTGGTATACTCCCACTTGCCTTTAGGAGACAATTATTAGGTCTTATTTATGAGTAAATGTATTAGTTTTTCCCCTCATTCCATCCACAAGCTCTTTGATGACTTCTATATTTATCAGTTTTATTTGTCCCGTCCTTTCCCTTTACCTTTTGTAGGTAGGATAAAATCTCTCTTCTCACAATTACATATATCATATGATGCTATGTACTCCTCTCACCCAAAATGTCAGTATTTGATATGCTCTGGAAACGTGACATTCCACTTTGATTTGACCATCTTCCCTTTGCACTCAATAAACAATGGGTGTCCATAAATTATTCACCCCATTATAAGCCTTAATAAATTCGTTAGTATAGGAGCTATCTTAAAACGGTTTGCGGCATTTAATAACACAACTCAAGAATTTTTTTTCTTTATTTCGCAGAACATCCACTAGGGGCACAATGGCGACAGTGAAGGAGAAAGCAATGTGTGTGCTGTGGATGTGGGAAACCAAATCTCCAATTACTGTACAGAGACGTTTTCGGGAGGAATATCAGAAAACTCCACCAACAAAGCAATCACTCAAGCGATGGCTGAAACAATTTCAAGAAACTGGCAGTGTGCTACATCAGAAAGGAACTGGAAGGCCTAGTGTGTCTGAAGATAAGATAGCAGGAATTCAGGAGGCGTTTATCCGAAGTCCTACAAAATCCATCCGCCGAGCAAGCTGAGAACTGCGAATACCGCGTTTAACAGTGCATAAAGTGGTTCACAAGAGGTTGAAACTTTATGCCTACAAATTGCAAACCTTGCAGAAACTTCTACCAAATGACAAACCCAAACGGGTACAGTTTGCTGTTGACATTCTTGACCGTATTGATGAAGATGAGCATTTTTTGAACAATGTCGTTTTCAGTGATGAAGCGACATTCCATATGTCTGGTAAAGTCAACAGACACAATTGTCGTATATGGGGATCAGAAAATCCGCATGAATTTATTGAACACGAACGCAACAGTCCCAAGATAAACGTTTGGTGTGCTCTCTCCCATAACCGTGTGATTGGACCATTTTTCTTCCATGAGAACACTGTGAAGGCTACAAATGCTTGAATGGTATGCTGCACCTCAGCTTGAGGATATGCAGCCCCGTGTGTTCTTTCAGCAAGATGGGGCACCGCCACACTGGGGATTAAAAGTGCGGAGGTTCCTCAATGAAAAGTTCCCTTCTCGTTGGATCGGGCGAGATGGCCCTATTCCATTGCCTCCTCGTTCCCCGGATATCACGCCTTTGGATTTCTTTTTATGGGGCTACACAAAGGACAGAGTGTATGCAAAGAAGGTTAATAACATCACAGAATTAAAACACCAGATTGAAGAGACATTAGCTTCCATCACGCAAGACATGCTTCTTAATGTTTGGAACGAAATCATCTATCGCCTTGATGTTCTGCGTGCTACCAATGGGGCTCACGTGGAGGTTTACTGAATTAAAACAAAAAATTCTTGAGTTGTGTTATTAATTGCCGTAAACCGTTTTAAGATAGCTCCTATAATAACGAATTTATTAAGGCTTATAATAGGGTGAATAATTTATGGACACCCGTACTAGTTTTTCAATCATCATTCAAAGATATACTTAATGGACTCCTCCCTGCTACTGTAGTTTACACAGATGGCTCAGTGGATCCCATGGGTTCAGCTAAGGCAGGTTTCTGCATTGAAGAAAGGGACTTTTCTTTTGTCCTGGCTAATGGCATACCCATATTTGACGCTGAACTTTTTGCCATTTACAGGGCTCTCCTGTATATGCAGACAATTCATCCCAGTACTAATAAAATTATAATATGCAATTATAATTATAATATAATATGCAATTATGTTAACACCTCTATCAATTATATTAACACCTCTATCAAGAACTATCATCTGTATCAAATAATACACCTCTTGCATCTCTTGGACCCAACAGAGGTTCATTTTATTTGGGTTCCTGGTCATAAAGGGATTGTGGGAAATGAATATACTGATGAGATTGCAAGAAATGCACATATCTATGGCACAGAGTTTGAGACTTCAGTAACTTTTTCACAAATTAGAACCAAAATAAGGAAGATCATTAACTCCCTGTGGCAGAATCACTGGGAGCAAAACTTTAACATAAGAGATGGGACCCTAGTTAAAGTAGCAAATGGACATTTGTCCCCCAAGGGACTGTCACGACGGGACGAAGTTGTACTGGCAAGGGTGAGACTGGGAACCTGTTACTTTACTCATCAACATTATTTTTCTAACATTTGTAGAACCTTTTGTACTTCCTGCCAAGTGCCTATGACTTTACATCATCTTTTCATTGAGTGCCCAGTTTTTGAGAGAGATCGGTTTCTTTTGACTGAATATTGCAGAAGGTATAACAGAAATTTGTCACTTCTTATCCTCCAATCGGAGGACTTTCCTCTTAAAATAATACTAACCTTCCTTCGTATCACCAACTTTTATGACAGCATTTGATCCATTCAGTGCTACCTTTGTATATTTTTTCCAATGTGGTATTGAGTTGCTGCGATGGGTTAATGTTAATGATCATGAATAATATACCTGTGATAGTCATTTCTCCTACTAATAGATGATGGAATAGTAGTAGTTTATACCCTCATAATTTCACCTCTTTAGTTAGCGTACTAACAGGCCATATCATCATTCTGTCCTTGTGTGTTCTGAAAATAGGCCCAGAACTGAAGATGGAGTTGGCTTCCATAATATCCTTTCTCAGCTCGTGGTTCATGCTCTCATTATTTTTGAAACCCTAGTCACTTATAATTTGGTGTAAGACATGCATGTGTGTGTGTGTGTGTGTGTGAATGACCCTTCGTGGTTGGCTGCACAGAAAACAGCCTAATAATAATAATTGTTCTCTTTTTTGTTCTGCATACCATATCCAGTACTTGATTGCAGCTTCTGAATAATTGCATTTGCTCTTATTTAGCTATTTGTTAATTGTAGTTAAACAGTTGTGAACAAACCTCAAACAGTAGGCTGTAACCCTGACAAGCTTACTGAAGTCAGTATGATCTTCATAATTAGTGATTGGCTCTCAATCTTCTCATTTGAAAAGGTTAAATTTAATGTTAGGTTAACTTGTTCCACAGGCCAATGGTCTGTGTTACGTATTCACTTAGAGCCCAACACAAAATAAGATAGCAGTAAACAGAGGAAAAAGAATAACTGCAGATACTGAGAGCATTTAAACAGAGGGATATAACAATTAATCTATTGAAAACGTCGATCATATCATCATATCCAAGTAGGGGATTTAATGGTCTTAGAAGGAATTGTTTAGTTTGATTAGGGATAGGCCTATATTTCTGATGTTAATAAATTTAGCTATTTATTTTAAGCACCACCACCTGGTGAGGGGGTAGTAGGTCCTGTCTCTTTATAATAAAGTCAAGCATCAGGCTTTTTAATCCACAAAGCAATCTAATTTACCCAAATACATATGAATTAACAAATTTTCTTGGTGTAATGCTAGATAAGAATCTGCAATGGATTGCTCATGTAAATAAAAAACGCTGAAAAGACTTCAAGGAGCGTAGCTATAATGGTTGCATTTAGAAATGTAGGCCCTAAACAGGTTTTATTGGGCTTTATCATGCTCTTATATAGCGTACTGCATCCTTTATTGTAGGCGTAGGTTATCTGCTTATATTATACCCTTTCAGCAGGTATCTTGTATCTCATAACTAACGTGTGGATATATATATATAATATATATATATATACACACATATATATATGTATACATACATATATATATACACACACACCACAACCGTTAAAACTTAATTTACTTTACTGGAGGGCAAAATTATAATTTATAATGCATGCAAAAAGGAAATCGGGGGTGAAGGATTCGATTCTTTATAGAAGGACCGAAGAATTCCTACATCCAGAGTTTGTTTGGTTTATTGTTTATAGTCCCATTGCAATACCCAGTTGCTTCAGGCCAGCTTAAACAGGCCTACCTTCTTCTGAAAGACATTTTTGACAAACTAACTGATACATATAGCAAATTTAGTGCAATTTCCACAATAAATGAGTACGATAGTATTCTAAGCAAGGCCTAACATAAGAATTATATAAATTACAGATGACTTTCCAACCTACTCTTGTAGCTTACACTCCTATTAATAATACCTATCAATTTATTTGACCTATTTCCATCCTCTAGGCTTTCTAGTATCTAACCTAGCAAAGATGTTAAACAATTACAAATGGTGAATCCACCCATAAGCATTGTTAAAAAAAAGTTGGGTAGAAATAACCACATATATTTCCAAATAAAATATAAACAAAATAAATATTTACCACAAAAATAAATATAGAATAAAAATAATAACCCTCGTTTCTAACCAACTAGTGAAGTTGGGTTTCCCTAATTAAAAAAAAGAAGAAAAAAGTTTCTGAGACAAAGAAAAACGGAGCTCTTTGTTAGACATCGAAAATTTTGACTGCTGAATCAAGTGGGCTAGTTTTTTCATAAAAAATTCTCGTAGTTCCCCAACTAACCGGGCAACTTAAAGTCATCCTTTAAACCTCAATATTAACCACTGCAATTAAACTAAAACCCTGTTTAACTAAATAGTGGCCTACCAGAACTAGGTGAAAGTAGCTTAATTAAAATACATAACTAAGGTAAGAGATTAAAAAGTAGGTACCTAGAAGAAACTCGAACCGGGCTACAACAGCCCTAACTAAATAATTAAATGGCTGTTATAGCCCCTATTAAAACTTAAGGGCAATATAGCCCTAACTTAACTTAAGTAAAAACCTTCAAAACCCTAAACCTTTAAAAACAAAAACTTAAGGGCAATACAGCCCTAGCCTAACTTAAACTGCAAAACCTAGATCTGGGAAATAGCCCCTATAAATAAATAACTTAGCAGTGTGCCAAATAGTGACTTAACAAATAAAATTCAAAATCTGGAAACTAAATGAAACTTATGGACTAGTTAGAAACAGAAAGGGTAACGTTCAGCTGGCAACTTCAACTTTGGTAAGTCTAAATTAATTTTAATGAATTTAGCTTGACCATAGTTAGTAATCTGGCTGCCGACCAAATTTTAACCTTTAAACCACTGCAGCCTACAGTGAAAAAGTCTGTAGCTATGTTGACAGTGTCTAAAAGAGCCATTATTATTTCTATAATTACTGTCTATTTAAAGTAAACTTAACCTTAATATTACACCTAACTAAAAATAATCTCTCAAAAAAATAAATAAATAAATAATTTTTAAATAAATTTTTCAATATGGCGCCCCCGGGTGGGCAGTCGAGAAGTTGGTTACCCTTTTTTGTTTTATTTCTGACAATAGTTTTAAATCCAGTGAATTAAATTTTTTACATAATCTGAAAATTTAATTATAGATGTCATTGATAATATCATTTATAATATTAAATCTAAAAAATGGGTAATGAAACTGAAGCCACTCCAGAAAAAAGTATGGAGACAGTATCATCATGGTTGGGAAATGATGTGGAAGCGCTTGAAAATAGTAAATTGGTAAAAAAGAGGGGAGCAATCAGAGCCTCAGCTACTAAACTTTTAGCTACAATCAAAGAAAAATTGGATGATTGGACTGAGGAACAAAAAATTTCATATGCTTGGCTTTTGTCCTCACAACTGGACAAGTTACAAAATTTAGATGAGGAAATCCTTAGTGTGTTTGTTTGTTCCGAAGGCTTCTCAAAGGCTAAACAAGAGAAACTAGATGAAAAAAACAGTTATTACCAAATTGAAATACATCAGATGGTACAAGCATTAACAACTAAAAAAGAAAATAATGCAGAAGCCAAACCTAAACCAAGAATAGGTACTAAAATTCCTGAGCTTCAAATATTACCATTTGATGGAAATCCCTCTAAATTTCAAAACTTTAAGACCTCATTCAGAAACATTTATGACAACATAGGTCTTTCTGAACAAGAGAAATTTGCCTACCTAAAACAACATTTGAGTGGAAACCCTGCCATTCAAATAAACTGCATGCAAGAGAGTAAAACATCTTATGAAGAAGCATGGCAGCATTTGGAGAGCTGTTATGCAACACCAGGCCAAATTAAATTCTCCATAATAAAATCACTTTTAACCAAATCCAAAATAACCAAAGATTTTAAATCACTTCATGACTTTCAAGCAGATATGCACTCTACCATAAATTTAATGCAAACTCAAAAATTAGAATTAGAAGATATACTCTTGTATGTATATTATAATAAACTAAGTCAAGAAACTCAGGAATTTTTAAGAACTTGTGGTTTTAAACTCTATGACCACTTTGATAAATTTAAAGAAGCCATTGCCGAAGCTACCAAAACCTTAGCTAATGTTAGTTTTGATCTTGAACAAAGTGAATTAACCACCTTAATACCTAAAGAAAAGAGAAACTTCTCTCCAGAACCAGCCAGAAAACCATGGTATTCTGGCCAAACTACAGCTACTCTGGCAGTTTCCACCCAAAAACAATCCTCAAGAAGAGCTCAACATACTGACCAGAGAGAACTTTACTGCAAATTGTGTAAGAAAAACACACACAGAATCTCAAAATGTGATTCTTTCCCTGAAAGTTGGGATAAACTGAAAAAACTTGCTAAATTAAATTATTGTACTAAATGCACCTCATCTAAACACCAAGCCAAAGAATGCCCCATTTCTCTCCTACCCTGTTCATTTTGTAGGTTTTCTAACCATTTATCCTTCCTTTGTACCAAACAAAAAGGAAAACCAGAGGAAGATAAGAAAACCAAAACCAGTACTGAAGTAGCTATAATTAAATTGGAGGATTCTAGAAACCCTGGAAACTACCAAGAAATAGAAGCCATCATAATTGATGATATTAATATTAAATATGAAGTTCAGGGATTACTGAAACTTCAAACTTATTTAAAATCCTTAAATTATCAGCTTGCAGCTCACTTTGAAGCTGATGAAGTTGCCGACTTCATGTTAATTTTTGGGGCTGCAACCCACAAACTTTTTGCCATCAACACTCATCAGATTCATACTGCCTCTTGTTATAAATCTCCCTATGGAATACTATTATTGGGTTTCCCTTCAGATTACTACCCTGAAAAAGAAAAAGAACCAATAAGAGATCAGATCAGCTTCTGTATTACCAACCCTCTACTTACTAGTACAACTTCTAATGAAGATCTAGAAAATATTGAACACCAGATTGCACAATTTAGCAAACTAGAAAACTTGGGTATTTCTGGGGATGAACCATTTTCAAACAAAGAAAAAGATCTGATTGCAAACTTTGAAAAGGAAGTTAAAATAGAAGATGAAAGATTGTCTGTTAAGGTACCATGGAATGACCAAAAAGATAAAATTTCACCAAACTTTAACTATGCTATTAGCAGGTTAAAGTCCACTTACAAAAAATTAAAAAAAAAAAACTTAATGCAACCTTAATCAGACATCCTTGAACAACAATTCCAGGAAGGAATAATAGAAGAAGTAGCCCTAACAGAAAGCCTAAAAGAAGAAGGAAATTTTTTACCTCATTTTCCAGTAGTTCGCCCTGGAGTACAAACAACTAAAGTTAGGATTGCAGTAGATCCCTCGGGTAAAGGCAAACCAGAAGAAATAACAGTAAATGATGCTACTGAGGACTGCCCTTCACTCCTACCTCATTTAACAAAATTGTGCATCAAATTAAGGCATGGTAAATATTTGATGATTGGAGACATTCAAAAAGCATATTTACAACTTAAATATCAAACAGAATTTGACTGCAATACCCACAAAATTCTGTGGTTAAAAGATACTCAATTGGTTCCAAATGACGACAACCTGATCTGCTATAAATATAAAAGAGTTACCTTTGGCAACGAAAGCAGTCCATTTTTACTATAACAATCTCTCCAACACATTTTTAATGAACAACAAAACCAAGTGGCAGACTACCTAGCTAACCGCTTTTACATGGACAATGCTTTAATTAATGCCAACAATCTCTCAGAACTCAAAGACCTTTACAGTTATAGTGTAAACACCAGAGCTGGGCAATAAATACATTGAATGTATTTAAATACTAAATACTAAATACATGTGAGAAATGTATTTAAATACTAAATACTAAATACATTTTACGAATGTATTTAGATACTAAATACAAAATACATCAATTGTATTTAAATACATTTGTAAATACATTTTAAATACATACAAATTTTAACATATGCATTCACTAATTCATGAGTAACAACAATATAAAATGCTTGATAAAGGATAAAGAAATAGTACAATCTAATTTCCGATTATATATTTCCCTTTTTAGAACAAAACAAAAACAAAAGAACTTAGAACTTACGATGTTCAACCAGTGACATATTATACTCATTATATCATTGCAAAATGAGTAACAATTAATGAGTAGATGAAACATAAACGTAAACATAAGACGTAAACATAAACATAAGGCACCTTACGAATTCTCTTTTATTTCACGGTTGCTGCGAACCAAAACCAATTCACCGGATTTGCTTGTTGAAGCCATGACACGCACACGATAAAGAAATCAACCGCTTTCGACTAAGAGTGGCACACAACTGATTGAACTGACACGTTGAAACATGAACCATGCTGTACTACACTGTCGACGCGTCGTACTGTGCTAGTACAGAACGTGTATTAAACCAGTAAAAGTATTTACATTTTTATATTTTGAGTATTTAAATACATTGTATTTAAATACTCATTAAAGTATTTAAATACTATATTTAAATACATGAAAAACAATGTATTTATAAATACAGTTCTAAATACACAAATGTATTTAAATACGTATTTAAATACAAATGTATTTAAATACTGCCCAGCTCTGGTAAACACCTTAATCAATTATAATTTGAAGCCATATGAATGGGCCTCCAATAACTCAGAACTTCAAGGACTATTTTAAAAACATGACATAGCCTCCTCAGAAGATAAAGAAACCATAAAACTATTAGGATATGGTTGGAACACAAATGCTGATACACTCCATCTAAAAACTGTAAACTTGAACTCAGAAGCCAAAACTAAGTTCTGTGCAACCATTGTTTGATCCAATTGGATTTGTTGCACCCTTAGTGTTTAAATTAAAACTCTTCATGCAGAAGGTAGCATCTACCAAAAAAGATTGGGATGAATATCTAGAACCCGAAATGCTGGGTGAATGGAAAAAACTTTGCAAAGAAATAAACAAAGTAGAATTTCTGAATTTTCCTAGACAAGCTTTTGAAAATTCCAAACCTCTCATGGAAAATCTTCAACTCCACATCTTTTGTGATGCCAGCCAAGAAGGGTATGCAGTAAGTTGCTATCTAGTTGGAAATGGAAAATCCGAACTAATTTACGCTAAATCAAGAGTCAACCCCAAATCAAAAAATTGGACCATTTGTAACTTGGAATTAATGGCAATCTGCCTAGGAACCAAAGTCCTAGAATACCTTAAAGAAACCTACCTAGAAGAAAACTCAGAAAACCAAAAGTTCTTCAAAACAATAATTTGGACAGACTCACAGGTGGCTTTAAATTGGATTGCTCAAAAATCTCTAAAAATGAAATCCATCTTTGTAAAAAACAGAGTGAAAGACATTCAGGAAGCAACAAGAAACTTAAACCATCACCTGGAATTCAGACATGTAGCAGGAGAAGACAACCCAGCAGACCTACTCACCAGAACAATATCTTTCAAGAAATTTCAAAAACTTCTTCCCTTTTACCAACATGGTCCCACATTTTTGAGAAATGAAACTGAATGGCCAACCAACTTAATTTTTAACACCCACCAAGAAACCTTACAGACAACAATAAATGTGTCTCAAACAACTTGTAAAGAAATAAATGAAAAAACTCCCTTGTTAAACATGGAAAAATTCTCTAACAGGAAAAAAACTGGTCAGAATCACTGCCTATGTTCTACGGTTCATAGAAAACTTAAAGTACTTCCGCACTCACAAATATAACCCCAAATGTAACCTAACAATGGAAGAACAAATTGCTGTTTTGGAGAAAAATCATACAGCTTACAAAACTAAGGCCACAAACTACTGGATAAAATTAGTCCAGCAACAACATTTCTCAAAAGAAAAAGAAATAATCAACAAACTAAATAAAGGAGAAAAAGTTGAGGACCTAACAAAGCTGCAAAAGAATCTAAAACTCTTCATTGACAAAGAAGGGTTAGTCAGAACAATGGGGAGATATAAATATGCAACCAACCTTAACTATTCTGCTAGGTATCCTGTACTACTGCCTGAAAATTCTCATTTAACAACGTTAATCATAACTGAATGTCATGCAAAAGCCAGTCATGCAACCTTAGCTACCACATGCAATTTCCTCAGACAGGAATTCTGGATCCCCAAAATAAGGCAAGTAGTTAAAAAGGTTCTGAAACAATGTCTGTTTTGCCAAAAATACTTTGCCATGGCTTATGAAGTGCCTACTACTGGACCATTAGTAACGGAACGTTTAAGCTATGAAAAACCCTTTGAAAAAACTGCCCTTGACTATGCTGGTCCAATTTCTGTCCAGGATGAGAATAACCAATTCATGAAAGTCTACTTATTATTGTTCACTTGCTGCGCCACCAGATTCACCAGCCTTCACATCTGCACTGACCTTTCTGCTAAAACCTTTTTAAGAGAACTCTACCATTTGTCCTTAAACTACTCCCTTCCAAAAGTTTTGATTTCAGACAATCAATCCACCTTCAAAAGATCTGAAGATTACCTTAAACATTGGTTCCAAAATGTTCTTGTGTCTCAGTACCTCTCTGATCATGGTATCCAGTGGAAATTTACAGCAGCCTATTCACCCAGAACCTTAGGAATAGCTGAAAGAATGGTGGGTTTAGTCAAAAGAGCCCTCTATACCTCCCTAAAAGGAAGAAAAATCCCTTTAACTGAACTAAAAACAATTGTTCTTGAAATAATGAATACAATTAATTCAAGACCACTCACTTATGTTAACTCAAATGAAGATCCCTCCTCTGACCTACTAACTCCTTTCAAGTTGCTTTTTGGGTATGACAATACCAAATTCAACTTTTTAACCACTAATGATACCCAAGAAGCTGCTAATGAAGGTGATCAGGTGGACTCTGATTATATGACAGCAACAGAGGACAAAGAAAGAAAGAAAATACTGGATTACTTTCATAAGGGAGTTAAACAATCTAAAGAAATCAAAAAAGATGGCGATATGAATATTTGAGTAGTTTGAGAGAAAAAGAATACCAACAACACAAACAACCAGTAAGTAAAGAACCTAAAGTAGGAGAACTGTGCCTCTTAGATGAAAATTCTATGAATCCCAAATACTTCTGGAAGATTGCTGTAATTGAAACATTACACCCAGATGAAGATGGCATAATCAGGCATGTAACTGTAAAAACACCCAATGGTCACCTCTCCAGAAGACACATATATCGGTTATACCCACTTGAAATAACTGATAAACCGAATATTGACCTGGAAGAACTTGAAAATTCCTCCACTGAATCAGGAACTGTAGATTATCCTGACACTACTACTGCCGCTACTCAACCCCGACCACAAAGACAAGCTGCAGTTAGATTTCGGGAAGAACTGCAAAGAAAAATACAGAGTGGATCTTTGTGAAGACCACAAATTGAAAATTGTAAATAATTGTAAATAGCTATAACTTAGGACTAACGTTCTACAGAAAAGACGCTTTCATTTTCATATTTCACCTAAAAGGAACTTTTCTGTAGAGCATGTCATTTTCATTCATCATCAAAAAAAAAAAAATAAAAAAATAAAATTTCCAAGAATATAATTCTGGGTAAATTTTTTCCCCTTGGGTGGAATGTTAAAAAAAAGTTGGGTAGAAATAACCACATATATTTCCAAATAAAATATAAACAAAATAAATACCGCAAAATAAATATAGAATAAAAATAATAACCCTCGTTTCTAACCAACTAGTGAAGTTGGGTTTCCCTAATTAAAAAAAAGAAGAAAGAAAAAAGTTTCTGAGACAAAGAAAAACGGAGCTCTTTGTTAGACATCGAAAATTTTGACTGCTGAATCAAGTGGGTTAGTTTTTTCATACAAAATTCTCGTAGTTCCCCAACTAACCGGGCAACTTAAAGTCAACCTTTAAACCTCAATATTAACCACTGCAATTAAACTAAAACCCTGTTTAACTAAATAGTGGCCTACCAGAACTAGGTGAAAGTAGCTTAATTAAAATACATAACTAAGGTAAGAGATTAAAAAGTAGGTACCTAGAAGAAACTCGAACCGGGCTACAACAGCCCTAACTAAATAATTAAATGGCTGTTATAGCCCCTATTAAAACTTAAGGGCAATATAGCCCTAACTCAACTTAAGTAAAAACCTTCAAAACCTTAAACCTTTAAAAACAAAAACTTAAGGGCAATACAGCCCTAGCCTAACTTAAACTGCAAAACCTAGGTCTGGGAAATAGCCCCTATAAATAAATAACTTAGCAGTGTGCCAAATACTGACTTAACAAATAAAATTCAAAATCTGGAAACTAAATGAAACTTATGGACTAGTTAGAAACAGAAAGGCTAACGTTCAACTGGCAACTTCAATTTTGGTAAGTCTAAATTAATTTTAATGAATTTAGCTTGACCATAGTTAGTAATCTGGTTGCCGACCAACTTTTAACCTTAAAACCACTGCAGCCTACAGTGGAAAAGTCTGTAGCTATGTTGACAGTGTCTAAAAGGGCCATTATTATTTCTATAATTACTGTGTCTATTTAAAGTAAACTTAGCCTTAATATTACACCTAAATAAAAATAATCTCTCAAAAAAAAAAATAATAAATAATTTTTCAATAAGCATCAGACTTTTTAAATCACAAAGCAAACTAATTTAACCAACGCAAAGAGAGAGGGAATGAAAACAGTTAGTAAGAGACTGTTTACATAATTTGATTAAACAGTAAACAACATAACACCACACTGTAAACTCAAATCTTTTCATTTAATCCTAATTAAACTTATATTTAAGCTGATACTCTTTACACTTTCCTGCATTAGTCACTTCAGTGTTAGTCATTTCATCAATCATTTCATTAGGCAAATCAGAAATATGGAGAATTTTATTTTCAGGATCTATAAATATGCACATAATTGCATTACATCAAGTCAGGATCGAATACAAGCCTACTAGTTAATTATTTTCCCCTAATCAATGATGATTTTACATTAGCTTCATCTTTGATTGATACTGTTTCATCCCAGCCTACATTTTCTACCAAAGCTCTTGGGGAAATATTTTTGCTCTAACAGTTGCAGGTAGGGAGAAGGCCATGGGATCAAATAGCTTTGAAGCTTCAGAAAGTATTTCTATTTTTGTATTAGCTACCAAATTAAGTTCAAATTCCTTTGTACAAAATAAATCATGGTTAGCAGAAGCTTTCTCAAGGTAGATGATGAGTCAACAGATGCAATTAAGCCCTACTTAGATACATTATTTACACAAAGCAGATTAAGGGGATGTTATTAGCCAACTAACAACAGTACGTAACCATTTCGTGATGTAAACTCAATAGTGAGACGTTTATTTCAAAAGCACAGAGGTAAAATGGGAAATCTTTTCAGCTAATATATTGCTAATTAATTTTTAAAATAACCCCTAAACATTGTAATTGTACATTAAGTTCATATGACAAAGTCTAATTCACAATTGGTTTATCCCTCTACAACTACACGACTGGAACATCTCTACAATAAATATATAAAAATTAATTAAAATAGGGCTAAGTATTTCATTTTTCGCATTTATCTCCATCATGTTTAAAGATTAGATAAATAAATAAAAAATTTACGTCTTTAATTTTCCTACATCTTTTTAAAATTCATAAAAACTTATAAACCGAATCTATCTGGAAAGTATTCTTGTATATATATATATATATATATATATATATATATATATATACACAGGGCCGGTAGAAGGTACCGGCAACTCGGGCAGTTGCCCGGGGCGCCACGTGCTAAGGGGCGCCACATGTGTTTGGGATCTTCCAAATACAAGGCGAAAAATCTAAAAATAAATAAATAAAATAGAATGAAATAAAAGTCAAATGTGAAAATTTCCTGATGTGGAGTAAAATTTTCAGGGATTATAACATTATATTAGCCAATAGCATTAGAGACTACCAGTAAAGCTAAGGTCAGTTTGGCCCGACATGGGATGACATGTCACATGGGTTGATGTGGCCGCGTAGGTGAGCGTTGAGCACAAATTACATACGCCTGGCAGCGCTGCCATCCTATGATATCTCATCAGTGTTGTCACTTTGTGGAATTTTTACATTTTTTTGTGGATTTACCTCAGACAAAAGTGGCAACACTGTCTCTCATATTTTCATACATGGTTCCATTTTGAGAATGTTTAGTTGTACTTTGAGTGAATATCGTTAATTGTAATAAACTCTTTATTCCTACATTTGTAGTTTTTCCTCATTGTGAACAAATTTTAAAATTATACTTGTAAGGGCGCCGAAGTTCAGCTTGCCCGGGGCGCCAGCAACCCTAGGGCCGCCTCTGTATATAAGCTATATATATATATATATATATATATATATATATATATAATATATATATATATATATATAGAGAGAGAGAGAGAGAGAGAGAGAGAGAGAGAGAGAGAGAGAGAGAGAGAGAGAGAGAGTCTTGTGTTTTGTGAAAATAAAGTTAATAAATTGTTAACAGAGGTCCTAAATGTCATTAGTTCCAGTTTAAGTGTATTCGGACCTTAGTTCATCTAATGTTGGATAAATAGGTACAGTCTTACATTCAGAAAGGTGGGACAAAGCTGAAACAGGACTGTTGTTAACGGCTTGCAAACCTACAATACACTCTGGCACCCAACTTCAGATAATCTCAAATGAAATGAATGTCTGCATGGGTTGGTTAATAATGATGATGAAATAGGAGATTATTAAGAAAAATAAACCCTAGATCGATACATAAATAAAAAATTCCTGGCCTAATTTTCCTACACCTTTTTAAAATCATAAAACTCATAATCCTATAAATTCTTAAACCAAACAAGCCCCGAACGTTGGAATTCGATTCTATCTGAAAAGAAATCCTACAAGTGTGTGTGTGTGTGTGTGTGTGTGTGTGTGTGTAAAACTCTACCACGTATGCTGATAGGCCTAACGTCTTAACTGCAATATACAGGGTGTCTCAAAAGTCACTATCTATTTCGGTGACATTAGATGTTTTTTAAAAAAATGCTATGCTGGCATAAAGATATGTACTTCTGGTGCAAATTTGTGTATTTAAAAAAAGTTAATTGGTTTATTTCGAGTTTTCTGTAATTTATAAATTTATCTTGACATGCTTGAACAATTCCTCGAACCTCAACTTCTTACAGATGGCATTCTTGACACAGTAGTTTTTCAGCAGGATGGAGCACCGTGCCATTATGCAATAATTGTACGTGATTATCTTGACAGACGCTTCCCCGGTAGCTGGATTGGTCGTGGAGGAACACAACCATGGGCAGCACGTTCACCCGATTTAACACCATTAGATTTTTTCGCCTGGGGTTTCATTAAGTCTAAGGTGTACACTGGTAGAAGAATTAGTGATGTAGCCGAACTTCGAAATCGTATTACCGATGCAGTTCAGAAAATAACACCTCAAATGCTGGAAAGTGTGTTCCGGGAAACAACTTATCGCTTTGAGCTCTGTAGAGACACTGATGGTCGCCATGTGGAGACAGATAAATAAATAGCACTAATTCTTTGTGGCACTTACTTTGAAATAAATATATTTTTCATGTCTTAAACCAGTTTTTCGTAATTCCCATTATTTTTCAAAATAGATAGTGACTTTTGAGACACCCTGTATTTTCATTGTTTAGGCTAAAAGTTTTTATTTTCCCAAGTTGTATATGTAGGCTGGTAGATGGTGGTAAATAGCTGTCGGTTAAATAGGCTACGTCTACCCTTAAACCATTAAGCCTACTTACGGTGGTACTGTTTAAACTACTTCGTCTACAATAAAGGATGCAGTACGCTATATAAGGAATAATAAGAGCATGATAAACCCAATAAAACCTGTTTAGGGCCTACATTTCTAAAGCTCCGAAAATACCTTCGCTGGATTCATAAACTTTTAGGACTTGTTTGTTTCCTGCACGATTTTGTATTATGCCAAATTAACTCCACTAAGATTCGAGCCCAGGACCTCTTCAGTAGAAAGTGCGGGAGTTGACCACATACTACGACAAGTTAAATCTAATAGAGTTAGGCAAGGAGCACAGTGTTGTTAGAAACGGGGTTTCAAGGACTTCCCATCCTCTGATCGAGTGACGACTAAATCTCCTTATATATAATATTTACTGAAAAGTGAAAAGAACGGATTATTACGAGAAAAAAATATGAAGTTGCTAACAGACGCTAAATTCGAGTATTAAACAAACAAAACATCTTTATTGCGAATCATTCACAACCCATAACCACTTAACCTAACATACAAATACAATCTTATGTATACACTGTACTTAATACAAAAATAAGGCCAACATAGCCACTTAACCTAGCATACTGGAATACTGTTTGATTAATTATCTGCCAATTTTATGTATATTGTTATTACATGAGGCCTCTTATTACACTTATAGCATTTATAACACTATTATAACATAGCCACTTATTATATCACCTATTATAACAACATAATATGCATATATAATCTTTGCTACATTACAAAAATAAGGTATTGTAAACCAGCAGTTGTCTCAACCAAGACTGCGATAGAGGTGGGGGGAAAATCACAGTTAACTCCATGTTACGATCACGGATAATTGCAAAATGGTAACAATTAGTAAGTCATAGTTAATTCAATTGACGACAGTGAATCACGGTGAATGGCACCTATGATACTGTACCCTTTGGGTACCATAGTACTTGAATGTTATATATATATATATATATATATATATATATATATATATATATATATATATATATATAGGTATGTAGTCTTATCCTGTACTATTATTATTTTTTATTTTATATAAGTTTTGGTGTTTATATATTTAAGTGCATATTTGCTCGTACATATATTAAATTGTTATGTAGTTTTATCCTGTACTGTTATTATTTTTTATATAAGTTTTGCTGTTTATATATATCTATATATATATGAGTATGTATTTGATCATACATATATCAAATATGTATATAGATTTCTCCTGTACTAATATTATTATTTAAGAATGTATATATATCCTTCGTTTAATGTGTGTATTTTTGCTGTACATTATTTTTGAATGCATATTTATTTCCTATATATTTCCTATATATTTCATGAATTATTTCCCTTAACTCGTCTAAATAAACAGAATGATGTAATGGTGTTTTATTTAATTCTTTTGGTTGTATATATAAACGATATTAAGGAATAACTGGGGAGATGGGAATATATATGTATTAGTGATGTAGGTCACATCCGCATCCGCATCCGCGGAACATCCGCACATTTTCTCGCATCCGCATCCGCACCCGCATCCGCACTTTGGGCTGCGGATGTCGTGCGGATGTGGACCGTTGAGATAAAATGTCATTAATAAGCGGAAATTATCAAATTCTACTATATTAATAGAACTAGTTCATTGTGCGCAAAAGTGATGCAAGCGACAAGACGAGAGGCTGTTCTTGTATGAAGTTACTCTCTTGCAACCTACTTAGATCCACGTTACAAAGCTAAGTTATTTTCACCTAGGACATTAGAACGAGTTAAATCATCACTTGGCAAAGCAGTTGAAGAGCTTCAATCTCTTGAATCTGTCGCTTCGCCACCCACCAAAAGAATAAAAGTTTCAGTGACAGAACCAACACCTTCAACAAGCAAATCTATCACAGAATCTGTCTCTCAGTTTCTTGAGTCAAGCAGCAATGACGAGACCTACGCGATGTCAAAAGATGTAGTAAAAATGATCGAGAGCTATCACCAAGAAAAACGCCTGGCTGCATGTGACAATCCTATTAGTTGGTGGAAAAATACGCAGAATATCTATCCATACTTGAGTAAACTTGCAAGGAAACATTTAGCCTGTCCTCCAACAAACGTACCAAGCGAGAGATTATTTAGCAGTGCTGGATTAATATATGATGAAAAGAGAAACAGACTGGCAGCAGAAAAGGCAGAAAAATTAATGTTCCTTAAGCATAACCTTCCTATAATTAAGTTTGAACATTAAACGATGAACATCTTAGTTTACTTTATTTTAATTACTCATTTATAAATATGCCTAATAAAACTTTAAACTTAATATAAATAGTTATCAAGCTAATTAAAGATCTCTTTCTATAAGGGTGGAGGTTGGGGAAAGAGGTCGGTGGGGTGCATTTGAGTTGGGTTCACGTCCCGCATCCTGGTAACACAATTATGGTTTCTAATTGTGGCTGAAACTCAACAAAATATAACGAATTTATTTGCAGACGAATTCACTAATTGATTTCTATAAGTTAGATGTTTGATATTATTTTATATGTTCAGAGAAAAGTACAGCAATTATTGTACAATTAATCAATTATACTACATTATAGCTACAGCTCTCTCTATATAATAACTTATATATACGTTAAACACAACAAATCTCGAATATATCCTAAAAAATAACGAAAATGTAGACATCCGCATCCGCATCCGCGGATGTTGAAATCAAACATCCTCATCCGCATCCGCGGATGTGAAAAAAATGACATCCGCTACATCACTAATATGTATACCAAAGGGCTGGTTACGCCTTCTAAGCCGACTGACGGATTTCTAAGCCAACTGTCAAGAATATTTACAAATAAATAGCGCAATCTGGCAACTGAGAAGTTAAAATATATATATATATATATATATATATATATATATATATGTGTGTGTGTGTGTGTGTACACATACACCCGCTGAAACAAAATAGTTGCGTAAAAGAGCAAAAATGAATAAGTTACCCCGAAATAGAATCTATTTTTATTATGAAGTTATATTAATATTTTTTTGTAATAAGGTTTAAAGATATATTGGTGTCTTAAAGACAAATTTGTATTGAAACACAATAAATTGGCGAAAGACGAGAAATGAAATAGTTACCCCGAAATACAACCTATTTTTAATATAAAGTTATATTAATATTTTTTTGTAATAAGGTTTAAAGATATATTGGTGTCTTAAAGACAAATTTGTATTGAAACACAATAAATGGGTGAAAGACGAGAAATGAAATAGTTACCCCTAATTTAATTCCTATTTTGTTTTAAAAATCGTAGTAATGCTTTTTGTGTTATCGTTTAAGAATAAATTGGTCTTAAGGTGAAATTTTGTTTTTGTATTAAACTTATTTATCATATTCGATTTTTTGTTTAAAAGATCGCCTACCCAACATCAAATTGATCTCCTGTTGTTCCACCATGAGAAGCTTAATATAAAAATTATTAGCGTTGCCCTTTTTTTTGAGACCTTGTTAGTCTATACCGTGGCCCTATAAATGTATTTGTTTATGCTTAATAGCTTTGTTTATTAATTGGGTTGCATTTAGAGACCTTGTCGGTCTATTAGGAGCTGGCAAGTAAAAGTCATGACTCGTGAGTAAGGTGGGTTTGGTTAGGTGGTGGTAAGCTATACTTAGACGATTGGTAGTTGTGGTGCTGTAGTGGTGTATTCTTTATGTGGTGGTTATGCTCGTATATATTTTGCTATTGGGGCTTTACATGCTTCTGTTTATATATATATATATAATATTTAGGAGAAATCCAATGACAAGGAGAAATGTAAATGCCATGAAAAGTCTTCTTTAATGCGCAACGTTTCGAGCAATACGCTCATCTTCAGGCTGTTTAATAACAATGTGAAATTAAAATCAATATTGAATGAAAAACAAAACAGAAAATTTCTATAACCTATTCGTAAAGACAAATTTTAAAAGACTGAGAAAAGAGGGTTAAATTCTAAGTTATACAGATTTACATATAAAAATTAAGAAGTTATTTTTAAATACATGTAGTAAATGTGAAATTAATACACTGGAAAAATTACCAATAGTACACTGGAACAATGGAACTATCTACCTTTCACTGCAGTATCCGAGGCTGACTAATTTGAGCAGAGACAAAGAACGGGAAACACGAAGGATGGCGAGGGCGATTGGGGAAGGAGGGATTATAAGGAATTGGGGAAGGAGGAGGGATCATAGCAAATTGAGAGGGACGGCCGATGAGTCAACATTCAGACTAGGGGACAATGCTTTAATGAAAAGGGATTCTAAAATTCTTAGTGAGTTGGGAAAGGTAGATAGTTCCATTGTTCCAGTGTACTATTGGTAATTTTTCCAGTGTATTAATTTCACATTTACTACATGTATTTAAAAATAACTTCTTAATTTTTATATGTAAATCTGTATAACTTAGAATTTAACCCTCTTTTCTCAGTCTTTTAAAATTTGTCTTTACGAATAGGTTATAGAAATTTTCTGTTTTGTTTTTCATTCAATATTGATTTTAATTTCACATTGTTATTAAACAGCCTGAAGATGAGCGTATTGCTCGAAACGTTGCGCATTAAAGAAGACTTTTCATGGCATTTACATTTCTCCTTGTCATTGGATTTCTCCTAAATATTAAATTGAAGCTCTGTAGAAGCAACCCGCATGATATATATATATATATATATATATATTAGGGTGTCTCTTATTGGGTAGTCAAAAATTGAAATGTTGAATTATTTTATCTGCGCCCCCTAAAATAGTTCCATTTAGCATAAAAACTAAAACCTGAAAGTTTGACACAAATTGGCTCATATTTAGGGGTCGCCCCCGGCTAATAAAAATGGTGACCATGACATAATAGCTCCTGACATATGATTATGCTCATTATACACATAATTCCTTCCTTCTTTTTTTAGTTTGATTCGTTTTTATAAGTATAGGCCTTCTTATTTATCATTGATCCTTTTCTAACCTATCCTTGATGTTATAATCCATCCTTTGGTCCTCAATCCTTCTTTATCCCAATCCTTTTTCTCCTATCCAAAATCCTTCCTGGCTCTTTTTTTATATACAATCAGCAATGAAGCATTGCTACAAAAAAAAACCCATTAGTTTATTATATAGAGATAAATTCAAAATGCCAGTGCTATTTACATACTTTAATTACTTTAATTAGCATTATTTCCTTATACAACATTTATTTAATATACAATGATTATACAATATGGTGTATTTTAAGGTGCGACCTCATTGATGGTTATTTTTTGAGAAGAACAGTTTTTGATGGAACTGGGTGACTCTGGCGGTGTTTTGCAACAATTTGGAGCAGGAACTGGAGCTGCTCTTCCCCCACTGTCAATTTCTTATTCAGCTCTTGAACTAAAGCTACTGCACGTTCTGTCCGGTCATTTATAACAGATAGAGCTGCAACAATAGCTCTGGCCCTTAAATATTCACAGTTGGATGTCCAAGTGCTGGGTGCCTTGTTCAGAAATCCTTCTGGCAAATTCAGCTTAGTAAAGAATTCTCTAGTATTTCTTGTAACAAGTTGGTGTAGTCCTTCACCAGAGTAGAAGGTCGATTCAGGAATCCGAGGATGCTTGGGTGGTCAATCAGTGGACTCATCTTCTAATGCCTTTACCATGCGTTTCTTTACATCTGTAGTAATTCGCTCATCAAAGAAAGCAAGACCAACTGCTTCTTCAGACAGGTACCATAAGTGGTTAGAGAGCTTTTTTTTAGTTGCATCAGAAATCTTTTTGTTAGGATAATTAATCAATGACCTCATAAGGAGCCAGTCATTAAATGGGATTTCAATAGGGAGTGAGGATGTTGTCCAAGCCTTCATATAGATGAGAACAGAAAAAAGGGAAAGATCTCGAATTCCTCGTTCTTCAGTCTTAGTCATCTTGAACTGGTTTCGAAAAAGCCACATCTTGATAGAATAGAGCGCTTTGGACATCCAGCGAGCTCGATGCATGGCACCTGGTGCACGAAACTTGATGCCTTTATTGGGGACACCTCCAAGAAAGATGATGGACAGATCCAAAAGTTCTTGATATTCATCCCGTAGCATAGGTGCCTGGGATCTAGCAAACTGAATTAGTTCAGTTTTAGACTGGATAATTGCTTCTTTAGTAATCGTGTCTGTCTCACCTGTTTGGAACTGGCTTTGATCAACAGAAGTCCAATTGTCACGAAAACGCTTAAAGATCAATATCTCTGGACCAGTTGATGTAGATCCCAATGTTGCTTCAAATGCAGCTCCCAACAATAAATCTAAAACATGGTGTCTACAAGGCAAGTACAAAACATCATGTCCCAATTTTGCTTCGATGAGAGCACAGGCTCCACTATATTGACCCGTGTTTGAAGCTGTTGTATCGAAACAAATTGCTTTTACTCTCTCTGTAATTCCCCATTCATTCAGGCAGTTAAAGACGGCTTCAGCTTGTGCTTCTCCAGTTGAGTTTGGGATTTTGGGGACACCAAGCAGCTGTTCAACACCAGGTCCTGACACAAGTACTGGGAGACGATCAATGTGCTTGTGCGAGGTGAGGTCCTCCATCATCTTGCCATCCCAGTGGACTGTCATAGAACATTCTCCATGGAAATGCTCCTTAAGTTCTTTAGCATGACGAGCTCGGTTCTTATTTCGAAGGCGATGGATAGAATGTTGGTTTATGTTGTAATCTGAAGCGTCCAAACCAAAGCTTTTAGCTGCCTCTGCGAGGATAAATGTTGCCTTTCTAGAGGAAATTTGTGTACGATCCAGGGCAGCAGACATCTGAATAGTCATGATGTTTTTCATGCCTCGTATTTTCTTAGATTTTGGTAAAGCACAAGCTCCTTTGGGCTCCTCCTCCTCATTCTCACTTTCATCAGTGTTGCTGGAAGATGTGGAAGAAGCCAGTACAACTTGACTAGTAGACGCCTCCATCAAAGATTCTGACTTTCTTTTTCTCTCTGCCTCAGCTTCCAACCGTTTGACTGCATTTTTTGTGCGGTGAAGATGTACAGTGTCCACACCACCGATTGAGCCAGGACGACCTTTTTGTCTTTGCAGTTGAAGGAACTCCCAGTCCTCACGATTCTTGATCAGCTTCTCAGCGTCTCCATGGGCGATGTCAAAGATGTCATCATAAATATGATGATTAATTAATTAAAAACATATGTTTAGTATACTTGACAACTGCTAGTAATTTCAAATATTAATTGCATAAATAATAGCTATATTTTATGAACTTTAATAAGCGGGGGCGACCTCTAAAAATTGATCAATCCCAAAAACATTTTATATGTGATGTTTTTTCAACCAATGGAACTGGTTGAGGGGGCGCAACCTAAAAAAATCAACACTTCGAAAATAAGAGACACCCTAATATATATATATATATATATATATATGTGTGTGTGTGTGTGTGTGTGTGTGCAATAATAGGGGATCTATGGGCGTATATATAGTCGGGGAGTGTATGTGCGTTTGTGTACGCTAACTGGCCGATTAATCCAACTGGCTGAAAGACACTTCTAAGCCCGGTGATGCTGGGATGAAGTCTTATTATGCGTCTGGCTGCGCTTGACGATGGATGGTCTCCTCTCTCTCTCTTAGGTTAAGAGGGGGTATTCTCCCCTTTTTTCTCACCCTGGGGGTGTTGGCACTGGGGCAGGGTTGGCAGTGCCACTCATATGATCAACATTGCAATTGATTTGCACTCTACCACTTTGCGGTCATACTACTGAGGCATGCAGTGAAAGAGTTCAAAAGAGCAATGTCCGTTATAATAGCGATAATAAAGAGAGAGTGAGACAACACTGCGGCGAAGCTAGAGGAATTGAAGACAGATAGTAAGAGACGGGGAACTGATGTGACGAAAAGCCTTTGTTTCCACTGGTCAAGTAGAACTGTTTTGGGTGGAGTCACCCACCACATGAGAAGCGTACTCCATACAGGGGCGGACAAGACCCTTGTACAGAGAAAAAACTGAGAGGGGGAGGGGCGAAGAAACTGCGGAGGTGGTACAGCACACCCATCTTAGCTGTTTTGGAAAGAGAAGTAAATGCAATTTTTGCAGGAAAGATCACGAGAAAAGAAAACGCCAAGAATGTTAAGAGAAGAGGAAAGACTGAGTTGTGTATTATTGAAGGTAAGGGATAGTCGTATGGAAGATTGTGACGAGAAGACAGACGGAGTTTTTGAGGCATTGAAAGCCACAAGGTTTTCTCTGCCCCAGTCAGAGATGGCAGGAAGATCAGAGGTCAGGTGTACCATAGCCGTCCCACGCGAATCATGGCTTGACTGTCGAAAGGGACACTTTGCGAAACCGGTGGAGAAGTGAAGAGTGGAATCATCAGCAAAGGAGTGGATAGGACAGGGAATACGACTCAATAGATCATTGATAAATAAAAGGAAAAGAGTGGGTGACAAGAAAGAACCCTAAGGAACACCACTGTTAATAGCTTTAGGAGAAGAACAGTGGCCACTACAACTGCAGCTATAGATTGGCCAGAAAGGAAATTAGAGATAAAGGCACAGATAGAAGGATAGAAACCGAAGGAAGGCAGTTTGGAAATTAACGATTTGTGCCAGACTCTATCAAAAACTTTAGCGCAAGCGCAATAGCAAAAGTTTCACCAAAATCCCGAAAGGACGATGACCAAGAGTCAGAGATATGCAAGAAATCGCCAGTAGAGCGTCCCCTTGCGGAACCCATACTGACAACCTAAAGAAGATTGTGAGAAGAGAAGTGTTTAGGATTCTTCCTATTAAGGATATATTCTAAACTTTAGAAAGGCAAGAAATCAAACTAGTTGGACGATAATTGGAGGGTTGAGAGCGGTCAACCTTCTTTTGGACAGGCTGGATGAAAGCAAATTTCCAGCAGGAACGAAAAATACCAGATGAAGGATAAAGACGAAAGAGTTTGCATAGGCAGGGTGTTGGCACAGAAGCACATTCTTGAGAAGAACAGGAGGAACAACATCAGAACCATACGCCTTCCTAGAGTTGAGCCCAGATAGGGCAAAAAGAAGGTATTTGGAAGAAATTCAAATTTCAGACATATTAAAGTCAGAGGGAGGAGGAAATGGAGGAACAGCACCGGAATCGTTCAGGATTCAGGTGGAGGCCATTTGAGGGAAGAGTTCAGTTTGTCAGGAGAAGACACGGCAACTGAGCCGTCGCAATGGAGAAATAGCGAGAAGAATAACAATTGGATAGGTTTTCACATTTTTGTCGGGTGAGGAATTTTTGGCGAGTTGAAGATCAGATTTTGCACGATTCCGGTCAGAAATATGAGCTGAGTGAGAGTCAGGAGTTGGATGGCTAAGGTACCTTCTGAAAGACTCGTGTTTGATGCGGATAGCATTAGAACAAGTTAAAACCAGGTTTTTTTCATTAGTAGTAGGAATAGAATATGGAATGTAAACTTCCATGCCCGAGAGAATCACTTCCTTGATGTGCTTAACACACTCGGAAGGGCCCCGACCACGGAAGCAGTAATCATTCCGTTGGAAATCAGAGAAGTACTGCCTAAGGGCCTCCCAATCAGTGGCGCCAAAGTACCAAAGGCGTCTCCTCTTGGGAGGAGCCAAAGGTCGAATTGGAGCGATAGGACAGGAAACGGATATAAGATTGTGGTTGAAGGAGCCCATCGGAGAAAAAAGTTTCACAGAGTAAGAAGAAGGATGAGGGGTGAAAAATAAATCCAGAATGTTGGACCTATCTCCAAGGCGATGGGGATACGGGTCGGGTGCTGTACAATCTGCTCTAGGTCATTCAGGATGGAAAAATTGTAGGCTAATTCATCAGGGATGTTTGTTAGTGAAATGAGAGGAAAGCCAAAAGTGGTGGTGAACATTGAAATCTCCTAAAATGAAGATTTCAGCAAAAGGAGAGTGGTATAGAATGTATTCCACTTTGGAAGTGAAGTAGTCAAAGAATTTTGGAATTAAGAATTTAGTAGAATTAAGAGAAAGGTAGACAGCGCAGATGTATTCAGTTCGAGATGGCATGAAAGCTGTAGGTAGAGGGTATAGAATTCGGAGGATTCGAGTTTGGAATTCACTTTGGAGTGAAAATGATTATAGAGAAAGTAAGAGGGTACAGAAAAGGGGTTGCTGTCAGTCATCCTAGGTACCTGAGTTTCAGTGAGGAAGAAAAGGTGAGGTTTAGAGGAGGAGAGGTGGTGTTCAACAGATTGAAAACTTGAGGAAAGGCTACCAATGTTACAGAAGTTTATGAAAAGTGAATCTGGCAGAGGCCCAGAACATCTCGAATGGGCGGTGACAGATCCAGCCCTGCTGCCCAGGTCTGCGTTTCCGGTATCGGCATATGGCAGCCAGAAGTGGGGACATTTATGGTCCCCTCCCTAGGGGACTCCGAGGCTCTTGAAGTTGTTGCCTTTTTTAATTTTGATGCATGTATATGTTTGCCTGTGGTAGTGACTGGTAAAGACATCGGCAAGCTTCTTGCAGTCCCTAAACTTACCTCCGAAAGTGCAAGTAGCTGATCATGGGGTGACAGGGGATAGAAAAATAATAATAATTTTCACTGTTGACCGACACTCAACGGGGGAAAAAATAATAATTTATGATCTGCCAGAGAGAGAGAGAGAGAGAGAGAGAGAGAGAGAGAGAGAGAGAGAGAGAGAGAGAGAGAGAGAGAGAACCACAAAATTAAACGAAACAGTGCAACGTACGTCTGTAATGAACAATGCTAATTTAATAGAGAAATACCTTAGAAACTATATATATATAATTTATATATATATATTATATATATATATATATTATATATATATATATATATATTATATATATTTGGGTGGCTATGGCTATCAGCATATAGAGACAAAAATTATTTTTTGAACTTTAGAGTTCGGAAGGTCGAATTTTGTTCTTTATCATGAGAAATCTTAGCATGCCATTTTTTAAAGCAATCAAATCATATTTAGGGGTGGCGTACGGCAGTATAAAAATATAGAGTAATGTACTTTTTCGTGCTCCATTTATTTCACGGTTAGGAGTTTCACGCCGTAAATTTTTCAATTTTTTTGCAATCATGTCTAGTACTAGTTATAGGACTCGTTCTGAAACAGATATATGGCTTGTTGGTCCAACTTTACCAAAAATATTGGGCGATAAACTCCCTTCTCAGCAGCAAGTTTTGACACTTTTTTTTTACCATCATTCAGAGATGAAGCTCTCTTTGAAAGATAGTGCTAAGAACACTTTGATCAGTGTTATGCGTTTCTGGAAGAAAGCCGGTATTCCAACTGCGCATGAACATGATCTTATTAAGCGGTTGCTCAAACTTCATTCTGAATGGAAAGCATTACAAAAAAGTAAGTCCCGTCGATCTCAAAAGCAAATTTCCAATGAAACACACCTTCACATCACGACCCAATGAACTATTTGACATTGCACACGAGAATGCTCTGTCTATGATGAAAATAGAAGATAAGAAATTTCTTATTGCTCAGCGCACTGGAAGGAAAGGTCACATAGCTGGCATTGATAAAGTGACAACAATCAAGAAAAGAAATAAGATAATTAGAAAGCAAAATTTTATTATCAGCAAGAGAAAACATGAAAAAGAAATACAACAATTAAGCAAAGTTGCAACAATAGATTCAAGTACCAGTAGTGATAACGAGTCGATCCATTCGGAAAATAGTACATCTCAGAAATTAAAAAGTTTTTTCTCAGGGTGACACCCAACCACAATTGAAGAAAGCCAGACCTCAAAACATAATGACTCCCGAATTAGCTGAAGCTCTAGACCAGGGGTCCCCAACCCTGTGCCCGCGAGCACCATGGTGCCCGCCGACCCTTTTGCGTGTGCCCGCCACTGACTGACTACGATTGATAAGTTTTTATTTAAATTTTTAATAAAATGTTAAGTATGTTACATATTTTAAATATTTAGTTACTAAATATTTAAAATATTTGAAAATAATTATTTCTTTATAAATAAATTAAGTTATCGTTTTGATAATTGTTTTGATAATGTTTCGGCACAAAAAGGTTGGGGACCCCTGCTCTAGACCGTACAAAGACCAGCAACCGAGCAGCAGCTCATATCGTTGTTGCTACGGCAAAAAATTTAGGATATGATGTAGACTCGTAGAGTCACTACCGATCAATAAAAATTCTATTCGCACTAAAATGATGAAAATTAGAAAAGAAACTTCATCTAATATCATTGAACACTTTGCTCCAGAAAACTCCCTAGTAGCTCACTGGGATGGGAAAATGCTACCTGATATCACAGGAAAAAAGTCTGTCGGTCGTTTGCCTGTGGTAGTGACTGGTAAAGATACCGGCAAGCTTCTTGCAGTCCCTAAACTTACCTCCGAAAGTGCAAAAGCAATTGCAAAGGCTGTTGTTGAAACTGTAAAAGAATGGAATTTAACAACCAGATCAAAGCTATGTCGTTTGATACCACGACAAGTAATACAGGAAAGAGAGGAGGTGCCTGCATCCTGATTGAACAAATGTTGGACAAAAATCTTCTGCACCTAGCCTGTCGTCATCATATCCATGAGATTATAGTTGGAAATGTATTTGGCGTCCTTTCTGGTCCCTCATCAGGACCTGATATTGCTTTATTTAAGCGACTACAGCTAGAATGGAGTAACATTGACGAGAGTAAGCTTGAACATTGGTGATAAAGTGACCTTAGACATATCTGAATGGAAGGAAATAATTGAATTCTGTAAAACTAACCTAGAAGAACGTCAACCAATTACAGAGAAACCTTAGAATTAACATTGTTTTTTCTGGGAGAAGTATTCCCACGAGGAAGAAGACTGATGCAATCAGGTGCTTTACATCGTGCACGTTGGCTAGCAAACGTAATTTATTCTATAAAGGTTTAACTCCTCCGTTCACAGGTTCGTCTAACATCAAGAGAAATATCATCTTTAAGAAGATTCAATTTATTCACTACAAAGATTTATGTAAAAGCATGGTTCCAATGTCCCCAAGCAACTTTAGCTCCTGCAAATGACCCTGAGCTCCTTCAGCAATTAAAAACTTACCCAGACACTGTCGTCTCCAAATCTGCAGGCAAGGCATTCGGTAATCATTTGTGGTATTTAAGTGAACGTCTGAATTATATATATATATATATATATATATATATATATATATATATATATATATATATATATATATATATATATATATATGATCAAAAGTATTCGGACACCGCATGGTTTTGGGAAAAATGGTTTTATTATGGCATTTAGTAACCATTAGGTCCACCCTTTGCTTTTATTACAGCGTCAACACGTCGAGGCATACTTTCCACCAGTTTTCGGTAAGTCTGTGCAGGAATGGCTCGCCATTCCTCTTGCAGAGCTGATGCAAGAGATGCAAGTGAAGCCGGGCGTGGTGTGCGGTTTCGTATCCGTCGCTCCAGTTCGTCCCACATGTGCTCGATTGGGTTGAGATCGGGGCTCTGAGCAGGCCAGTCTAAAAAATCCACCTTATTTTCACGAAACCAGTCCTGCACACGCCTTGCAGTATGGCAGGGAGCTCGATCCTGTTGAAACAAACAATGGCCATCTCCGTAGTATTGCCACAGTGTAGGGAGGGCCGAATTGTCCAGAACGTCGAGATAAACGTCAGCGTTCAAGGTAGGGTATAACAACCAACGGCCGAGCCCATAGCCAGGAAAAACAACCCCATACCATGATGGACCCTCCACCGAACTTCACCGTTGGACGTACACAGTCAGGAAGAAGCCGTTCTCCGGGCTGTCGCCACACCCAAACACCCCCATCAGACTGGAAGAGTGAATACCGCGACTCGTCGCTCCAAAGAACAGTTTTCCAGTCCTCCACGGTCCAGGAACGACGGGAGACACACCAGGCCAAACGACGCGTGGCATTAACTTTTGTAACCAGTGGCTTGTGTACAGCTGCTCTACCATAATAACCGAGTCTGTGCATCTCTCTGCGGATAGTTACAGTACTAACGGAGGTACCGGATGCTCTTCCTACCTCCTCAGCGATGGAAGCGGCAGAGGACATGCGGGACTTCTTGACATGTCGTACCAGACTTCTTATCACGTTCCGTCAGTTTGCGTGGTCGTCCGGAACGTTTTTTCGCGTTAGTTGCACCGTCGTGCTTCCATCTCATGATAACATCCGCTACAGTCGACTTTGGTATATTCTGTTTGGCTGCAATGTTTCGTATAGAAACGTTACTTAAATAACATCCGATGACGAGTCCACGTTGGAACTCGGAGAGTTCACGTCCGCGCGGCATGGCTTCACAACAGTTACTGATAACTTAACAGAACACCTCAGCATTATAGTTTCGCCACGCTTTTTCCGAGCATACCTTTCGGCGAAGGTGATATTTGCAGAAATGCGGATTTTCCGGGGTGTCCGAATACTTTTGATCATATATATATATATATATATATATATATATATATATTATATATATATATATATATATATATCGATAAAATAATACTAACAACAAGCAAACAGAACTAATTTATAAATGTAAAAAATTTCTGCCCAAAAATTGGGAGCACAAATAAAAGCCACATTTGCAAAAACACAAAACAACAAAGAGCTCACTTCAGAAAAACATTAAATAAAAAAAAAATGTTCGCTGTATTTCATCTATATTTTTTTTCCTGATATTTTTATAAACATTTTCCTTATTAATTCGTTCGCACGTTTCTACGTTTCGGTTTCGTTCGAATGAATATGTGAACGCTGTTTTCTGGTAAACAAATGGATCAATTTCTCTAATAGCTCTACAGGGTGACGCGCAAATAATGGCTATTGGAAATTTTTTTGCATCCTTTCAAGTTTGAATTTAAATTATATATATATATATATATATATATATATATATAATTTCTTTAATTTTTTAATGGAACCCCCTCTATCTTAACGAAACCGTAAGTGATTAAAAGTTTTAAAGTATAAAAACATTAGTCCTCCGAGTTTATTCATTATTAGCCTATCATCGACAAAACGTTACAAATTCGGAAGGCAGATTATATATATATATATATATATATATATATATATATATATATATATATATATTGCAGCGATATTTAGAATTTGAGTAAGGCGCTTGATGTAATAGACCATAAAATTTTACTTAAATTATATTGTTACGGCCTTAGAGAAGCAATCAGTGATTAGTTTAAAAGTTATTTGTCCAATAGATATCATTTTGTATCAGTAAATAAGGGTTGCTCAACTAAAGTGCTTGTCAAACATGGTGTGCCACAGGGCTCAGTTCTGGGTCTACCATTATTTTTATTATATATAAATGACCTTCCACGTTCATCTGATATACTGAACTTCATAATGTTTGCAGATGATACAACTGTGTCTTTTTCTTGCAAAGATGTTAATTCAGCTAAGAATATATTTAAATCAGAATTTATCAATGTAATGAAATGGTTGACTAATTTCATGGGTTTATTACCTTTTCAGCTTTTCCCGGAAAAGTTGCCACTTATTCACCTACAACTAGTATTAATTTTGAAAACATTATCATGAAAGTAATTATGAATTAGAAACCTACATATTTATAACCCTCTTGCGTACCACCTAAAAGAGGTCCGCGTACAATCGGGGATACGCATGCCATCGTTTCCTCAACACATTACATTCTCTTTATATAATGTTAAATAATAAACACGAAAGGGCTCTTTCATTCTAAAATTTCACCTTGCTCTAGTTATTTTTGCATAATTTAATTTATGTAACGAGTTAAAGCGAATAGTCCCCGCATGCATTTTATATATATATATATACAACTAACCTTACAACCTTACAAAGGTTCCGCGTGATGATTCCTCATTTCGGGAAGGTCAAGCTTGTCGCCTCTCCTCTCGAGTTGGCCTGGTGAAGTAGTGAGTTGGTTTCTTGTGCTCTCCACCTCACATAGCCAGGTACGCCCGGCTCATCGGGGATTGTTCTGAGCCAGGCGTCTAGTCTTCTTTTGAAGATGTCCACTGCAACTCCCTTCGTGTTTCTTAGGTCTTTGGGCAGCTGATTAAACAGTTTTGGTCCTCTCATCACAAAACTATTTTCTTTCAGGGTTAAGGATGTTCCCTGTCTCGCCTTCAATTTAGGAATACGACACAGTCTATCGTTTCTACCTTCCACCGTTGTTTGGGGAATTATAGGGTTCAGAGTAAGATTAGGGTCTAGTTTCTCCTTTATTTTCCAAGTGTAAATAATGGTGTATCTCTCTCTTCTCCTTTCCAGTGAATATAGGTCTAGTTCGCGTAACCTTTCCCAGTAATTTAGTTCTTTGCACCTATTGATCTTGGCTGTGAAACTTCTCTGGATCCCTTCCAGCTGTCTAATGTCTTCTTTTTTTATATGGGGATGTTAGGTCCGAGCAGTATTCCAATTTGGGTATGATCAGGGTTTTCAGTAGAGGAATCATTACATTCCTATCCCTTCGTTTAAAGGTTCTCAATATCTGTCCCGTTATTGTCTTTGCTCTGTTTACTGCTATTTTATTTTGTGTTTCAAATTTCGCATCATCAGTCATTACAACCCCTAAATCTTTTGTTCTGGAATTTCTCTGAATATCCTGTCCATTTGGAGTATAATATTCCATGGATTTTTGGTCTTCTCTTTTTTCGTACCGTAACAGCTGAAATTTCTCGGTGTTAAACTTCATATTGTTGTCTTCTGTCCACTTGTAGATTCTGTTTATATCGGTTTGTAGATATCTGCTGGGTTTCTTATTTTTCTACTGATCTTTGTGTCATCCGCAAAGGATGTTACTGTGCTGTCTCTGGTGACGTCCTCATCTATGTCAGCTAGCATGACTATGAAGAGTAGTGGAGCTAATACTGTTCCTTGTGGTACTGAGCTGAGGACCTCTGATTCTGATGAAGATACTCCTTGTACGGTAACGACTTGTCACCGCTCACTAAGGAAATTATATATCCATTTCCCTACTCTTCCTCTTATTCCCATATATTTCAGTTTATGTATTATGCTTCCATGGTCACACTTGTCGAACGCTTTAGCAAAGTCTGTGTATAGTACATCATAGTTTTCATTACTTTCAAGTGCATCAATAATGTTGTTGTAGTGTTCCATTAGTTGTGATAGGCATGATCTGCCTGACCGAAACCCGTGTTGGTTATCATTTAATTTTTTCCGAGTTTCCAAAAAGTCATAGATTTTCTGTCTAACTATTCTTTCAAATATTTTAGTGAGATGAGATGTAAGCGACACTGGCCTATAGTTTTTGGCCTCGGATCGATCTCCTCCTTTACATATATATTGGGACTATGTCCGCGCTCTTCAGGATGCCCGGTATTTCTCCCGTGTCTACTGTCTAGTGATCGTCTCCATATCCAGTATAGGGGCTCAGTGATTGCATTCTTGCAGTTTTTGATCAGTGTGGAATTCCATTTATCCGATCCTGCCGCTGAGTGTGCTTTTAGTTTCCCTATGGCTTGTGTAATATCATCCGTCGTAAAGTCAAAATCCGTTATACTTTCCCCTTGTAGTTCTTCTTCAAAGAACGTGTTTCTATCGCATATCAATTTGTCAGTTTTTGGGATATTGAAAGGTGATTCGTACTGAGCTCTTAATATTTCAGCTACTTCTGTTAGATCATCAGATAAAGCACTGTTCTCGTTTTTTAAAGGTCCGATAGTCGCATGGTTTTTTGACTTTCTTTTTGCGAAATTATAGAAGTACTTTGAGTTAGCCTTTATCGCTTCTATAGCGTCGTCGTCTTCTTTTTCTGTATGCTTCTCGATTGGTTCCTGTATGACGTCATCGATACTTTGCAGTTTATCATTTAATATTTTTCTGATGTTATCTTTATAGTTACTTAATTTTGCAGTCACTCTTTTTCTCTTTCGAAACAATGCCATCTTTTGTCTCTCGAACCTGCTTCTCTTTCCTCTTTGTTGTATTTTTGGGACATGTTTTTCCACAATTTCTAACGTCTTTTCCTCTAACGTCATTAGCATCTCGTCCGTTGTCTTGGCCTCGAAAATGGTTTTCCAATCTATTACTTCCATGCTGGATGTCACATCTTCCCGGTTTATAGCTTTGGAGTGAAAATTAAAAATTTCGAATTTGCTTCTTTCTGTTGTGAGTGTTCTTTCCTTTCCTGTTGCCTTTATATTAGTTGTTATTTCAATGATGTTGTGGTCCGATATCATACACATACAGGGTTGCGCAGAGAAAAGTAAGCTATTGTCTTTTAAAGTGTGTATTTCATTTTGCAGAAAGAGAAAGTCATCAAAAACTATTTATTTAGTTACTCCAGCGTAATACCAATATCATGAAATCAAATGTTCAATGTTTCTACTAGTTTCTTGAATGCAAAGCTCCAAACGATAGCGCCAACTATCAAGAACCCTGCTTATGAAATTATATGGCAGATAATTCCACTTTTCCACAATCTTTACCTTTAATTGATCAATGTTATCAAACCTGGAGTTCTTGTAAAATCTTTCTTTTTGTTCATTTCATATTGCAAAATCAATATGAAATGACTGTTATCCGGCCATTCGTCAGGTTTTATGTAGTCAGAAACTTTTCTCTTTAGATATTCAATGGTTAAGCGGGCAGTATGGTTTGTTGCATCATCTTACTGTAATGTGTAATGATTTCTAGAAATTTTGCGAATTTTTGGTAGATTTCTTTGTAGAACATTTTCGTGATAGTATACAGCATTTATTTTAGCTCCTGGTTCAACAAAAACGACACCACCTTTATCCATTTTCGAGGTAAAACACCAAACACTCACTTTCTTAGAGAAGTTAGACTGCTTCACTAAAAGTCTTTCTGGTATCACTTCTCTCTTGGTTCTTGCTGCAGAGCATACACGATCGTTTTGAATGTTGACAAGGGGGCGAATTGTAAATGAATTTTCCATCACTGAACCAAATCTTGCTAACATGGGGAAATCTTTCAGGAAGAGTTTGACACTTTTTCATTCGTTTCACTTTATTGACATCAGACTTTTCTAGACTTTCAACTGTAAATATTTTTTAATAATTCTCTGAATGGAACGTCGTGATATTCATGTTTCTGCTCCAATTTGATATGGTATCAAATATGTTTCTGGACGACCTTCCTAACTTAGAACCATTTCCTTCACCATTACGACATTTTCATCAGTGTGAGCTTCACGTGGTCTTCCACTACCTTCAATATTCGCAATAATCCCTATTTTATCAATTTTACGTATAATATGAAAATAAAAACCCACTCTAATAGACAGAGTTTATTTCCACAACAGTTTCGACGCCCACTGGCATCCTCCAGTGGGCGTCGAAACTGTTGTGGAAATAAACTCTGTCTATTAGAGTGGGTTTTTTATTTTCATATTTTGACCTTCACGTAGAAAAAAGTGGTTTTTTGCATTTTTTACGTATAATCTTTTCTGCACCAGAACGAGTCCATCATTTATTTGGAAACAGCCATCATTTTTCTGCCTCCATATTGTTTTTCAATACACAATTGTTTAATTAATATAAGATCTTCGTCACTATATGTCAAAAGCATGTTTAATAGCAGTTTCAGGACAAAGAGAATAGGAGTGTTTTGCAAACTAATAACGTAAAAACATATAGAAGTGTTCAAAATAACAGAAAAATTTAATTAATCTAATTATGCTTAAAAATAAGTAAGATATTGTAGTAATAAAAAACAATAGCTTATTTTTTCTGTGCAACCTCGTATATATATATATATATATATATATATATATATATATTATATATATATTATATATATATATATATTATGATGGTTTCGAGCGATGGTTCATGATCGACCTGCGCAGGTTCACCCCTCTCCACCATCTCTCCTCATTTGCCGGATTTGATGGAGGGGAGAATTAGTTTTCGCTCTCCTCCTGACCTCGTAGCCAGCCACGCATGGCTGGTCAGGGGCTTTGCCCTTGAACCTGTCCAGCTGATTCTTGAAATCATTCAGGTTGGTGTGCTGGAGGTTCCTCAGTTCTGGCAGTACATTATAAAATTTTGGGCCTCGTATTCTCGTTTTCATGGCCTGTCCCACCACATCTGAAACGGAACAGAATCTGCTTCTTCTCTAATTTTAGTGTGTTTATATTTCGTTTCTAAGATTAGGAACACGTATATTTTCCATATGTACATTATTGTGTATCGCTCCCTCTTCTTCCCAGGGAGTAGGGTTCCATCGATTGTAGTCGAAACCAGTAGTCTTCATCTTTCGTTTCCTCTATCTTAGACGTAAAAGTCCTTTGTATGGCTTCTGAGTTTGCAATTTCTCATTTTCTGTATAGTCTTGTGAGCACTGAGCAATACTCAATTACTGCTCGGCCTAAACTTTTCCATAATTTTAGCATGGTTTCTGCTTTTTTGTTGTGGAAGTTCCTCCAAATAATTCCCATTATTTTTCTACCTGTTGTGATTTTAATGTTACGAGTATTCTGCATCCGAATTCTGCATCCGATGGCATTATTATTATTACTCCAAGTTTCCTGAGTTGTGAGTTTGGTGTTTTCTGTTTGGTATGCAGTGTTTTGTACCTTTTATTCTGTAACACCGTGTTACCATATCCTATAAGTTTGAATTTTTTTCATCGAACTTCATATTGTTGTCTTCTGCCCGCTTGAATAATGTTTCAGGCTCTTCGTAATTTTTCTATGTCACCTTCTTTCGATAACTTCTTACATATTAGTATCTGCATCAGTGTCTGCAATCATTATTACAAACAGCAAGCGAGCACTGTACCTTGTGGGACAGCTGACGACCTCTGAGACTTCAGATTTGACTCCAGTTATGAGTACTACTACACTTTGTGTTCTTTTGGTCAGAAAATCAAACATCCATTGTCTCAGCTTTCTAGTAATAAATTATTGTATTCTGAAATTTGTGTTATGATTTCATCATCACATTTATCGAAGGCTTTAGCAAAATCATCCGTTTTAACCTCGACACAATGTTTCCATTATTTTCTCTTGGTAGACTTATAACTAAGTTATGATTAGCATGATCTTCCAACGCTGAAGCCATGTTGGTTCGGATTGGATAAATTCTCTTGTAGGTAGCAAATAATTTTGCCTCTAATTATCCGTTTGAAGTACCTCTTCAGGTGGGAGGTGAGAGCTACTGGCATTGCTCTGTTACTCTTTTGAATAAGGGGGCAATTTTGAATAAGGCATTGCTCTGTTACCTCTTTTGAATAAGGGGCCAATTTTCATGTTCTTTAATGAAGGTGGAAGTTGTCCTGTGTCGAGTGATTTTTTCCAGAGTAAATGTAGCCTTGGTGCTGAATTTTTTCGTATTTGTGATAGATCCTTAATTACGTCTCCTTCCAAGAACTCTAAATCCAGTAGGCTAAAACAGGAAGGCCCTAGGCCCTACCCCCATTCACCACCATGTCAGTAAGGATGGAATACAGCAATGAAGAAAAAGCGTATCTTGTATCGTGAGCTATTTCTTATAATAATTGTGAAGAAAGTTTGCGTTTATTTCAAGAAAAATATAATAAACCACTACCAAATGCAACCACTCTTCGATACTGGAAGCTCAAACTTTTGGAAACAGGGAGACTGGTAAAAGATCGTCCTAGAAGCGGGAGGCCAGTAACGGCGACAGGAGACAACAACAAAGAAAATGTCCTCGCCACTTTTCAAGTCGATCCAACAACTTGAACGAGAAAAGTGGCAGAGCAATTGGGTATTTCCAAATTTTCAGTAGCAAAAATATTGAAATCACAGGGGTACCACGATTACAATCCCATTTATTCTCAGCTTATATACGACGATGATTCTGTTAGACGGCTGCAGTTTGCTGAAACAATGAGACAAAAGTTCAAGTGATCCAGATTTCCTTGGACACATCAAATTTTCAGATGAATTCTAAAATAAGAATTTTGACTGTGCTGCTTAATTTGCTTACTTTCACTTCACATGTGAAGTAAATTTCATGTAAATGTAACACACTTCTCCTTTTCTAGCAAATCTATCCGCTCTGTATATGTTGTAGTCCTTTATTGCTATTTCAATGTCTTCAATGCAATTTTCACAGCCTTTTTCGCATTTATATAAGTGTGTTTCCGTTAGGCATATATCTGTGCTGGTTTGCAGAGCTAAATTTTGCAGGTATTGTAATTTGCAGTCTGTATGAACGCTGTACAGTGTACAGGCGTTGCATATTTGTGTACAATGAATTTACAGGGTGCTCGGTTGTCTTTGATAATGGTCGTTTTCTGGTTGATTTTGACGGTTCCTCTTCGATGTCGTTGGGTGGACTATTCAATTTGAGAATACTGGGGATGCGACACTTCGTACAGTAGTCTCGGCGCAAAATGGTCGACTGCAAGAATGTTGCAACGCAAGTGCAAATGTTGATCAGTGTTGCAAGATTGTTGCAAATGGGTTGTGCAGTGAAGGGGGATGTTGCTAGGGGTTACGCAACAAATGGGGAGGGGGAATGTTGCAAGAGCAACAATGGGGTTATGCAACTTGGAGGCGGAGTTATCCCCCAAGAGAAAGAGAGGAGAAGGAGAGAGAGAGGAAGAGAGGTGTTCGTCTGGTAGGAGCCAAGCGCATAATAAGACTTCAACTGAGCTCCCGCTGTCTTATAAGGTGTAAATCCGCCAGTTGGCTTAGAAGGCGTAAATGGCTTGTTCAGGTGTACAGGTTGAATTGCTAGAGTGCGCTATTTATTTAACTAAAGCATATATTATTGACAGTTGGCTTAGAATTCCGTCAGTCGGTTTAGAAGGCGTAAATGGTTTGTTAAGGTGTACAGGTTGAGTTGCCAGATAGCGCTATTTATTTAATTAATGCATATATTCTTGACAGCTGGCTTAGAAATCTGTCAGTCGGTTTAGAAGGCGTAACCAGCCATTTCGTATAATTAAATAATAATATCGTTTACAACCAAATGAATTAAATAAAACACCATTACATCATTCTGTTTATTTAGACGAATTATTGGAATCAATTTCATGAAATATATAGAAAATAAATATACAATCAAACGATGGTATATGATCAAAAAATAATAATAAAAATAATAATAGTATAAGAAATATGAACGAGGAATATATATAAGCAAAAAATAAATAAATAAATATAACCATCAATATGACAGTACAGGAGAAATATATACACACATATATATATATATATATATATATATATATATATATATATATATATATATACACACACAGGGGTTAGACAAAATAATATGAACACCTTGATAAATGGCGGATTTTATTCTTAATATGGAGTTGGTCCTCCTTTAGCGGCAATAACAGCTGCAATGCGTCGGGGAATTGATTCATACAGCTTTTGGACAGTGGCTAGAGGAATCCTGAGCCATTCTTCGAGCAAACCCTGCTCCAGTTCCTCCAAAGACGCCGGCGGTGGGAATCGGCTTCTGACCTGCTGCTCCAACTGACACCACAGATGCTCGATAATGTTAAGATCCGGGGATTGTGGAGGCCAATCCAAGCGTTCTACTTCACTAACATGCTCTTCAAACCAGTTTTTAACGACCCCAGCGGTGTGGATTGGTGCATTGTCATCCTAGAAGACGGCGCCGCCATTGGGAAACAGCGTTTGGACCATGGGATGGACCTGGTCAGCCAATATTGACAGATAGACCTGGGCGTTAACCCTACCATGCAGTACTACAGCTGGGCCAAGAGTATTCCACGATATTGCTGCCCAAACCATCACAGATCCGCCTCCATGCTTAACGGTTGGGGTCAGGCAGTCGGGGTCATAAGCATCTTTAGGCTGTCTCCAGACGTAAACTCGACCGGAACATGGAAATAGCGTAAAGGAGGATTCGTCGGAGTAGACTACATTCTTCCACCGGTCCATTGACCAATTCTTATGGTCATTACACCATTTTCTGCGCCGCTCAATGTTGATGTGCGAAAGGAAGGGTTTGGCAATTGCAGCCCTCCCATGGTATCCAGCTCCATGGAGCTCGCGACGTACAGTTCTGGTCGATACCGGGCTTGCAAGATGCTGGTTAAGCTCTGCAGTCACTTTTGGAGCTGTGGTCTTATGGTTCTTTGTCACAATGCGCTTTAGCACCCGGCGGTCTCGATCACACAGCTTCTTCTTGCGTCCACTATTGCATTTGTCGGTGCTTGTCTTTCCATGGTTTTGGTATGCAGACATGACCATAGAGACAGTTCCTCTGGATACATTGAACATCTGAGCGGTTTTCGTCACCGATGCACCAGCCATCCGCGCTCCGACAATTTGCCCTCTTTGGAAGTCTGACAGGTCTTTCATAACTGCTAATTCATAATTCACTCAGATCTGTAAAAACAACGTGAGGGTTATAACATGACGTATACACTCTCTGTTACGCATTTAAATAGGTTTGCCAGTCATTTGACCGTTTACTTTGTGTCTGAGCAGTCCGTAAAGATAACCGGTGAAATCGGCGGGTGTTCATATTATTTTGTCTAACCCCTGTATATATATATACCCACACATAATTATATTAAATAATTAAATATATTCAAAATAAATACATACACTTTATCTTCTACTGCACTTAACTAAAATCAAAAAATAAAATCAAAAATAAGAAATACAAAACGATGGAGTATAACCATCAATATAGCAGTACAGGAGAAATATATATATATAAACACACACACAATTATGTTAAATAAGTAAATATATTGAAACTAAATATATATCAAAATACATTCACTTTGTTCTACTGCGCAAAACATTAAACTCACACGTAATCGAGTCTACAATCACATCATTATTGCTTTGCACTACGCAGAAAACACGGCTTAATATTATTTCACCGTTCAAGTTATAGGGAGACCTATACTCTATGTAAATGGCCTTCATTTCGTTCAATACTATTTTTGTGCCCACTTTACAATCGGTTGGCAAGTTATCTTTAAATACGACTAGAATACAATCAAAAGCACGCACAAAGAGGTCATCGTTAACCACAACATCATTATTAAATACAAGTTTATAAACACTCCTTTCCAATCGAGGGTTTATTTTTTACCGACCCGAGCTTTTCAATCGTGAACTCTTCTTCACACTGCATAGCGGCAGTTGAAATAATCTTTTAAGTCGTTACGACAGCTGCTCATTATATAAAGAAATAGTTCTTCAGGGTGAACGGTGTAGGTGAGCTCAGCCCTGTACCGCTCAAGTGCTTTGTACCAAAGTTCATGATATTTCAAAGAGTCTAAACCTTTTAAATAAGCATCCAGCTCTAGACCATTCTCGCCTTGTTCAGTCCTACACTCGGTATACCCATCGAGCAGAGCGGTGTATGCGTATTCAAGAACCGTATTAAAATAAAGCATATCCGCAATACGCGCGTCTAATATAGGCTTCAGCTTGCAGAATCCGACGATTTCAAACATTTTGTCGAGGATGGAACGGTTTCGCGTAGGGACAAGAACGTTATTATCAGATGCATTCTTCCACATCAGTCGTATATCAATGCATGGCTGATCGTTATTTATACACAACGTACAAACAACGGCATATGAGGGGGTGTCACTAATCTGTTCTCTTCTTGTACCTACACCTGCAGGAATTTTATAACGATCCTCACTCCACTTCTCAACTACCACGAAGATTCTATTCATCTCCTCAACACTTAAATAAACAAAATTACGTTTGTTTGTTTGTCTACAAGTCGTTTCCAGTACATAGTTAATGGCACCGGTTTTACGCCTGAACACGCGCAACGACTTCGCCATGGACACATCGTACACGACATTGAGAATGCTGCTCAAAGGAAGTTCCCTTGTATTCGAGGAGTGCACGTTCAGTCGGTTCAAGCTCTGAGATGACTATGAGCCACATGCAACGGATCGGTTCGACGGGAGGAGTGAGTCACACCATAAGCTGATAAAACGTGTACGGCGCTGTTCCAACATGTAAGAGTCATGTGAATACTTGTATCCCATTATATTGGGTAGATGTTTTGAGAAATTTTCCGGTACAAGAATCAATATCGGTTTTAATGTTTTATCACTCACCAGACGTTCATTTCCAGAAAATAAACATCTTCACAATCCGGTGCACTATTTGAGAGAAACATATGCCCATATTTATCCTTTTTGTTTAACAATCGATACTCGTCTCTAAAGTCTGTTAAAAACTCACACAGGCTATTAACCACAACCTCACTACAAACCTCGTCATGATATATATTAATATAGTGGTAAAAATACTTAAGATTCTCCATGTTGACCAGATTTACATTCTCAACTGTAGGGTACGAGTAGTCGGTATGATGGAACATGACATAATATCGCTTGTCATGCCACTCATCAACAAGACTCACTATCCATATCCATTGCTTCTCTTCTGCACGTGTTGTATCTTCTACTTCACGGTATATATGTAAGCTTTTATAAAGTTTAGTCCTACAACCCTACAACATAGTTCAATACATCACTTGTACCACGAAATCCTACAATGCTCTCGCCAGAATAGCCGTAGAGTATCTGTACCTCTTGCTCCTTCACACGATTCAATGTAGCCTTAAAAGTATCAAAGGAGGGTGGAATAGGAATTTTTTCAGTATCCACCACATTTTGGCACTTTGCCGAATACCACTTCATAAACGTCAAACACGCAATATTAAAGGTAGCCATTACTATTTTTCGTCTACGCTGGAGAATACATGTCTGAGATCCAGGGCTTGCTGCGATCAATTGAGCACGCAGGGAAGAGATATGCCGAGGTAGTAGTAGGAGTCACGTGATCAATCATACAGGTGGGCGTAGCTTAGAACTTTCTCCTGTACACACGCTGGGCGGGTACCTCATCGTCATTCACGTTTCTGTGGAAGAAGAGAAAAACAAGACTAGAATATAAGGGTCATCACTTAAATATTTATTATATTTTGTAAATGACCCACTTAGGAGTGTGACGTGTTAGAATTGGATTCTGTAGAAAAATTCAGGTTCACGAGCCCATCCACATGTTTTATATCTGGCCCTACAGGATGTGGTAAAACTGTGTTTATGCTTAAAATCATTAAAGAAAAGGGAGAGATGTTCTCAAAATTTGTGCATGAACGTCACAAAGGTGTATGTGACGTTAATTCGTTAAATGGAAATGAACATACAGTCATTGTAATTGACGATCTCATGTTGGAGATGGATAAAACGTTTGCCGAGACATTTACAGTATTATCCCACCATCTTAACATAAGCATGTTCTTCATCAATCAGAATCCATTTTTCATTAATAGATACATGCGTGATGTGTCGTTAAATACATAATATCTAGTCTTATTCGCGCAACGTAGAGATGTATCACAAATTGGGGTATTAGCCAATCAAATGTTCCCGAATCAACGTAAGGAGTTTTTGGAAGTTTATAAAGAAGCTACAAGCCCGCGTTACGGATATTTGCTTTGCGACCTTCATCCGCGAAACACGTTTAGGGTGCTTCTAAGAACGAATATATTTCCAAACGAGCCTGAAACGGTGTATATTCCAGAATGACAAAGAGGCTAAAGAAATACCATGAATTAATAAAAATCTATCATCGACTGCCCGGGCAATGCAGCAGATGTTTGCTAAAAATATCGACTCCGACTTTTTAAAATGCATCTGTGAAATCTGTCTTAACGTTATAAATTGCAATGTATCAATGAAACCACCTCAGAAGGCTCGCCTACGCCGTTACAAGAACATAATACGTGCACTCGCTCGTAAAAGTCAAACTGTAGGGAAGAAAAAACGAATTATTGTACAAAGAGGAGGGTCATTCCTCCCCATCTTATTTTCAGTTTTGGGTCCTTTACTGACTAGATTAATATAATGAAGAAAGTGGTAGTGATTCCACACGAGGTGTATGCTTCACTGCAAAGTTCAAAGAATCCAGACACGGATCTAGATCCCCGTAAAAGCAGGCTTAAAAGAATGGAAAGCGAATTGTTAACCCTATTAAACAGTGAAAAAACACCTGATGAGAAAAGAATCTTATACCAAGAAGCTCTGCAGAAATTTCTTCACGAGTACGAAAATTATAAGAATCCGACAGAGATTCCCGTGGTTATTAGGCACAGCACGGGGAACGATGGACATGGTGACATAGGGCCTGTGTCCGACGATAGAGCTGACCAACCAAAGATTAACGGGTCGGCACACAACATATCGAGCATGTATTAAAAAGCACCCTCCCACATACATTGAGGAATAAAGGTTTAAGTCTTTATAATCTATTGAATGAGGACCCCACATACAATGGACCGATACAGGTGAGATCATTGTGGAAGGAGCAAAGGTACAGGGATCGAATATCGTAGACATCGTCCATGATCTGGTGAGAAAGTGGGATAGGCCCTCACCATCAGGATGGAAGCATATTAAAGCAAGACTACAACAAATAAATGTCCCCAAAACAATGATAGGAAATCTGAACAGGTTAAAAGACTTGGAACATGCATCGCACGTGACACAATTGAAGACGCCATCACCCCGGCGGTAACACCTCTGAAGAGGAGAAAGAAGATTAAACAACGATCAACCCTACCCACGTGCCTCTAAAATACGCAAATGGCTAACATATTAAGAAGACGCTATTATGATATACCCAGCCTCCTACGGAGGCGTAGATAGACTGTACAGAAGTGTTTACGGAGTAGGGAAAAAAGATGTTGAGAGTTTTTTGCGGGAGCAGGATGCTTATACACTTCATAAACCTGTGAGAAAAAGGTTTAAAACAGCCAAGACAACAGCTGCTTCGATTGACTCTATTTGGCAAGCAGATTTAACAGACATGCAAAGATATTCAGTGTATAACGATGGTTACCGCTACATCCTATTCATAATAGATGTATTCTCTAGATATCTGTGGCTAATTCCTCTGAAAAATAAATCGCCTGAAACAGTTGCTAAAGCCACCAAAACGTTAATGTTGAAAGAAAACAGGGTTCCTGGCTATTTTTGTACGGATATGGGGAAAGAATTTATAGGCCGAGCTTTTCAGAACATGTTGACAGAGTTTAATATCAGCTACTACACTACCAATTCTATACATAAGGCATCTTTAGCTGAAAGAGTTCAACGTACCATAAAGGAACGCATGCACCGCTATTTTACACATAAAAACACAGATTTCTAGACATTCTGGAATCATTGGCCTCATCCTACAACCGCTCACACCATCGCACGATTGGGACAACACCTAACGAAGTTTTAGAAAGAGGTACGCGCCCAGAGGTGAGAAGAGATGGAGCACCACCACCACACTACACATTTCAAAATCAATGATTATATAAGGCTGTCTCGTTCGGGAAATAAATTCGTGAAGGGATTTGAGCAAGGATGGACACGCGAGATTTTTAAAGTTTGGGCTATGAAATCTAAAGACGAGATAATGTATTACGTAGAAGATTTGAATGGGGAAGAAATCGCAGGAGGTTTTTACCGCGAGGAGTTGCAGAAAGTGATATTTAATTTAGGAAAAAATTTGTTTAAAATTGAGGATATTTTAGGAAGCAAAGGTTCAGGAAAGAGAAAAATGTACCTGGTGAAATGGCTAGGATACCCAGAACGTTTCAACACCCATATAAAAGCTGATGCAATAATGAAACTTAAATAGTATGCAGCATGGCGCCTAACCATTTCTATGTCACACTCCCATCCTCGTCGTCCCTATCTGTACACCCTAACAACACACTAGCCAACTTTGTGACAGAACTCCACGGACCCATTGAATTGGGTCGTGATACGTATGAGGTGGGTATATGCAAAATTCAGTTGAATACCCTTTTTTAAGTATTGATTATAAAGAACCCGTTTTTACGATTCTTAGAGACTGTAATGAGTGTGAAAAAGCGGGGTAATTCGGGATGAAGCCATGCGTACCGCCCTGACTGAGGATGTACGGTATTACAGAAATAACACTAGGACCAGGTCACAATGGTGAGGCCGAGGATGTTGTGAGAGACTTAAACGTAAGTTTAAAAAGCTCAAATCTTACGGGCGATTTAGTATACGAAATCGTAAACAATGATCCCCATGCATACTGTGGCCCTAAAATCGCACGCTAACCGAAATATTAAAGACCAAAAAGTGTTCAAAATTATGACCGATGGACGATATCGATCAGTCATCCAAAGAGATACATTTCACGAGGCACAACACGACTTGTCCAGCCTAATGTATCAGTTGAAATTGGAGAAAATGGTTGACGGCTATAAACCCCCAGACATGTGCTATATTTACAGCAATATAGTGGAGCACCAGTTTGTTGGGGATACCCAGGCACGCCTGCTGCGCATTGCTCACATTCCCAACCATAGAGGAAGGAGTTTGAGTATTACATATGACAGCCCCATTATGTGAATGTCGCAGCTAATCTAATAACCAATATCTCAAATATATAAGAACGATTGAGGGAAAAAATTTCCCATTCGGTAACGGGAGCTTAACAGTGAAGCTGCACTTTCGACGCACTGAGTTATAATGGACAGAAAGCCTTTCACAGTCTATCGAGGTATGAGATACCAGCGTGGTAGTGGACTTGGATCCATTTTTTCAACCATACTACGTACGGCTGTCCCTTGCTGAAGAGGGGTGCCAGATACCTCGGGAGGAAAGCGTTACAATCAGGTCTTAACACAGCAGAAGACATATTGGCTGGGGCTAAACCTAAAGAAGCTCTAAAAAGACACTTAAAGCGTACACGGGACGAAATCGTCAAAGATGCAAAGAGAAAAATGCGTGGTGGTGGGAAGAAGGGGGCTGTCGGGAAGAAGGGATTACCACCACGTGGCATTAAACGTAAAATGATAAAAAAAGAAGTGTTCTAAGCGAATGAAACCTATGGTTGACCATTTTTTTGACTGATATAAGCTAAGGACATTGATCTCATGAATCATAGTTTATTTACTACTTGTCGAGAGAGGAGGCACTATTTCTAACTCGTCATGGCACGCTTCATCCATCCGTGTAGTTCACAATGTTGTAAATCGGAGCTGTCCCTCTTTGACATGCCTCCAACTCAAGTTTCTATTGAACACAGTGACTTTATTACAATTAACCCTTTAAACACAATTAGTTCCCCGAGTGCCCCTATAGAATTCGTGATACCCAGCTCAGGCCCTTACTTTTTTGACCCAAGCTGTGTGCACATGTACGCTAAACTACGTATAGCCCATTCTGATGGAACGGACTGTGATGACAAATATGCTGTATACCCTGAAACAAACTTTCTGCACTCCTTATTCAACCAGTGTGACGTATATTTAAATCAGGTCAACATATCGGCAGGAACGGGGTACTACCACCTACGATCCTCTCTGGAAAATGTGCTGAACTTTTCCAAAGAAGCGAAGGATACGTTTTTAAGTGCCGAGGGCTATTATCAAGCTAAAGACGAAAGTAGTATAAAGGACAAATTTAAAAATTCTAAAAAGAAGATATATGAGTGTTTTGGACGCCTGCATACAGACTTCACATTCCAGGAGAAGTTGCTTGTCAACGGGGTGGATATGAAAATAAAGCTCACTCGCACGCACGAATCCTGAGAGCTGTTTAAATCTGGATGCTGATCAAGAAGAGGGAGCAAAACCCATTGTGATTCACATTATGGAGACATACCTCCGAGGTCGGCGAGTGAAATTAAGTTCACCAAACCAAATAGAAATTGAGAAAAATTTACTAAACGCCACAGTAAAATACCTAATTAACAAAGCACAGATCAAACTATACACGGTGCTAGCAGGGTTGGCATCGAAACAGATAGAAAACATCGCCCTTGGAAATCTACCTAAAAGGATATTAACCGGTATGCAGGACCATGCTTCGGTGAATGTAAAATATAAAGAGTGCCTTTAAATTTGAGAATTTCGGCCTTAAAAATATAACTCTATACGTTAATGGCATTGCGTTGGGTGGGGATATGGATATGGATGATTTATCAGACGCTGTGTTCCCGCTTTGCGCGAGAGCATATAGTAATCTGGTCCATATTGCAGGTGACTGTGACGAGCTCGGGAATGGGGTAACGCAGAAAGAATTCATCGATCAATTTGACCTTTATCCGTTTGACATCACACCTGACTTATCTGCTAGTGTAAATACACACTTAAATCCACAACAGAGTGGAAACATCTCAGTCAGATTGGAATTCGCCAAGCCTATAGACGCGCCTATAAGTGTACTAGTATACCTCGTGTCACAAGCCCTAATAGAAGTAGACAGATTTAGGAGCGTTGTCACTGACTTTTAAAATGGATGCGAATACACTTCAAAGAGTAATGAATAGTGAACGAATCACACATTCCAAATTTATCGGTGTGTTTGCGAAGAATGAAACATTGAAATTTCCATCTACGAGAAAATGCTGTAGCCTTATTGTGAACACAGATGTTACTGGTAGTGAAGGGATTCATTGGTTTGCAATCTATTTTAAAAATAGGGACCGCATGTACTATTTTGATTCGCTCGGCACTCAACCCTTGAGTGACCCTGTTATTGTAAAATTTCTCGATCAGATGCATATCCCCGAAGTTGTATGGATTCCCTTCCGGCTACAAGGATATTTTAGTAATACGCGTGGGATGTACTGCCTTTGTTTCTCATGCATATGTCACGTCGTAAAGAATTTATAAATTTTTAAAATTTATTCGACCCGTGTCACACTCAACGAAACGACGAAATGGTATGCAGAGAGATAAAAAGCCGTTTTCCGATTGTGCGTACTCGTTGTATAGTATGATGTTTTGTTCGTGTGTATATATATATTTGTAACCAATAATGTTAGTTCGTATATTCTGTAGTTTAAGATGATTATTGTACTAAAAACATGATTTCTTTAATTTAATAAATTTATGAAAATACATTGTCTTCTTCCCCGAAAAAAAAGATCGAAACATAAAAAAAATACTGACATTATTTCGTTAATGATGAGACAATCGTTGGGTTGACTGCTCGGTAAATCTTTTACCTCCGTATTCAGGTCCACGACATGGGTTTCTTCAAAACGAAAAGATTGTATAACACGTGTCAAATCCTCATCGGACCTTAAAGGAGAAAGAATAATTCATTAGTTCATACTGAATCTTTTTTAATAAAAACCCACTTGTTTAAAACATATGCAGAGTATACATATAGTAAGAGTATTACAATGTGAAGATATCTTTGATCCGATCAGAGAAGTTCCTTTAAGAGAAAATGCCGAGTAACATTTATTACTCAATTTATAAAAGTATTTAAAACATGCAAAAGATTGCTATAAAAAATTCAATGAATCAAAACAGGTCTTCAGCATAATATTAATTGCAAACTAATCTATAATTGCGGATACCTAAATGAAGCATTTTTAATGTGATGAGATGAATTACTACAACCCTGCATATATATGATGAAATAATTCAGAACAGTGCTCTTTCTCCTAATGATAGGCACATTAAATAAATAACAAGTTTGCGAATAATTGGTTACAATTACGCAAGGAGTGTGATTGCAAATATCATCAACTGTTTGCGTTGGAAATAATCCATCTCGGTCAGCCGCGTTAAAAAGATTAATTTTGGACAACGCTACAGTGTCACCATCTTGATATAAATCCGGTAAACTGTAAAGTTCTTGATTCATGGAGGAGGGAATGTTTATTCACTGGTGAAAATAACTACTGTGACTCCCAGCTGAAAATATTTCCTTTTATATGCATGATCCCCAAGCACCACCCGAAAAGACTAATAGGCGGTTCGTAAGTTTAATGATTGGTTGTCAATGTAACTGGGCGGGAGCTATGATAAATTTGTGTACTAATCGTAACACCTATATTACGGGTCCACGCTTTGGACGTCCTGATTGGTCGACTAATGGTGTTTTATCTTCTCTCCGTAGATTTAATGCTCACATCGTGTATTGCCACTTGCAATCTCTACCTTGACAATATTTGCATTAATATTTGCGCCCATACTATTCTCGGTTTTCCTATTTTAGAACTCACCCTTTTATGCAACATTGATCAACATTTGCCATCTCTATTACGACAACATTTTACATTATTATTATTTGCGGTCATACTGTTCGATCCTCAACTGTGGTTCATGCATTCGGCTTGACTTTTTACCTGCCAATTCTCGCGTAGGAATGTGATTAAATTGTGTTTAGCTCGTGAAAATGAATGTCTGGTTGGGTTGGTAGATAAATGGGCGCCCTAGGTATCCTAGTGGGTAAGACGCTGGGGTGCTGATCGGTGGTTGAAAGATCGAATCCGGATGGTGACATTGTAATTTCTTGGTACATACAATCCACGATGAGCCGAGTGTACCTATGTGAAGTGGAGAGTAAAAGAAGCCAACTCACCACTTCATCCTCGAGAGGAGGAGCGATAAGCTTAATCGAATCATCGGAATAAAAATTAAAATAATAATAAACCTTTCCATTTTTTTCATTCATTCATTTCAGCTCAATAACAGCGACAATGACTATGGAGAGGATACCACACAAACTACACGCAAAGAAAAATAGTTCGGATTCAACGTTAAAATGTAGGTCTAAGGCAGGTGACAAACTTGATCTTTGTCAAAATGAACAATTCGGGGAGAAAGAAAACCGATTTAGCTTATTATTACTACTGTAATTTGCACCACCACATATATATATATATATATATATATATATTGTTGCATTTTGATTATGATAAGGAAACTCATTACTTAATCAAAGGCTAATTTAACCTATTGGGAAAACAATCACGTGATACTTATGTATATATTTATGTTGTTTTAACTTCATTATGATAATAACAATGATGAACACAGTAATAGGAGTGCAGGGAGGTTTCTTCTTGGGTTATGGGATGAAATTAGGCCAAATGGACCTTTGTGGTCTTGAAGTACCCTCGGGCTAGCCAGGTGTGAGCCTTTGCGTCACTCAGCGATTCACCTGTTTCGAGCTTATACCATTTTTTCTTCCATTCCTCGAATAAAAAGTTTTAACGAATGCCTTCCTTTCGAATTAGAGGTAAAATTAATATTGTTCTTGTAGAATATTTAAAGTGTTTATTGTCAATTTAGTATGCTGTAAAGAATGAATTAATATTATGAACGAATTTTTCATTCATTTCGAACAATAATCTATGTTTTTCACTCCACCTTAGACCTACAGTATACACAATAGGCACACGGTGGGGGCGAGGGGGAAGGGTTATGTTTGAATGTAATCTACGTTTTTCACTCCACCTTAGACCTACAGTATACACAATAGACATACGGGTGGCTTATGTTTGAATGTAATCTAATTTTTAACAGTGATTTCGATATAAAGTCAATAATGTGAGTGTGTGTGCGTGTGTGTGTGTGTGTGTGTGTGCCGTCTTTAGTTTTTCGAGCATTAACTCTCTCTCTCACTCTCTCTGTATAAATAGAAATTAGATTCAGTTAGATATATAGAAAGGATTGTCAAAAACAAATAGACACAGTATACATTCTAAGGTGTTAGAATAAATGAAAGCGTTTCATGAATTATAGGTAAATTGAATATTATTCTTAGAGAATATGTTATTGGAATAATGTAAATATAAAGAGTCCTTTGTATTTCTTTTATTATTAATATTAAGTTCAACGATTTCTTTTCCTAATCCATGGATTAATTGTCTAGTTCTAAAGTACAAGATGGCAAGTAGCATTGTTTTTGAACCATTTCGCTGAAAATTATTTATAAAAAATATAGAAGGTGTATAGAAAGGGTTCTCAAAAGTAAATAGACACAGTATACATTCTAAGGTGTTAGAATAAATGAAAGCGTTTCATGAATTACACTAGGCAACAAATTTCAACTTTTTTTTTGTTACAGACACGTGAACTACTGATTCCTACTAAAGCGCTGATGCTGATTTCAGATCTGATATCAAAATTTCTCTATCACGTCCAGATTTTGTGTAACCGAAAACCCCTATTTTTCATTTTTTTTCTCACCCGCTTCTATTACGAAAGCCGTCTAAGCTACTTCTCCGTGCCACGTTTTATGTTAAGCATACTTAAATAATTAGTGAACAGGGATGTCTTTCCTCCTTTATTCTGGCTTAAGACAGACAGCGGAATTCCGCTGGCGGAGTTACACCCCTGCGCCCAACCATCCACCCAAAGCGCGTTAGTATTTTGTTGTTACTACTGAAAGGCAAATTCCTGTTCTTAAGTGAAACTTTGGTGTGTCCTCTTCCTTTGTCGCTTGTAGGATGACGAGCTCTCCTTCTGCAGGAACCAACAATAATCTCCCATCATATTTGGGTTGAAATTACCTTGGTATCTGTTTTCCATAACTGAGATCTGTTGGTGGAAGCGCTCACCATGCTCGTCACTTACAGCCCCAAGGTTGGCCGGGAAGAAGTCAAGATGAGAATGTAAAAAATGAATTTTCAAAGACATTCTGCATCCCATTATTTCATAAGATTTAAGCATGTTTTCTACGAGTTTACGGTGGTTTTCAGCTTTGTGGTTTCCAAGAAAATTTTTGACAACTTCAACGAAAGATGTCCATGCTCCTAGTTCATTCTCATTTAGGTTAGATGGAAACGATGAGTCGTGGATGACACTGCGGATCTGTGGTCAAGTGAAAACTCCAGCTTCTAGCTTAGCATCTGTCAATATTCCTTTGAATTTATCCTTTAAATATTGGAAACCACTACCTTGATGATCCATACCCTTCACGAAATTTTCATGAGGCCAAGTTTAATGTGAAGTGGTGGAAGATGTACTTTCTGAGGGTCAATAAGTGCTGGGTGTTTCACATTGTATTTACCAACAACATGTTCAGTTCTAGATGGCCAATCATGTTTTTTGTAGTGGTTCTTGTCATCTCTGCTGTTCCATAGACACAAAAAGCACATATGCTTTGTGTAGCCCAACTGTAACCCAAGAAGTAATGATACAACTTTAAGGTCGCCACAAATATTCCATGTGTGGTCCTTATATTTGATGAGTCTTAGCAGCAGTTTCATCGATTCATAAGTCTCATTAAGGCCAGTGTGGCATGTGCTACAGGTATTGAAGGTTTTTCATTGCCGTTGTGCAGTAATACAGCTTTAAGGCTAGCTTTACTAGAGTCAATGAACAGTCTCCATTCTTTTGGATCATAGCGACAGCCAATCCCTTGCATCAGACCACTGATATCGTGGCAGAAACAAACGTTTTCTTCCTGTAAGTAAAATGATGAAAACTGCAAATGGCGAAGGCGGAAATGGGAAACTTTGGTGTTTGGTTGGAGAAGATTAAATTCTTGAAGTCTTGAACCAAGCAACTCTGCCTTTTCTTTTGGTAATTCCAAATCGCGCACTAAGTCATTTAACTCCGCTTGACTTAACAAATGTGGGGAAATATTTGCATCTGGAACATATATGCCATCTTTCCCTGTTTCTATATCACTAGCAGAATCTTCAGATGAACTGCTGTCTGTTATCGTTGCTGGTGGAACTGGTGGTGGATTTGTTTCATCATGTGGTACTGGTTTCATTGCTGATTCGAAGTTTGGGTACGTGATCTTTGATTTGTTTTTCTTTGTGAAACCAGCAATCTTTGTCAAACAAAAATAACAATCACTGAAGTGATTTTTCGGCTCACGCCAAACCATGGGGACTGAGAACGGCATAGCTTTTCTTTTACCATTCATCCAAGCTATTAACATTGCATTGCACTGTGCACAGCAAATATGTGGTGCCCAGTCCCTCTGTTGGTCTCCTAACTTAGTCAAAATAACACTTGTAGGCAAGTTTAATCTTTGTTGTTATGTTTCTACGTTGTGGCTTAGGTGTATATTGTCCACAGACAAAGCAGAAGTTGTCTGGGTGATTTACACAAGCACGTCTATTTGATGCCATTTTGAATTACCATACAATATCTGAAAAAACGTAGAAAGTAATTATTACGATGTGCAAAATAAAAAGAAATACACACGGTAGTACAAAACAAATGCTATAAAAACACACAAGTCACCACAACCTGTCACTTGCTCATCAGCAGAGAGCTTCAACAACCGGTCTGCTTGACTGTCACGTAGCGACTGACTGTTGGGCCGTTGCCCGTTACTATGCTCTTGACTCAGTGTTGCCAACTCGGGATAAATTTTATTTATCAAAATTGTTCGAATTTGTATATAGTTGGCAAAAAAAATTGCTTTAACCTTGAAAAGCAAGTTTCATATTACTGGCATTAAGCCGATTAAAACCAAAATCTGGACGTGGTAGAAAATTTTACTAAAAGTGATTTGCATTTTACACAAAATCTAGACGTGATAGAAAAAATCTAATTATAGATTTGAAATCAGCATACCGAAATTAGCTAGGAGCACCTATTTGGTCTTCTGTAACAAAATCTTTGTTGCCTAGTGTTATAGGTAAATTAAATATTCTTAGAGAATATGTTATTGGAATAATGTATGATGTAAAGAATCCTGTGTATTTCTTTTATTATTAATATTAAGTTGAACGATTTCTTTTGCTACGCCATGGATTAATTGTCTAGTGTATTTCTTTTTTTGTTAATATTGGGAATCGTTTAAATAATTAGTTCTCTTGCTGAACAACTTTAAGGAGAAAGTCGTTCTGGTCTCTAATAAATAAATAAATAAGTGGAAACTCGCCTAAATAAGTTAAAATAAATGGCGCAACCTGGCAACTCACCCTAATAAGGTAGTATACCTGAACAATTAAAAAAAACACTATTTGGCAACTCATATAAATAAAATTAAAATAAATGGTGGTATCTAGCAACTCACCCTAATAAGGTATACCAGAACAATTAAAAAACTATTTGGCAACTCATCTAAATAGATATATAGTGCTCTCTGGTTACAGCTCACGATCCTCTATATAACCGCTGCTTGGCCCCTGGACGTTCATGATGCGTCGGACTCCGGTGGAATAAAGAACTCTCTCTCTCTCTCTCTCTCTCTCTCCTTCTTAGGTTAAGGCTTAGGTTAGGTTTCCCTTTGGGGGGTGAGGACATCCCACCTTCTCCCCCAAAGACCTCCTCCTTCTCCTTTCTCTTCCTCTCTTAGGTTAAGGCTACCCCTTTGCGGGGAGGTCATCCCCCCTTCTCCCCCCGAAGATCCCTCCCTCCCCTTTTGCAGCATTGATTTGTTGGATAACCCCTTCCCCCCTTTCCATAACCCCTCCCCTTCATTGCATACCCCCTCCCCTTGTTGCATAACCTCTTTGCAACATTGATCAACATTTGCAATTGCAATGCAACATTCTTGCACTCATTCTACTCATACTACCTATACTACTCGTACCATTGTGGCTGTTGAATTAACGGTCGGTGGTGTTGGACGGGAAGGTGATGTATATACTGCTGTGGTACATATATCTGCGAAGTTTGGTCTTTTCTCATTGAAGAGGACAGCTGTTCTTTTATCGTTCTCATTTCTCCTAAAAAAAAATGTACTTCACTGACACTGTTCTTACTTCTTTTATTTAGAGTTTGAGGTCATTTCTCTTTCTGTTCCCTGAAAATACGGGCACTCCAAATTTAGACATTTTTTCTCCCTAACTGATTGTCTGCACATGGAAGGGTGGAAATAGTAGCAGTTTTCTTCGTATCTGCACCTTCCATTCCTCATCATGTAGAAACATTTTTTAGGGTGGTTATTTCTGCATCTGGAAACATTTCCACAAAACTTTCTGTAATATCCACATTTTGTGTCTCTTGGATTCTTTTACGTTTTCAGACTTACCCTTTTGAAATTGTGTAATTCAATCTTTCTCTTTTGTTTAAACACAATTTCTTCCCTACTCTGGGTTTTCTTAGCCCTCGGAATGAAGACTGACATTTTGAGGTCGAACCCCCGAATTTTATACCTAAATTTTTAATCGTTATAATTTTCCTGTTTGAATAAATGTTATATATAGGGTGGCCCAAAAAAAAGAGACCAATTGTTTATCACGAATATTTCGGTGGCCGTTGTAGCTAGAGACTTGAAATCAAAATCAAAATAAAATTTAATCAATTCCCTTTCAAATATGTCTTTAACATGATAGAGTCTAGCTGGCCCCTAAATGGCTAAAATCGCCTTTGAAAAAAATTTACTTTCAAAAAATGTTGCGGAAAATAACTCGATGATTCATTTAAATTTTAATATGAGATTTTCAATAGATAAACAAACCCTATCCCGTTCAGTTTTTGATAAAAGACTCGATGTGGCCTCCGTCACGATCAACGACAGCTTGCAATCTTGCTCTCCATTTAGAAATAGCCTTTGCAATCGACTCCTGTGTAAGACTTTCTCAAGCAGCAAGAATTCGTTCTCGAAGATGAAGCGCGTTTCTAATTTTCTGACCACGGTAGACTTTTTCTTCTAATGCTGACCACACGAAGTAGTCAATAGGATTTAGATCAGGACTGCTGGGCGGCCAGTTCTCCGGTTCGATAAAGCTGGGGGAATGAGCCCTGAGGTATGTGACTGTTTCTTGGGCAGTGTGGGAAGGGGCTCCATCTTGCATAAAGACAAAGTCATTTGTGTTCTCCCTGATTTCGGATAGCATTGGAGACAAAATAGCATCACGATAGTATTTTGCGTTAATTTTCACACCACGCGTGATAAAAATTATTGATGTTTTTTCTTAGATGATGCAGAAAGAGAGACCATTACAGACTCAGAAAAATGAGTTTTCTCGCGCAAGAGTCGAAATGGTTCAATGTCCTTTTTTCTTGGACTTCGCGAACGAACACGATCATTTTGTGTGTTTCTAGGCGTTTCAACTGTGAATTTTTTCTCATCCGAGAACCAGATTTTTTCCACTGCTGCATTCGATCGAAATCTCCGCAACAGTTTTTTGCATCTGTCCATTCGTTTTCTTCTCACTAAGTTGGATAGAGCTGTAACAGTCACTCTCTTAAATGTTTTTAAATGAAGATCTTTTTTGATTATCCGTTGGACTGAAGAGCGCGAAATACCAATCATCTTCGTAATTTCGCGCTCACTTTTACTCGTTCCTGGCTGGTCATCCTGACTTAAAACAAATTCACTTACAATTTCAATGTTTTCTGCAGCTCTAGTAGACTTTGGCCGGCCACTCCCAGCACGACGTTGGATACTGCCAGTTTCACGGAGTTTTTTCAAAAATGCTGCAACAGTGGGTTTTTTCCAGTTGCGATCTGGATACTCTTTTAGAATTTGTGTCAAGGACATTCGCTTTTCTTCTCGTAAAGATTTGATGATGTACTTGTCGCTTTCTGTCAAACCCATTGTTCTAAATCTGAAAAAGAAAAACGTTGATTAATGTAAAATGATTGAGTATGCAACATTTTTTGAAAGTAAATTTTTTTCAAAGGCGATTTTAGCCATTTAGGGGCCAGCTAGACTCTATCATGTTAAAGACATATTTGAAGGGGAATTGATTAAATTTTATTTTTATTTTTATTTCAGGTTTTTAGCTACAACGGCCACCGAAATATTCGTGATAAAAAATTGGTCTCGTTTTTTTTAGGCCACCCTTATATAGGGTGGCGCAAAAGTTGCGAATCATAGAAATTTTCAGTGTTGACTATATATATATAAATTTTTTTCTTTTAGGTACGGGATGGCTGCGAAATTAAAAATAGACGAGAGGATGAGCTTGGTTTTAATGTATAGTTTTAATGTATGGAATACCATTTTCCGTGCGTTGGTCTCGCTTCACACTCAGGTCAAGCTGGTGGCCCTGCCTCTAGGTCTGGCTTGGTGGAGGAGCGAGTTGCTTTCTTGCGCTCTCCACCGTACATAGCCAGGTACACCCGGCTCATCTGGTACCGTCCTGAGCCAGGCATCTAGTCTTCTCTTGAAGACTTCAACTTTGACCTCTGTAACGTTTCTGAGGTCCTTTGGAAGCTGGTTAAAAAGTCTTGGCCTCCTGACAACCAAGCTATTTTCCTTCAGTGTTGAGGAGGTCCCTTGTCGGGCCTTTCATTTGGGAACACTACACATTCTGCCTTTCCTATTTTCCAGTGTTGTTTGAATGGTAATTGGGTTTAGTTTGAAGTTTGGTACCACTTTTTCGATCATTTTCCATATGTAGATTATGGTGTACCTCTCTCTTCTTCTTTCCAGGGAGTACATATTTAGTTTACCTAGTCTTTCCCAGGAGTTGAGTGCTTTGCAGCCATCAATCTTGGCTGTGAAATGTCTTTGCGTTTCTTCTAATTTATTAATTTCTTCCTTTTTATATGGGGACATCAAAATTTAGCAGTATTCATGTTTTGGTATAATCAGTGTTTTTCGCAGGGAAATCATTACTGTCCTGTCCCTTTTTTAGTACGTTCTTAGTACCTGTCCCGCGACTCTTTTTGCTTTACAGTATTTATCGCTATCTGATTTTGTTTCGAATTTGGCATCATTGGTCATTATTACCCCCAGATCGATCGCTTTCACGCTTCTCTGAATTTCCTGTCTATCTGGAGCATAATATCAGTCTGTTTAAGTTCCTCTTTTCTACCATATCTCAAGAGCTAAAATTTCTTGGTGTTAAATGTCATGTTGTCTTCTGACCATTTGTATATTTTGTTCATGTCCCTCTGCAAGACCTCTACTTCATTTACATCGCTGATTTTTCTGCTGATCTTTGTATCGTCTGCAAATGATATTTACTATACTGTTACTGTTTACTCTGCTGACTATGTCTGTTAGGGTGATAATGAACAGGAGTGGGGCCAGTACTGTCCCTTGTGGTACTGAGCTGCGTACTTCCGATTCTGATGATGATATACCTTGAATTTTGTCGACCTGTAGACGTTCTCTGAGGAAGTTGTTGATCCATTTTCCCACTTTGCCTATTATTGTACTTTGCAGATAGCTGGTGAGTGAAGCTATATTTTGGGGCCTCTTTGCGAGTAACCCGGTGCCCACGTTGGGCTTTCCATAATGAAAAAGAAAAACTATAGTATTTGTCATTTATCATTCTTATTCGAACTATAGTGGATGTAATTTCCCAGAAGAGTTCCTTGTTCCATGCACAGTCTGTGTTTAACATATATATATACCGTATATATATATATATATAATATATAATATATATATATCAGAAAGTTCATATCTCGTTGTATACAACTTTTGTTTTGCTTCTGCAATTTTTGTCCAACAAGGGTTTGATAAAGTAAATTTTAAAAGTGTATCCTATATATATATATATATAAGGGCTGGCAGGTCGGACCCGGACCCGGACCCAGAACCAGGTTTAACCCGAAAGTGAGATAAAACCCGGACTCGGACCCGGACCCGATAGTGAATTAGAAAAAAGACCCGGTATTACTTTCCTGGCATTATCTCCGTAGTTGGCTAACTTCGTCTCCACTCTTTTTCTTTTGCAGACTATTCTTCTCTTTTGTCTCTCTAGCCAGCTCCTCTACTTTTGGCTGTGATTTCGGAGCATATTTTTCTAAAATTCTCAGCGTTTTTTGTTCCAAGGTTGTTAGCATTTCTTCAGTTGTTTTATTCTCTAAAACTGTTCTCCACTCTGTTTGAGCCATGTCCGATCTGTTTGCTTTACAATTTATAGTCTTGAAGTTTATGTTAAAAGCCCCAAATTTGCTTCTTCCGCAATATGTGTATTGTCTTTTAATGTTGTCATGTTTGTTGATATCACCTGAAAGTGAATTTTAAAATTGACCCAGACCCAGACCCGACCCGAAAGTGAAGGACCCGCACAGCCGGGTTTTTAGTTTACAAAATTTGTGTGTGCGCCTTTAGATTTGGCAACAATGTATTGAATTATCACTCCACCCTCCAAATGACTCACTGGAAGTGGAGAGTTAACGGTGACGAAAGAATAGTCTAATCCTAATCAGAGATGGGCACAAAATACTTTAAATGTAATTAAATACTAAATACATTACTTCCTTAAAAAAGCATTTAAATGCCAAATACATTACATATTTTCAAAATGTATTTAAATACTAAATACATTTCATCGAAAATGTATTTAAATACATTTCAAATACATTTTTAAATACTTATCCAACTATATCATGCCAGCATTTTTTCTAAAACCTATCTCTTGGTAACATTAGTTTATTGATATTATCATCTATTAGACTTTATAAACATATATGCATAACTCATAAGTAGGGCAATTTTTTATTGACCTAAACACAAAACCAAAATTGACTATTTTCCTCCAAAATTGAATTTATGGACCTAATAAATATGTACCATTAAATTGTCTAATTTGACTTTTTATAAAGCAATTTCCGTGATTACAAACTATTAGTTGTGTAATTTTAGTGGTAAATTGTATAATCTATTTATAGATTGATACATAAAACTAATATATTATACAACACTCCACATGCAGTCAGTTAACATGTTTAAATACAATTATTCCACATCTGCATTATACAACACCGCAATATAGTTTTTAACATTTTCGGATTTGAAGTTTGTGTCTTTGGCTAGGAGTTTTCGAAAAACTTCTTTCGACTGATGCTGAGGTAGGTTGACGGCTTTTTAATAGAACGTATAATGATGGAGATACAGCATTCCTGGTCACCAAAATTATATCCTTGATATCATTTGTTTGCAAACGCTTTTTGATATAATTTTTTATATTAACATAATCTCCAAAATATATGGTATTGACCGCTTCGTATGCTTCTTTGATAGTAAAATCTGTGCTCTCCATTTTTTCTAAAAGAGAACATAATGAAGAGTACTGTTCTTGCAACTGTAAGAGCTGAAAACCTAACTCATCTGATTTGACGCCAGCTTTCGCTCTTTTAACGAGGATCCCGTTGCCCTCGAATCCTTCCATAATCTGTCTTACTTTTGGAAGATACCTTGCGTAATAAAACGCTGCATTCAACCAACTGGCCCATCTAGTAACGATTGGATCTGGTGGCTTAGATGATTAGAAAGATTTTGTATTTTGTTTCAGGGCGCAAATTTTTATCTGACAGTTGAGGCTAAGAAATGTACTTGCGAAATGTATTTAAAATTATGTATTTTCAAATGACAAATACACTTTCAAAGTATTTAAATATGTATTTAAATACACACTGAAAAAGGTATTTATAAATACAAGTATTACAATACAAATGTATTTAAATACTATTTAAATACATATGTATTTAAATACTGCCCATCTCTGATCCTAATATATTTTATTGTTTGTTTGTGAGTTGTGTACTGTGTAGGTGTGTACATTGGTTGGTCTCCAGTGCTTCGTTTGCTATTTATTTGAATTTGTAATGCCTTTACAAGGTCTTCTTTCGGTAGGGAGTGGTAGCAAAAAAACTAGCCTTACAAATGAATATTTTAAATATAATAATATTGATAAAACATCTACGTGACAAATTGAAACGTGCGGAAAAGTGTATAGTGGCAATCATGTGACAAACCTAAAGCGACACCTAAAATCGTGTCACCCAGACATATATCGTAAAGTTGAGGATCATGATAAAAGCCTACCTAGCAAGGGAATGAATGTAGGCCAAACTAGTGCTAAAAACTTTTTTAAACAAATTAAAGTTGGAGTTCACCCGCAACTTCATAAGAAAACGTTAGAAAATGGCCTTATTTCGTGGGTGACAATAGAGGGCGGCCTTTTAGCATTGTAGAAGATATTGGATTTAAAATTTTGTTTGAACCATTTCTATCTGCAATGAATATAAACATGAACAGAAAAAATCTTGCTACTTTGACTCTCGATAGAGCAAGAGCTGAAAAAAATAAGTTAAAAATACTTCTTAAAAAAAAATGTTTCATTTAAAAGTAGATTGTTGCAGCCGCTTAGATAGAGGATTTTTAGGTATTCAAGCCCAATATGACTTTGAAAACAAAATGAAGTGAAAACATTGGCTGTCAAGGAACTTCACTGCTCGCATACAGGTAAAATTTATTTACATTTCACACAAAAAATTATTTTACATTTCACACACAAAAAAAAAAATAAAAAAAAAAAAAATATATATACAATTTCATAGATGTTTTGAAACAAACCATTCAGTCTGTTTTAACCGAGTACGACTTGGGGTCTGCACAAGTTGTATCCATTGTAACAGACAACGGGTCCGATATGATCAAATGCTGTCGCCTTTCCATTTGAGTTCACTCAAGAAAAGATCGAATTTGTTTACACAAAATTAATTAAAATTTAGAATAAGGGGGCTGAAGAGAGCAATCATACACCGTACTTTGCCCCTTAGTAATGCATGTATAACTATACCTAGTTACTATTAAATATTAACACAATTAACATACCTACTTTCAAACATTTCCAAAATCGGATTAATTAATATATATGGTTAGGCTACTACCGTATAGCCATATAATGTTTTACTATGTTTCAGAAAACATGCTAATGTAGCTACGGTAGCAGTCTTATTACCTATCCTATACCAGATTGTAATTATTACATTTTTAATAATGGACCCAACCGAGACCCGGGTCATATACTGAAAGACCCGACAGGACCTGAAAGTGAACTTTTGGGTCCGACCCGGACCCGGACCCGAAAGTAAATTAGAAAAATGACCAAGACCCGGACCCGACCCGAAAGTGATAGACCCGCAGAACCCTGATATATATATATATATATATATATATATATATATAATATATTCATCGCATTTTATGCATTACTACATGTACCTATACCTATAAACTTGTCATGTCATCCCCGGGCATTTGGGCATTTAAAATCCTTGAGCAGCATTTTGCTTTTCGTAGCAGAATCTTCACTAAGTGAGGTCTAACGTACAGAGTGTTCCAAAAGAAACTGTAATGAATTGTCAATAATTTCCATCTATTTTTTTTCCAACGAAGTTTCTTTCAGGTTTATGGGAGGTAAGTGACATATTTTTTCTTTTTAAACGGTTAAAATACTAAGTTCAATAAATATACTGAAGTTCGTCAGTCATTGCAGTGTTCCTTTCTGACCACCCTGTATCTTTATTTTTCAAATATTTCTTGAATAATTCGTAATTCAGAAACATAAGGGTTAACCTTTCTTTCTGGTAAATAAAATCATAACAATGACTGTACTGAAATAATTGAGGTATAAATAAAGAAACGAGGAAAAGTAATTTTGAGCGAATAATAAAAATGTCTTAAATTTTAATTTCTAAATATTTCTCTTTTCATCGAATATTATTTTCTCGTTTAAATTTTAATATATTCACGAAATACATGTTTACTTTATCTGCGTTCCCACGGATATATTATTTGAAATCATACTCATACCATCAAAACAAATCTCTCTCTTCTCTCCTCTCTCTCTCTCTCTCTCTCTCTCTCTCTATCTATCTATTAGTAATGATCTCAAACCGTCAAAGCATTTTGCAGAAGTCGTAGTGGCACAGCACCGCGAAATATAAACGACCCAATATATCACTTGCTGCATAAACATCTTTCACGGTGGGAGACCCAAATAGAAACGGCGACATTCAAAGAGTTGACAGACACATACACAGGACAGACATCCAATTACAGAAAACATGTTCACACACTTGCCTGCCTTGTTAATGTCTAAAAATAGAGTAGGCAAATATTTTGTAGAAACAATTTCATAAAAAAAAAAAATGCATGACATGGATTAGGTGAGGGAGAGTTGCATTTCTGCCGACACAATTTTTTTTTCTTTTTCTAGTTGGTTGGATGCACGTGACGGTGAGGACAGTAGTATAGTTGCAAAGTGGGAGAGTACAATGCAGTTGCATAATGTTGCAAGGCACCCCCACCCCCTTTGTTGCAAGGCACCCCACCCCCCTTTGTTGCACGGCACCCCACCCACCTTTGTTGCAAAATCTCTTTGGGGGAGAAGGTGGGACGGCCTCACAAACGAAAGGGGCATACCTAACCTAAGGAAGAGGGGGGACCTCTTTGGGGGAGAAGTTGGGACGGCCTCACCCCCCAAAAGGGCATACCTAATCTGAGAGAGAGAGAGAGAGAGAGAGAGAGAGAGAGAGAGAGAGAGAGAGAGAGAGAGTCTTCGCTTGGCAAGAGCCAAGCGCATATGAGTCCTTCAGCCATGCCTCCGCCCTCTTAAAGGATCCCTAATCAGCCAGTTGGCTTAATCAGCCAGTTGGCGTAGAAGGCTGAGTTGCCAGATTCGTTATTTATTTAATTATTCCATATATTAATCAGCCAGTTGGCTTAGAAGGTTGAGTTGCCAGATTTCTTTATTTATTAAATTAAAGCATATACAGGGTGTACATAAAGTCAGGATCTATTTTTGTGAAGCACTTGGAAATTATATGGAATTCAATCATAAAATGATAAAGTGGTAACATTTATTAAATAATTAAGAGTAGGATTCGACGTGACGCCCATCAGTATCCCTGCACAGCTCAAATCGTTCCGCAGCATTTCTAAACACATTCTGGAGCATTTGCGGGGTTATGTTATCTGCAGCAGTTCGTATACGTGTACGTAAGTTTTCAAGACTCGTAATCTTCGTCTGATAGACGTGCGATTTGATAAAGCCCCATGCAAAGAAATCTAAAGGGGTTAAATCTGGTGATCTCGCTAGCCAAGGTCTGTTGCTTCCGCGTCCGATCCAGCGATTTGGAAAACGTCCATTTAGATAATCCTGAACAATTTTGGCATAGTGACAAGGAGCACCATCATGTTGATAGACGACGGGGATAGGATTGTTAGTACCGTCGTCTATCAACATGATGGTGCTCCTTGTCACTATGCCAAAATTGTTCAGGATTATCTAAATGTACGTTTTCCAAATCGCTGGATCGGACGCGGAAGCAACAGACCTTGGCTAGCGAGATCACCAGATTTAACCCCTTTAGATTTATTTGCATGGGGCTTTATCAAATCGCACGTCTATCAGACGAAGATTACGAGTCTTGAAAACTTACGTACACGTACACGAACTGCTGTAGATAACATAACCCCGCAAATGCTCCAGAATGTGTTTAGAAATGCTGCGGAACGATTTGAGCTGTGCAGGGATACTGATGGGCGCCACGGCGAATCCTACTCTTAATTATTTAATAAATGTTACCGCTTTGTCATTTTAGGATTGAATTCCATATAATTTCCAAGTGCTTCACAAAAATAGATCCTGACTTTATGTACACCCGGTATTAAGCAGCCAGTAGGCTTAGAAGGCTGAGTTGCCAGATTTCTTTATTTATTAAATTAAAGCATATATTAAGCAGCCAGTAGGCTTAGAAGGCTGAGTTGCCAGATAGCAATATTTATTTAATTAATCCTTATATTCTTCCGTCATCTGGCTTAGAAGGCTGAGTTGCCAGATAGCAATATTTATTTAATTAATCCTTATATTCTTCCGTCATCTGGCTTAGAAAGTTGAGTTGCCATATTGCGTTATTTATTAAATTATACCATATATTCATCCATCAGTTGGCTTAGAAGATCGATTTGACAAATAGCAATTAATTAATTATTCTGAAATCCGCTTTAGAAACCAAACAAATGAAATAATTGTGTACAAACAAAAAGGAATAAATAAAACACCAATACATCATTCTGTTTATTTTAGCTGAATTAATGGATATACAACGGGTCATATATATGATCAAATAATAGCATCATGAATGGGAAATATATAATCATACAAAACGGTGCATTATCAAAATATTAGTACAGGAAAAATATAGTTACATTAAATATATTGAAAATATACGATACGTATAATCATATTACAGGAAATATATATATATATATATATATATATATATATATATATATATATATATATAAATATTTAAATTGTGTGGAACATAAAGACAATATATTTAAGTTGTATATATATAATATATATATATATATATATATATATATATATATATATTTCCTGTACTAATATGATTATACGTATCGTATATTTTCAATATATTTAATATAACTATATTTTTCCTGTACTAATATTTTATTGATAATACTGTTTTGTATATTTTCAAAACTCGCATTTGAAAATATACAAAACATAGTATCAATAAAATATTAATACAGGAAAAATATAGTTATATTAAATATATTGAAAATATACGATACGTATAATCATATTAGTACAGGAAATATATATATATATACACACAACTTAAATATATTGTCTTTATGTTCCACACAATTTAAATATATTGTCTTTATGTTCTACGGTGCAAAACGCTAAACTCGCATTTGAAAATATACAAAACATAGTATTATCAATATATTAGTACAGGAAATATATATACATATACACACAATTTAAATATATTGTCTTTATGTTCTACGATGCAAAACGCTAAACTCACACGTAATAGAGTCATGTACACATGTGCGTCGTGCGCTAAATGGGACTCGAGCCGGGGGGGGGCCTTCCACGGTTGCAGGGTACCATAATAATTACCGTAGGTCCAAGGCGGACGTAAAACAACTCGTGCGAAAAAATAAAAAATAAATTCGTACAGAGAAAAATTTCAATTAAAAAAAGAAAGGAAAAATAAGCCCCTAATGACTCCCCGTAGGTCTAAGGTAGCTAAAACAATTCGTGCGAAATAAAAAATAAATGAACAATTCGTACGGAAAATAAATCCCTACCGTAGGTCTAAGGCGAGCGTGAAACAACTCGTACGAAATAAATGAACAATTCGTACGAAAAATAAATAAATTAATTCCTACGGGAAAAAAGAAAAAGAAAAATAAATAAATGAACAAATCGTGTAAATAAAAAATAAAAAATAAATGAACAATTCGTACGGTGAAAAAGAAAAAGAAAAACAAATAAATGAACAATTCGTGCGAAATAAAAAATATAATGAACAATTCGTACGGAAAAATGAATCCCTAACGAGCCCCGTAGGTCTAAGGTGGGGTGTAAAACAACTAGTACGAAAAATAAAAATAAATGAACAATTCGTACGGAAAATAAATCTCTACCGTAGACCTAAGACGGGTGTAAAACAAATCGTACGAAAAAATAAAAAATAAATGAACAATTCGTACGGGGACAAATTTCAATTAAAAAAGAAAGAAAAAATAAACCCCTAATGACTCCCCGTAGGTCTATGGCGGGGATAAAACAATTCGTACGAAATAAACGAACAATTCGTACGGAAAAGTTCATCTAAAAATCGTGTAAACACTTACCCGTTTTTAAGTAGGGCTAAGGCGTATCTAACACACAACTCGAAAAGTTCTTGCCAGAGAACAATTCGTACAGGACACACACACACACATATATATATATATATATAATTGTAATTGTAACTGTAATTGTAAAGATAAGAACATCAGAAAAATATTAAATGATAAACTGCAAAGTATCGATGTCGTCATACAGGAACTAATCGAGAAGCATACAGAAAAAGAAGACGACGACGCTATAGAAGCGATAAAGGCTAACTCAAAGTACTTCTATAATTTAGCAAAAAAAAAGTCGAAAAACCATGCCACTATCGGACCTTTAAAAAATGAGAAGTGCTTTATCTGATGATCTAACAGAAGTATCTGAAATATTAAGAGCTCAGTACGAATCATCTTTCAGTATCCCAAAAAACTGACAAATTGATATGCGATAGAAGCGGGTTCTTTGAAGAAGAACAATAAGGGGACAGTATAACGGATTTCGACTTTACGACAGATGATATTACACAAGCCATAGGAAAACTAAAAAAACATTCAGCGGCAGGCAGGACCAGATAAATGGAATTTTTTTACAGGAAATATATATATATATATATATATATATATATATATATATACACACAACTTAAATGAGGATAAAACATCTCGTACGAAATAAACGAACTCGTACGAAAAATAAATCCTTAATAATAACCGCAGGTCTAAGGTGAGGATAAAACAATTCGTGCGAAATAAAAAATAAATGATAAATTCGCACGGAAAATAATTCCCTACCATAGGTCTAAGGTGAGGATAAAACAACTCGCACGAAATAAAAAATAAACGACCAATCCGTACGGAAAAAAGTTCATCTAAAATTCGTGTAAACACTCCCTACGGGGAAAAAGAAAGAAAAAATAAAATAAATGATCAAATCGTGTAAGAAAAAAGAAAGAATAAAAATAAACGAACAACTCGTACGGAAAGAAAAATCCGCGGGACCCCTCCTCCACACACAATATATATATTTCAATTTTGAAAATCTAGAAAATATATATCTTCATATAGTTTATTTTATTTTTAAAGTAAAGTTTTAGATGTGTAACTTATTTTTATATTTTTGTTAACTGTATTATAAAAGGGAACAATTTTTTCCAAATGTCCAGGCGTTATTGTCTTCGCGATTGCCCCCAAGGGTCCACGTCATGATAAGAATTTCTGGCAGGAAGGCAAATTTAGACAGGTATTTTTCAAATCTTGATACAATATTATATTTCTGACACTTCTGTTGATTTACGATAAGGTAATCAAGCTAAAAGTTGTAAGCAAAGCTGAAACCTCTTTTTTGTTTAACGAACAATACACGTCTCTAAAGACTGATAAAAGCTCGTACAAACCTTATCACGATTTCTGTTCTGTTTCTTAGAATCATGCACCTGTATTTTTCAGTTCCGGGTAAAATGAAAATATACAATTGTTTCGTTTCTCTTAATATTGTTCATTCATCTTAATAAACTCCTTTCTCGTACCATTGTTAAATACTTGAACGCGTGATAAAACATGCAATTTGAGTCTGAACTCGCTTTCAATTGTCTTCTTGAAGTAATATGAGGTAATATATGAGTCAGACCTTTTGTTTATTGGGTTAAATTAGGGTTCATTTTGTTAAAATCTGGAGGTAGATAAGGGGATGTTAGTTTAATTAAATACGTGATTAGAGTCAAAGAAAATTATTAAAACTTTGAAATTTTAAAAAAAAATTCTCATTTCAAAGCGGTCAACTCCTTCCTCGCCCTCCAGAGCGAAAATTCTACAATATCCTGCGTGTAATATCTCCATGATCCATTCGGCCTGATTTCGTTTACAGTTATTTATGTAATTACGCCAATTATAAGCGAAGTGATGACACTGAGGTCGGCTGATCCCTACGAGACTGCCTGCTTAAGAAGGAAAGTTAAAAGATGTAAGAAAATTTAAAGACGAGTGAAAGTTTTAAAGCAAAACAAAGAAGAGAAGCTGAAAGGAAAGAAACAAATTTAAAGATAAAGCGAAAATTTTAAAGTAAAGAGGAGGGAATCCGAGTGAAAAATGCGGAACCTCTGTACGCGTTAACAAATGCTTCTAACTGGGCGTTTAAGTCTTTTTCCTTGTGGGTTTGCATCATATATATATATATATATATACATATATATATATATATATATATATATAACACACAGTAGTTCAGGAGGCATTTCACGAATTAGAAGTGAAAACAAGATTCTTCAACTCGAATGTCCCAAAGGGATGAAAACATCAACTCACGGATTACATCTGTTTTTACTACGCCGGAGTGAAGTAAGGAATAGAGACAGGCTTAAAAATAGACTCAGAACATCAATCGATGAAAGTGTGTGGAATAAACAGAGTGATTTTAAAAATTTCATATGTGTATGTTCTTTCGAATTAGATAATGACATGAACTGTATTTTAGGATATGTTGCCTCGTTTAATATAAAAAAAACTCGAGACACGACTAGCATTGCAAATTCTTTTATTAATCTTAATAATTTTGCTTCGCCAGTGATGTTGTTAAAGGTTGTGTTTATGGTGCAATGAAGGTGAACAAAGGTTGTGTTTTTGATGCAATGAAGGTGATCAATTCTTATACTTATTCTGAGCGATTTGGACAAGTTTAACAGAATAAAGACAATCACTTTACTAAATCTGATAAATCTAATCTAATTATGTCCATAATAAATCTAATCTAATTATGTCCATCTAATCTAATCTAATTATGTCCATAATAAATCTAATCTAATTATATCCATCTAATCTAATCTAATTATGTCCATAATAATTGGTTATTATGAACAAAACTATGTATAATGATAAAATGAAGTCCCTTCTCAGCGATCGCCGTACTTATACAACCTTAAACAAAAACCCATTAGAAGATGTTAACAAAACTTTCTATCGAAAGCTCAATTTGTAAGATGCATATGTATCAACTTACTTTGTACAAGGCTTCTTTTCACCCTCTGCAGTCTCGTTGAGGCTATCAATTCTATCTTTAAATGCAAATATCTTCCATTGTTTGCGCAGGAATGGGTAGATAATGGTGTATCACGCTTAACCAGGCGAATCGGCGGGTCGTTAACTTTGATTCACTCTCCTAATCAGCTTTTTGGTCCTGTTGAGAAATAAGAATCGGCGAGGCGATGCCTCCATACTCATTTTTGATCTCGTCAGTCAACTCTCCGAGGAATTCTCCATTAGGAGGCACATATTCACCTTCCCTCTCCATGAATATCACACTATCTGTATCTGCGTACAGAACCCATCGCCCGAAAAAATGCAACAGATACCATAGCTTGATACGTGCATATGCAGTTGTGAAACTGGCTACAGGTATGTTTGTGACACGTGATGTATCTGTAGCCAATTCGGTCCTGCTGTACCTTATTATGTACGTATTACCCACATTCACGATTTCCATGACTTCTTTATTGTTGGCGTTTGCATAATCCCAGACTTCACTATAACTTTGAGCTACATGGATGTTCCTCTTGTCTGTATTCTGAGCAAATTTCCACCAAAGGCTATTTAGGCACAACTTTGTACTAAAGCGCTTGCCAGGGTTCCTCACAATTTGGCCGCATTCAAGTTGTATCTCGGTCACGGTAGCGTTCAATATACGCCGATTTTTCATTTTTGGTCTCCACTCCTCGCGGGTAGCCTGAGGCTTCTACTTTGTCCTTCAAAAAAGTATTTATATGTGGCGTTAAAAGGTTGGGAAGCTTCTGAAACCTCCACACCTCATATATCTTCAGTTTTCTCTACCCGTGGCGAAGGCTAGGGACAGCTGAGGACTTGTATATACGCCTCTGATCTTCTTCTGATTGATTGTGTGATTACAGTCCCAACAGTTCTCTCCGCACTTCACTCACAGAGGGAACATGAGTTTGTGGTCTATAACAACAGGCAAGATTGGCATCCATAAGTCGCGAGGAGGGAGGACATCTACGAAAAAAAGACCAAAGTACCCCTCACTCAAATTAGTGAGAACTCTTCGATGGTAGGCAGTGCGGGGCCCACGAGTTTTTCAGGCGCACCTACGGGGTACGGATTGTTCTTCATCACGTAAGGGTATAATGAGCAGAAATCGTAGTAATGAATCTTCACCCCGTCCGTAGGTGGAAAATATAGTTTGAAGGGGTTTGTACGTCCTCCAAACAAGCTGTCATCGCATTTGAGGGGTTCCACCACCATTGTACGTTTGATAGCCCTTATTTCTTCGCGATACTGCTCATCGGACTCCATCCAGGCATCATATTCGTGCTCCCACAACTAGGAGCTAGGAGCTTATAAGCTGGTCGCGGGTACGGGTCCATGCGAGACTATCGGCGGGACGTACTTAGGACGCAGGCATCCATGCCACCAGCAGCCGTTAAAGGAGTACACTGACTTCTCACCAGTGGTGGAAGTCCTCACTTAAGCCATCCACCCAAAAAACACGGCCATTGACTTTGATTGCCACTTCCCCCGTGTTGCGAGCGTGCTTTATATATACACACAACTGTCTGCTGCTGTATGCGAGTGAGCCAGTAAATAGCCTTATACCCATAACTGTGCGGGACGTTTCGGGGAGTGATTCCAAATGTGTCTTTAGTCGTGAAATTATTCTTGAATATGGTAAAACACAATGATGCGATCGTAGTTGCTGCTTGTAACGGATCACAGTTGAAGTGTGTTGTGTACAGTTGCCTGCATATGTAATGTTCCTCGCCTCACAGGCGACTCCGTACATGTGGCAACGCCGCAGTGATAGTCAAGGCACCTCAACTGGAGGAAGGTGGGGTGGAGGGTGGACAACCGAGTCCAACAACATATAACACAGACATATAATGTATATCTAAAGGACAATTGAATGTGCATTCATTGACATACAGGTAATTATAATGTAATGTCTATGTTCATGAAGATAAACAATTAATATGATTGTGAACGGCGTTGAACTCTATGTAGTTTACTATTATACATTAATAAAGTTCCATTATGATCAGTAGCGGATCTAGGATTTTCGAGAGGAAGGGGCGGACCTTTAGAGAGGCGCCATGTATACCATCATCTTTTACAGGAAATACCACGAAGTGGGAGCGGAGCGAGCACTAAGCATACAGTTAGGAAGTTTAGGGGAGCAATGTGCGCTCCCCAGGCGGGGTCCAGGACGAAGCTCCGGTAGCCGAGCGATATTAGAACCTTTTCATTAATTGTGCATAGAAATCGAGTACTAAGTATATGTATTTATAACCAGTGCAATACTTGATAGTTTACTCCTAAATGATGATCAACAACTTATGCAGGCGCAGACACGCCTCATCAACACACACACGCACACACACACACACACACACACCACACACACATATATATATATATATATATATATATATATGATGGTCCTAGGGGGACGAACCGGGACATTTGCCGGGCCCCGCGCTTGGGGTAAGCCGAGGAATGTGAATTTTAGAAAATGAGCTGAATATAAATTATACAGTATAATATACAGTAACACACTGCATAGCATTGTTTAATATGTATTTTGGATTGTATTTTGGATTGTAAACCTTCTGATATTTAGGATTGTATTTTGGATTGTAAACCTTCTGATATTTAGGATTGTATTTTGGATTGTAAACCTTCTGATATTTAGGATTGTATTTTAGATTAAATGTATCTTGGATTTTAAACCTTCTGACATTTTGATGTTTTGGATTGCATTTGGGATTGATTGTATTTTGGATTGTAAACCTTCTGTATTATATTTTAAAGATATTCATGAGATCTAACTCATTGTTAAGAGTATTAAATAATGCTGTGTTAAGATAATGCTGTATAGGCCTAAATACTGACACCAAGTAAACATGTAAACATGAAAATAAAATTGTATGTATTAAATTTCTCTTTTACTTAGATATCTCAATTAGTTGATATTTTTGAGAGGGCCCCGCACAGGTTGATTTACCCCTGGCCCCGCACCCCCTAGGACCGGCCCTGTATATATACATATATATATATATATATATATACAGGGTGGGTAAAAAAAGTGACACCTTAGAGGTAAACTGTCATATTAAAAAAAGTAACTGGACTAGAGCTCCCAAGCTTCATAGCTGCTTACCTTAGCATGTTGTTCGTCTTAATTGAGAAGTTGCTCGATGTGTCCCCCTTCCTGCTCAATGCAGGCCTCCAAATGTGGGCGCCACTGATCAATACACCTGTTTACATATTGTCGAGACACATTCTCCCAGCCGAGCAGAATTCTTTCGCGTAGTTCATCTATGTCTCTTATATTGGTACCAGGGATGTAAACTTTGGACTTCAGGGCTTCCCAAACACCATAATCTAGTGATGAAAGATCGGGGCTACTAGCCGGCCACATATTGGGTTCGACAAAAACCGGTGTTTCGTTCTCAAGAAATGTGACAGTTTGGTGTGCTCTGTGAGCAGGGGTTCCATCTTGTTGGAGTATATCTTTCACCACTAATTCGTCAAATATTAGTTAGAAAGAGTTTATGGAACCAAAACAAGCATTATTGAAAAACATGCGTCTACATACATTACAATTGTAAAAAAACTACATAGGGTTATGGTTTATTGCCGTCACCCTCATCCATTGGAAATTTCCAGCAGATATCGGTGGAGTTGAAGAGCAAAAACCCTACGTTTTTTCGTTAAAAAGTTACGTTTGTGGAGGTCTTCAAAAGACCTCGTTAAGTAGTGTTTTTTTGTTAATGTTAAATTTATTTGCCTTCGATATTTTAGCGCTGCCTAATGGTAAAGAAGGAAAATTACCATACCTTATTATTTCGTTGGGCCTCGCTTCCGGTTGTTGGTCGCGACGATCTCTTTTGATGTAGGGCCGTAGACGATGGAGTTACGCAACGAGTTTATTTGGTTTAATTAATATAGGCATTCACTACACTTAAATACCTGAAGGAATAGGCCTATCCTTTTGAGTTATTAGTTTTATATTCACTCAGAACTTATAGGAAGATTAATTACATCTCCCTTGCTTAACGCAGTCGCTTGGAACACTCCAGCTCTGCGATGAGCTAATATAAAATAATTTTATCTTCAATTTCGCTAACTTTACAAAGTCCCCAGAAGTCTAATATTCTCTCGAAGTAATTTTCATGCGTCAGAGATGGAAAATTTTGATACGAAATAATTCATTTTTCTTCTTGTTATGTGGACCCAATGCCTCCATATTGGGTTCTATGTATGGCAATTATTTTCATTCCCAATAGGCTATTTTGTAGATATTTAATTCAATGAATTAATAATTTGTATTTCATTAAGAAATAAAGGTACCACATATGATACCATGTTATAGGCGTGTATAGTTTTTCCATAACAATCACGCTTCTCAGTTTCAACTACTCGACTGTCACATCTGGGGCTTTTACACTGGTCGCAAACCATGTGGCACTCCCTACAATGTTTCAACAGGTCATTCGTAAACTCGAGACAACCCTGACACAAATCGTGATGTCTTCCGTATTTTCGGTACAAACCTAAAATAAGTAGGGGCTTTGTACGTTCTCTCACTTTGCTTTTAAAAACATACACAGTCCTACGACTATCATCCAATCCAAACACAACTATACGCACACCCATTTCCTGCTCTACCCTTCGCAGCTCTTCAGGGCCCATATCACAGTCAAATTCAAGTCTACAGTCTATAGGCAGTTTACATGCACGCTCCACTACCGTAGGTATCCAAATTTTTTGGGCAGCTGTATTTACCACAGTGAACATATGAGCCAAGATTAATGCTATAAAGTCGCAACCGCGATCGAAATCAGTGTGTCTTTTGTATATCTGGTAAATGTTAAAATTAAGAGTATAAGGCGTTGCGTTGTGACCTACAGGTCGGAAGACGTGAGCTACATCAATCGTGAAATTCTCCATATTAAGCTCGGTGCCGCTTTGAGAGGCCTGCATTATACTTCCCAAAATTTACTCTACATCTACTTCGGCCAGTCGTCTGTAGGGTATTACTACCCAAAAATCGTTTCTATCACTATCATCTGACCTGAACCCGAGGGCCAGTCGCGTCCTGGCTTCACGTTCCTCACTGTTCCGAAAGGCAAACTCCACAATACGCTCAACCATGCGCCGCAGTCCATGTTCAAAGCCGTTGCTATACATGACTCGCGGGTCGATCCTGACTACGTATCGGTTTCTAGTCAGGGATGGGGTGGTGGTGACGCTGCGCACCGTTTCGAATGATATGCTACTGTCTACAGGTTGCTGTGTTGCTGTCGAGATGGAGGGCATGGTCGGTATTGAATAGGGGTAAGTGGGTACAGTTTTATTTGTAGATGGCGCTACTGTAGGGGGTGTACCGTAAGACGTGGAGGGCTGCGGTTCTATTACAGTTTCAAAACTTACTGTGGGTCTAACGGTCGACGATTTTACGGGCTTTACATCTGACGTGGAAGGTGTTTCAACGATGTTATCATGCACCCGCTTTCTTCTCGAATTGACGAGTGGGGGTGCTACGTTTGTCACTGATGATGGTTCGCTGGCGGGGGGTGGAGTCTGTAACCTCAACTACACTTTCATCGCCATCATCAACTTTATTAGCACTATCTACGATGGGGACATGTTGGTGGTGTAGTACCTCATCCTCGTCATCATTCACGGTTCTGGGGAAGAAGAAAAACAAGATTGTAGAATATAAGGAGCAACACTTAAACATTTTTTATATTGTGTAAATGTCCCACTTAGGAGTGTGTCATGTTAGAGATGGATTCTGTAGAAAAAATCAGGTTCACAAGCCCTTCTACATGCATTATATCCGGTCCTACAGGCTGTGGCAAAACCGTGTTTATGCTTAAAATCATTAAAGATAAAGACAAACAGTTCTCAGATTTTTTACACAAAGTCATATGGTGCTATTTGGCATACCAATCCCTATTCGACGAATACCAAGATGATATTTTGTTCCACAAAGGCGTTTATGATGTTAGTTATATAAAGGGTGATGAGCACACGGTTATTGTAATTGACGATCTCATACTACAAATGGACAAAACGTTTGCCGAGACATTTACAGTATTCTCTCACCATCTTAACGTAAGCGTGTTCTTCATCAATCAAAACCTGTTTTTCAAGAATAGATATATGCGTGATGTATCGCTAAATACAAAATATCTAGTCTTATTCGCACAACGTAGAGATGTGGTACAAATTGGGGTATTAGCCAATCAAATGTTCCCGAATCAGCGTAAGGAGTTTTTGGAAGTTTATAAAGAAATTACAAGGTAAGGTCAACGTTACGGATATTTAGTTTGTGACCTTCACCCACGAAACACGTTTAGGGTGCTTCTAAGAACGAATATATTCTCAAACGAGGTTGAAACGGTGTATATCCCAGAATGACAAAGAGGTTAAAGAAATACCATGAATTAATACACATCTATCAACGATTGCCGCGCACTCTCCAATAGCTGTTTGTTAAAAATATTGGCCCAGAGTTTTTAAAATGCATCTGTGAAATCTGCCATGACGTTATAAAATGCAATGTACCAATGAAGGTCACTCAGAAGTCGCGCTTACATCGTTACAAGAGCATAATACGCGCATTCGCTGGTAAAGAACAAAGTGTGGGAAAGAAAAAGCGAATTATTGTGCAAAGAGGCGGATCGTTCCTCCCCATCTTGTTTTCAGTTTTGGCGCCTGTATTGTCTAGTATAATATAATGAAGAAAGTGGTCGTGATTCCACACGAGGTGTATGCTTCGTTACAAAATACAAAGAACCAGGAAGCAGTAGTAGAGCATGGTAAAAATGGGCTTAAAAGACTAGAGAATGAATTGGTGAAACTATTAAACAGCGAGAAGCCCCCTGACGAGAAAAGAATTTTATATCAAGAAACTCTACATGAATTTCTTCAAGAGCTCAAAGATTATAAGAAAACGGCCGGGGTGCCCATAGTTATCACTGATGATGTTGAGCGTGGCGGCATAGGACCTGGGGCCGAAACTAGAGACGAACAACCAAAGAACAACAAAGTGAGGACGCAACACCTCGAACATGTATTAAAAAGTAGTCTACCTCGTATATTGAGGAATAAAGGTCTAAGTCTATAATCTGTTAAGTGAGGATCCCATTATACAGTGGTCCTATACAGGCGAGGTTGTTATTGCGGGGTCAAAAGTACAGGGTTCGAACATCATTGATATCGTACATGATTTGGTGAGAAAGTGGGATAGACCTTCACCAACAGGATGAGGACATATTAAAGCTAGATTACAGCAAATAAACATCCCAAAGACATTGATAGGTAACCAGAACAGGTTAAAAGACTTCGGGGGAAGCAATGCATGTACCACTAGGGTGTGTCGAATTTTTCAACTTTCAAATTCCAAATATGAGGGGTGCTAAAAAGTTGCAGCATGACTTAGGAATTCTAAAGATACTTTTGTTAATTTAATATAATTTAGTTTTGCTTGGGAAGAAGCTACATAAAAATAGTGACTTTTTGACTTTTTTGTGGAATTATATAATAATTATTATATTAATAATTATATATGCTGTATATATAATGCACTGCTGTTTTTGCTTATTTCACAGGTTGAAACATATTCATCAGTGTGCTGAAGATTACTTGTCCGTCAGTGCTACCATCCTAACCAGTGGGAATTGACCTACAATGGCTTCTAAAAGGAGGACAAGACTGGGGACATTCACACATATGAGCAACCTAATTGGAACTGGTAGAGAGTTGTTGCCCTCTGAACTCCCAACTCTGCGAGACGTTCTGAAATATTGGCTACTGCTAAGAGAACAAAGTGGTGAGGATGTGAGAAACTACCCAGCAGCCAGTCTTGCAAAGGACATTTACCCTAAAGTGCCTGAAAAGTGGGAACGAGCAAACAGTTCTTTTGTAGCCCCCGTTGTAAATTCACGAGTCACAATCTTAAACAAGATCCAAGAGAGCTGGGAGCAGGCCAAAAACATATCTCTTGGGAGAGGAAAGCTACATGTCAAAGAGGCTTTCATTGCAAAACTTGACAAGCTTTTTGACATCCTCAGTTGCAAGTGTAAAATTGTTCTCTGCTCTGAATTTGGCTGCCTTGCAGATGCTGGTTGCAAAAACGAAACTCACATTAACTGTACATGCCCTAGGGAGATGAAGATCCCTGTGAAGGAACTTGCTTTCATTGAAGGTCAGAGAGACAAGTCTGGTTCTATTGGACCACATCAGATTGGCTTGCCAGATCAACCTGAGCACAACAGACAAGTCAAAAAGCAGAAGCGGCTTCAACTTCCAATAAAAAGCCGGAGTACAACACATTAGAAATACCTAATGTTGCTATGCATAGCATCAGATATGGTGTTGGCCTGCGTGCCACAGCTGCCATCACCACTGCTGCCTTTATGGATGCTGGCTTGATCACTGAAGAAGACAAGAGACTTGTAGTTGATCACAATAAAGTCAAGAGGGCCCAAGAAAAAGTTATGAGATCCCTGGATCAGGAATTTGATGATCTTTGTAAGAAGGGTGAAATTGACTGCATCTTCTTTGACGGTTGTCAAGATACAACTAAAGTTATGCTGAAAGCAGACAATTCAGATCGTCAGTTCCCCAGCATCATCAAAGAAGAGCATTATTCTGTGTGCAGTGAGCCAGGTGGAAGATATCTCTACCACTTCACTCCTGAGAAAGGCTCAACGAGAAAAAAACCTGCTGAAGTTATTGCTGATAATCTTGTAGATTTCATGAAGAAGAAGGGCATTGATAAAAGCCTGCAGGCCATTGGAGGTGATTCTACAAATGTTAACACTGGCTGGGAGGGTGGTTCCATGCATTGGGTAGAGGTCAAGCTTTGCCGTAAGCTGATCTGGTTGGTTTGTGCCTCCACACTAACGAGTTACCCCTGCGACACTTGATCACAGCACTGGATGGGAAGACCTTGTCTAACAACAAGTGGACAGGTAACATTGGCAAGATGCTAGACACTGCAACCGAACTTGAAATTGATCCTTCATTCACCAAACTCTCAATTGGAGAGCCTCTTACTTCACTGAGTGACAATGTCGTAAATGATCTCTCTACTGATCAAGCGTACGGGTATAGGATCACACAGGCCATAAGGACAGGAGAACTTCCCACAGATCTGGCCCTTCTTGAAATTGGTCCAGTGAGTCATTCAAGGTGGTTGACAACAGCAAACAGGCTTTGTCGCATATGGGTTTCAAAACATGGCCTTAAAGGCAAAACCCTCAACAACTTAAGACTGATAGTGGAATACATTGTTGGTGTGTACTACCCCTGTTGGTTCAACATCAAAGTAAAACACTCTTGGGTGGAAGGCCCACGCCACATCTTGTTTTAGCTGCGGCTAGTTAGGCTGCAAAAGAAGGCTGTAGTGGATGCTGTTTTGCCAACCATCAAGCGCTCAGCATGGTATGCATTCAGCGAAATGATAATCCAGACACTCTTGTGCTCAGATGACAGTGAGGAGAGGAGAGCTGGTGTCCAAAAGATTGTTGACATGAGGGGTGGGGATGATGACACACTTGGAGATCTTTCTGTACGTCCCAGGAAGACACCTTCCATCAACCCCAGTGCTTCTTCCGTGTTGGAGCTGACAGACTGGTCTGACGGGGTATTTGAACCTCCTTTGACATGTAAACTGACTACAGCGGAAGTAAAGAAGTTCTTTGACAAGCCTATGCAAGTTCCACAGTGGCCCTGTCATGCTCAGTCAATAGAGAGGTGTGTGAAACAAGTCACAGAGGCAGCAGGCAGGGTGTATACACATGAGAAACGTGAGGGCTATATCAGAGGCCAAGAAGCAAGTCGGCGGCTGATGTCCAAGAACGAATCAAAGCAAGACTTGATGAAACTTGTTTAAATATTTTTTTTACTGATGTCATTACTTTCTAATGTTGTTTTATGATTACAAGGATATGTTTTATGATTACTAGGATATGTTTTATGCAGAGAAACTAAAATTTTTATAGCATTACCTGACATTTTGAGAAGCTAAAATTAATAAATGTTGTTTTCCGAGAGCAATTTATGTGCTTTTTAATCAAACGTAGATTTACCAAGCTAAGTGTTGAGCAATCACAAAAATAATAGCAGATTTGAATTCTTCACATCCAAAAACATATTTTTAAAACCCCTCAGTGAAGGAATTGGCAAAAATTAATTTTCACCTCCCAAATTGACACACCCTAAATTGTACCACAGCTGAACATACCTTCGCCCCCGGCGGTAACATCTCTGAAGAGGAAGAAGAAGAGACCAAGCACCAACGCACAACGCAACCGGCGCGCCTCTAAAATACATAAATGGCTAACATATTAAGAAAAAGTTATTATGACATTTCTAATCCAGCCTCTTACGGGGGTGTTAATAGGCTGTACAGAGACGTTTATAATGAGGGAATAGAGAAAAAAGATGTTGAGGGGATTTTGCGTGAGCAGGACGCTTATACACTACATAAACCGGTGAGAAGAAGGTTTAAAACTGCCAAGACATTAGCAGCCGCGGTTGATTCTATTTGGCAGGCGGATTTAATAGATATGCAGAGGTATTCGGTATATAATGGCGGCTATAGGTATATTTTATTTATAATAGACGTATTCTCTAGATACTTGTGGCTAATTTCCGTGAAAAATAAATCGCCTGAATCAGTTGCTAAAGCCGCCAAAGCGTTAATGTTGAAAGAAAACAGGATTCCTGGCTATTTTTGTTCAGATTTGGACAATAGGCCGAACTTTCCGGAACATGTTGACGGAGTTTAATATCAGTTATTACACATCCAATTCTATACATAAGGCATCTTTAGCCGAAAGAGTTCAACGTACCATAAAGGAACATATGCATCGTTATTTCACACATAAAAACACAGAGATACAGTATATAGACATTCTGGAGTCGCTGGCTTCATCCTACAACCGGTCATACCATCGCATGATTGGTACATCCCCTAACGAGCTTTTAAAAAGAGGCCCTCATATTGAGCCTGAGGAGAGAAAAGATAATCGTAGAGCACCACCACGCTCTGTACGTTTCAAAATCAATGATTATGTAAGGCTGTCACGAGCGGGGAATAAGTTCGCAAAATGCTTTGAGCAAGGGTAGACTCAGATTTTTGAAGTTAGATCTATGAGACCTAAAGACGATGTGATAATGTATTACATTGAAGATTTGAATGGTGAAGAAGCTGGGGGCGGCCTTTATGGCGAGGAGCTGTAGAAAGTGGCGTTTAATTTAGGTAAAAAAAGTGTTTAAAATTGAAAATATTTTAAAAAGCAAAGGTACAGGGAAGAGAGAGATGTATCTAGTGAAGTGGCTAGGGTACCCTGAAAGCTTCAACTCCTGTATAAAAGCTCAAGCAATAATGAAACTTAAATAGTATTCAAAATGCTGTCTAACCACTTTTACATCACACTGCCCTCTTCTGCCTCTTTGGGCACGCATCCGGACAACACCCTGCCCAGCTTTATAACAGAACTGCATGGTCCTATCGATTTGGGGCGCGAATCATACGAGGTCGGCTTGTGTGAATTTCAAATGACCACCAAGTTTTTAAGTATTGAGAAGAAAGGCCGTTTTTCTGATTCTTAGAAGGCTCGATGAGTGTGAAAAATTGGGCGTGACTTTAGATGATACTATGTTCTCAGCCTGGAGTGGCGAGTTGCAGTACTACAGTACAAAAGTAACACTAGGGCCGGGGCATTATGACACAGCCGAAGATATTGTGAGAACTTTAAATGGGTGTCTGAGAAGGTCAAGCCTACCCCCGCCAATTTACTTTTTGAAGTCGTAAACAAAGACACGCCGGCCCATACTTTGTTGTTAAAATCAATGGCTAGTAGAAATATTAAGGACAATGAACTGTTCAAAATTATACCTGAGGGTAGATATGACCTAGCCTTCCAAAGATATACTTTTCACGAGTCACAGCATGACTTTATTCAGCTTATTGTACTAACTAAAATTGTTGAAATTACCCGCTGGAGGCCCTCCCTCGGACATGTGTTATGTTTACAGTAATATCGTGGACTAACAATTTCTTGGAGATACCCAGGTTCGTCTGTTACGCATTGTACACATTCTGAGCATAGAGGAAAGAGTTTGAGCATTACATATGATAAACCTCATTATGTCAAAGTTGCACCTAACCTACTAACCAGTATCTCAATATATATATATATATATAATATAAGAACGAATGAAGGGAAAAAGTTTCCATTCGGCTAAGGGAGCTTAACCGTGAAGCTCCACTTCCGGAGTGTTGTGACAGAATGACACAGAGGCCACGTTCCGTCTACCGAAGGATGAGGTACCAACGCGGGAGTTGCATCGGGTCATTTTTTCGGCTATACTGCGCACAGCTGTTCCCTTATTGAAAAGCGGGGTCAAATATCTTGGAAAGAAAGCCCTACAATCAGGACTTAACACATTTGAAGATATAATGTCAGGTACCAAGCCTAAAGAAGCTTTCAGAAAATATTTACGGCGTATACAGGATGAAATCGTCGAAGATGCGAAGAAAAAAATGCGCGGTGGGGGTTTTAGAAGAAAGAAAAAACAAAACGTCACTATAAGAGGAAGAAAGCGTACTGTACGGCGGGGAAACAAAAGGATAGATAAGCAGGCAACGCGTGGTGTGAAGCGGAAAATGACTTAAGGAAAAGAAATGTTCTAAGCGTATGAAGCCAGTCGTGGACTTTTTTAAAAACTAATATAAGATAAATCTGATACAGCTGTCTCTCATAGGTAATTGTACAACTGATGTGGAACGTTGCATTAACGGTTGCTATGACCTATTTTATTCTCCTCCACAGTTCGGAGTGTTGCAAATCCGAGTTAAACCTCTCTGATGTGCCTCCAACGCAAACAAGTATTGTGGAGACCGAATTCGTCACAATTCATCCTCTCAACGCTATTGAGTCAACGACGGCGCCTATAGAGTTCGTGGTTTCTTCGTCAGAGAGCCATTTTTTCGATCCTTCAAACGTGTTTCTTTACACTAAACTAAGAATTGCACATTCGAATGGCACAGATTGTGAAGAGGATTAAGCAGTATACCCCGAAAACAACTTCCTACACACGCCGATAAGTCAGTGTGATGTGTACCTAAACCAAACTAACGTTTCGCCAGGCGCTAGCTATCATCATTATAGAGCCTATTTAGAAACTGTTTTGAACTTTACGAGAGATGCAAAAGAGACACATTTGGCGGCTCATGGATATTACACCTCCCAATCGATTGCTACGCAAGACTACACTCTGATTTTTTGTCACAAGACAAACTGCTTTTGAACGGTGTTGAAATGAGGATCAAAATTACACGTACATATGTTTAAACCTGGATGAGGGTAGCGAACAATATATCAAGCCTACTGTTGTACACATTTTAGACACGTATCTTAGAGTTCAACGCGTGAAGTTATCTGCCACCAAACAGATGGAAATTGAGAAGCGTTTGTTGAAAGATACAGCTAAATATCCAATGAGACGCGTGATTTTAAAAATGTATACAGTCACGGCTGGCGTAACCACCAAGCAGATAGAAAATGTGGCCTTGGGTATTCCCACAGCACGTCCTTATCGGCTTGCTCGATCATAAAGCCATGGTTGGTGAGTATAAGAAATTGGCCATCAAATTAAAAAAATTTCGGTTTGAAAAGCGTAAATTTACATATTAATAGCGCATCTGTTGACGGAGCTTTGGAAGTGAATTACTCTACAAGCGCCGAGTTTTCTTTATGTTCACGCGCATACCACAATCTGGATTGCGATATTAATGGTTGTGATGTATTTGGCTCGGGTGTGACTATAGACGAGTTTATAAATGTAAATAACTTGTATGCTTTTGATCTATCGTCTGATCAGTGTGGCAGCGTGAGGACACATCTAAATTCCCAGTTACATGGCAGTCTTGGTGTAAGATTTTAATTTGGTGAAGCATTAGCCAACCCGATAAGTCTACTGTTTTACTTGGAAAGTCAGAACATCGTCGAGATTGATCGTTTCAGAAGTGTATCTGGTGATTTTTTAAAAAATAATGGATGAAATGGCGATACGTGAGGTAATGATGCAGGATTATTTCATGCGAAACATATTCGTTGGGGATTTATGCAAAAAATGAAAAAAATTGAAACAACCGATTACGAAAAAAAATGCTGCATTTATAGTAAACACTGGTTCCTTTCGTATCCCGTGTACCCACTGTTTCGGGATATTTGTCAGAAATAGAGAATGTGTCTATTGTTATAACTCTTTAGCAGTACAAGCTGGAAAGTATGTTGGAAAGTATATCTTTCACCACTAATTCGTCGAATATCAGTTAGATAGAGTGAAAGATATACTTTCCAACAAGATGGAGCCCCTGCTTACAGAGCACACCAAACTGTCACATTCCTTGAGAACGAAACACCAGATTTTATCGAACCCAGTATGTGGCCGGCTAGTAGCTCTGATCTTTCATCACTAGATTATGGTGTTTTGGAAGTCCAAAGTTTACATCCCTGGTACCAATATAAGAGACAGATGAACTACGCGAAAGAATTCTGCTCGGCTGGGAGAAGGTGTCTCAACGATATGTAAACAGTTGTATTGATCAGTGGCGTCCACGTTTGGAGGCCTGCATTGAGCAGGAAGGGGACACATCGAGCAACTTCTCAATTAAGACGAACAACATATTAAGGAAAGCATCTATGAAGTTTGGGAGCTCTAGTCCCGTTACTTTTTTTAATGACAGTTTACCTCTAAGGGGTCACTTTTTTTACCCACCCTTATGATATATATCATAAGACTTGTATATTTTGGTTTTTAAATAAAGTAGTTATATTTCTTTTGGTTTGACTGCAGTGAGATTGGTATGTTATTTATGGATGAAGTAATTGTGTGATTTAATTATTGTTTTATTGGCAAATTAATTGTGTAGAAAGAGATATTTAATTTAATTGGTCTGGCTGTAGTAGAAAATAAAAAGGGTGCATTGAAATATCCCAATATGTACATACATGGAAATAATTTTATTAATTCCAAAAAATATTGTATATTTTTTTAATATATATTCCCGATTTGTGACTATATATATATATATATATATATATATATATATATATATATATATATATATATATATATATATATATAAGGGCGGTTCATGTAATAGGGGTGAAAATTTTTATTGCAGGTAAGTCACTGAGCATGTGGATTTTTTAATTCTACTTGTTTACAAAAACCTTCATGGCAAATTTCTACTTGGTAGCAAAACTTTTAGTGAGTGCTCAAGCTCATGTTCGATTATTCCTAGATTGCTGATTTGTCGTATGGGGCTTCTGGTATTTAAAGTTTCCGAGCGCGCCGATTGAGGAAAATTTACGGTCATGTAAAGATGCCAGTACTTCCCTGGTCGATTAGTGTCTACAATCTCCTCCTGGTTTGGCTTTGTTTCGTTTGAAACCTTGTCGGAAAACAAAGATGAAAATGGTTGAGGCAGCAAATTTATTAGAGAGAGGAACACTAAAGAAAGATCGGAGAAAATACAAAGGAAACATTTCAGTAGAGAGGATGGATCTCTCAGACTTTGTCGATTCAGCGTCATTCAAGTTATTTGATACTTTCAAGATCAGCCGAGGGTTCTTAGGACATCTCCTGATGAGTGGAAAAATCACCAAGACGATAGACGATCCCTCTTATCCATGTAGAGATTCAATGTTATCAACGACAGTGCTGGAAGGGGCGTGTCCATGATAAAGAATTTCAATGCAAGCATTACCAAAGCCGAGACTCAAAAGCAGTTCCTCTTACACGTAGTGGAAATGCACCGGCACTAATTTCCTGACCAGAATAAGTCGACATTGGCCACCGGTAAATGTTCAGGCGACTAGATTTCATGTATGATATTAAAGTGATATCAATGCATTTGTGCCATCACTGAACGTTATATTGCGCGAATTCATTGGTTATCTAAATGTTATTTATCCAATTCACCCACTGTACATATTTTAATGCTTGAGCACCGAGTAAATACTCTCGGATTCCACTCAAATTCTTCTCAGAGTTTTATGTTCTTAAGTCTAATAAAAAAAGTACATGCTTGCTTGAATTTTTAATTTTCATTTATTTGAACCGCCCTAATATATACGCATATACTTAAAGATAGAGAAATATAATTCTTTTCATTTGGGTGTTTTAATTGAAAGCTTCATCTCAATATATATATATATATATATATATATATATATATATATATATATATATATATATATATATATATATAATATATATATATATATATATATATTAACGTCAAAGATGTAGTCACTTCAAGCCGGAAAATAAAAAGAGTACATGAAAATATCCCAATATGTAGTACATACATGGAAATAACTATTAATTAAAAAAAATTGTACATTTATTTGATATATATTCCCATTTGAAACTATATATATATATATATATATATATATATATATATATATATATAATATATATATCTATATATATATATATATATATATTATATATATATATATATATATATATATATATATTTACGCCAGGATGAATGAATTAACATTATTAATACATTGTTATCATCAGTATAACATTTATATACGAACATTGTTATCGTATATAAAATGTGTAGTGAAATTCTATTTCAGTTTTAATGACTGATCGGTCCATATTTAAAACAGAATACAAAGACTTCCAGCATCCTTCTATACATAGAAATAGTATCTTCTATTGTCTGAAATCACTCAAAAAGAAGTTTCGAGACCATTTCTTCTTCTAAAGAAGTTGTATTTCTTTAAAAGGAGCTATTATATCATCTGACAAGAAACTTTGATAGCCGAAAGATGGAAAAACTTCCCGTAGAATGCACCCTGAAAAGAAGTTACAAGTTCTAAATTTATAAGATTTTATTTTGAATGAACGTCGGGAAAAGGGACTTTACTATCATGCACTTGCGCAAATTCACATTATTATTATTATTATTATCATCATCATCATCATCATCATCATCATTATTATTATTACTACTTTTATTTAGGTAAAAGAAACTATACCTATTAATAAGGAATGCTAAAGGAACCAATATATTACGAAATCTCGTAATATAAAGCAGCGAAGAACAACAAAGCATTGATCGGATAGTCATCTTTTCATTTGAAATGTTGCCGCATTTCCAATTTGGTTCAAACGAGAAGAAAGAGATCACTAGTCCGATATTAATTTACATTCCTCCACGTATCATTCACGATACAAAGTTCAAAGAAAATCATGATCAGCATTTCCATAATAATAATAATAATCATAATAATAATAATAAAATAATATTAATAATAATAATAATAATAATAATTAATGTTTTATTGGTATATGTACGAGGAACGTATACGGTAAATGTCAGAAAAATAGAAAAATGGACCCGTAAATGATTTCTCTTTCATATATACCGTAGAACTGCCATTTGCGAGCACATTTTGTTTTATTGACAGAAATGGGGAATGAGATAAAATAAAAACCAGGACAAATAGTTGGAGATTAGGTACATTTATACGCGTATATAGTGAAAAAAAATCGACTCTCATTTGTTTTTTAAAATGTTGTTCAAAAGTAATTATTTAAAATATAAACCTAAAGTGATTAAGTAATGTAAAAAAACTTCTTTTGACATATCTTAAGACCATATTAACTTTTACTTTGAATATACAGGGTGTCCAAGAAATAATGGTGCCAAAATAATTGGTATTTTCTTATTAATGTTAATCAATATGTATACAATATATATGGTTATTTACATTTCCAAACTGCCCGAGTTTAGAACACTTTCGCAAGATGATCATCAGTTGTCATTACAATGCGTATTCGACGCATTAGCAAGGTGGTCTTATAGAATGGATCCAGTGACCTCTACATTGGGGAAGGTTGAAGCTAAATTATGTTCAAACAGAATGTCGTACAAATTTTAAACACTTTTTATATCCCACTTGTTCACCCGGCCTTGTTCAACAAAATGGTAAAAATGGGTGAATTCGTCATAGAATGATGCTTCCAAATAATTTGCATATTCCATTTGTACCTATTACACTATTACAGGCTGTCTCTCGGTCTTTTAGTGGCATATTCTTTACGTTCATCAGGAGTCCAAAGAAATTATTCACATATGCATAAGCATCAATCCGCTTATCCAGTGCAATACACAGACTGTCAATAATAGAGAGAAATGAGTCAATGCGAAATTTGTCACTACCAGACAATACAGTTTCACCTGCTGTGCCTTCGTCAAACTGACGTTTTCTCTTGAATTCAAGTCCTAGAGCATGTATGTATTCTTTAGAGACAGCTTTTTCTAGCGCCAATTTTTCAAAATTAGGAAGCTGGTCACGTAACCCTGTAAGATATTCTTTCAAGGCCTTCAATAAACTTACAGCAGTTCCTAACCCCATTGTTTCTTTCTGAAGGGTTTGGCTGGTTTTATCTATTCGTTCACGTATCACATTCCAGACCACTTGGAGTGGTGCTGTGGACCCCTCTGAGCTTCGAGGCCCATGGGCTCCACCTAGTTTGCCCATGCGTTAATCCGGTACTGGACATAGCACACCAAACGTTAACCTTTGGTGAATCTCGTTCATGTTGATGTGTTTCAGCGCTGGATAGGCCACCTCGATCACTCGACTTAATCCTTTAGGACTTTTATCTATGGAGTTACAGTATGTTAAAACACGTGTGTATCATGAAAAACCTGGGTATCTGAGAGAACTCCGTCAAAGAATCAGAGGTTATTCGATACATTCCACACGAGTATTTTAATTAATAAAAAAATATGACTAATTATTTTGAAATAATATTTCTCGAACACCCTGTACTTATCTATGTCATATTACTAAAATTGTTACTTTGCTAATAAAATGCTAAGTTCAGTAATTACTGTCGCATATTGCCTGTATGTAGAGTACAATATACAATTAATTTCACTACAGACATTTACTAATTGTTCAAAAAGTACTTTAATATACTGTAGCTTGTCAAGGTATGATTGGGATTTTGAATATGGCATACTTTCCTGCCCCTAATTACTACTAGCTATTCAGAAGAAGAGTTGAAAATAACGTATTAGTTATCCTCATGGGTAGTGTTTCTCAACCTGGAGTTCGCGGGTGGTGTTCCGGTGCTTAGTAAAAAAATCGGAGCAAGTGTAGTTTACGTTTCCCTACATCAGTGGTTCTCAACCTTTTTTGCATGGTTACCCAAAACCAATTCTAATCCAGCTCCATTATCCCAATCATTAGATATTGTTTTTTTATAACTTCTGGATTATCACAATATTATTTTTTATAATTTCTGGATCGCGTGTCATTACTCCACAAAATAGTTGTCATTACTGCAGCTGGATAATTTACCCCGAGGTTGAGAACCACTGCCCTACATTATCCTAGTGTAGTTTGCGTTCCCCAACTTTGTCCGCGTATAACTAATCAAATAAAACGTTAAAACTGACGAAAATATGGATCTTTTCTAGGGTGGCCAGACGTCCGGCTTTAGGCGGACAGTCCGCCTTTTGAGCACTCTGTCCTTAGGGTGGCCATTTCCAAATTTCCAAAAAGGAGGACACTGCGTATGTGGCCGTGCGTTAACATATACATATATATATATATATATATATATATATATATATATATATATATATATGTTAACGTACGGCCACATACGCAGTGTCCTCGTTTTTAAATGGCCACCCTAATCTTTTCCGTTTGGGATCTAGCAGCGAATTTTAATGAAAATCGGTATACTAATGTAATTTTGGCCACTGATTTCAAAAATAACTTTCTTTTTTGGAGAAATGAAAAACAAACATGTTAGAGCACTTTAGATAATTAATTAATGTGTTTTTAACGAAAATATCATGACTTAACCTAACCAATCGTCAAAGGCGTACAGTTGACCTACTCGGGGATTCAATTGACCTAACCTGGCATTCAATTGACCTAACCGGGCATTCAATTGACCTAACTGCGCATTAATTCTTGATTTTTTCTGCTACTTTTACAGATCTGGCGGGATCCTTCAAAAAACGTATTCTTCGTAAAGTTGCACTTTTTACCGTTTGACCGACGCTTTTGGCAACGAAAGAACTGGATATTTTTGTCAAAGGAACACACTTTCCCACACTTAGAGCACTTTTTCATAAACAGTAGCAGTTTGTGACTCTGGCTAAATTTAACACAATCCTCTGTAACTAGTTTAAGCTGGTTAAAACACACATTAATTATTTAAAGTGCTCTAACATGTTTGTTTTTCATTTCTCCAAAAAAAAAAAAAAAAGAAAGTTATTTTTGAAATCAGTGACCAAAACTACATTAGTATACCAATTTTCATTAAAATTCGCTGCTAGCCCCCAAACGGAAAAGACCCGAAAAGATTACGACTTAATCTAACTAATCGTAAATTTATTATATATATATATATATATATATATATATATATTGACGATTGGTTAGGTTAAGTCGTAATATTTTCGTTAGTTTTAACGTTTTATTTGATGGACTCTTTGGAAAAATGTCTCCTAAAGATCCTAGTGTAGTTTACATTCCCCAACTTTGACCTAGTGTACTGTAGTTTGTGTCCCCTTTTGCGTCAGGGGGACGCAAATTACACTTGCTCCAAAAAATCAGCCGACATGGAAAATTAATTTTGGCTTACTTTAACATATTGCTTCCCAGAACCTCTCTTTAACATATTCCTTCCCAGTGTATATCACTTTAACATATTGCTTCCCAGTGTTAATCACTTTAACATATTGCTTCCCACTGTTTAGGATAAGGAGTACGATAATAAATGTTGGATCACCTGAAGATCCGTCACCCTAGCCTTTTTGAGTTAGCTTTATAAGGCTAACTAACGAAAATATCACGACTTAACCTAACCAGTCGTTAGGCCAACTGTACGCCCTTGACGATTGGTTAGGTTAGGTCGTGATATTTACGTTAGTTAGCCTTATAAAGCTAACTAAAAAAGGCTGGGGTGACGGATCTTCAGGTGATCCAAAATGTTCGCTTTAATAAAGTAAAGGCATAAAAAGTAAATGATAACATGTTAAAATATTAGATTGAAAGTAAATTTATTAGAATTGTTGCGCTATATGGTCACACAAAGTGACAACCAACCTTTCTCTTTTTAACATATTGCTTCCCAGTGTTAATCACTTTAACATATTGCTTCCCAGGAGGGATCACTTTAACATATTGCTTCCCGAATGCTTTGGGAAGCAATATGTTAAAGTGATCCTTAATTTTTTATCCCCAGCTAGAATTACACATATATATATAAAATTAGACAGAAACTATTTTTTAAGTGAAAAACTCTTAATGTTATAGTTTTACAATTTAAATTATTCTGTTAGTCGTAATCTTCATATGAAACTGTTAGCCTATGTCCTTCAACCTACCTGTGCCTGCTTTGCATTTGTTAATCTTCCTATATTAAGTTGAATAGATTAAACACAAAGTAACACGTACACAGTCAATTTTTTTGCTTTGTCTTAATTGCAACCATCGATGAGAAGCCTAATTCGTATAAGCATAAGATTATAAATGGAATTAAAATTTTCACTGCTTCAGACATCAGTTGTGGATATTCACATTTTGTTGCTATTATAAATGTACATAAGTCTTCCGACGGGAATGACAGCTGTAGAGCCTTGCCAAAGGGAAGTTAAAATAATTTATTGCGTAGTTTTCCTGCACGTTCGGCAGACCCTACCACCCTTTCATTGAACGAATTAAGTATCCACCTCCTACCAAGCCTTCCATCATCGCATGGGAAATAGTTCGGGAGCTGTTTCTGCGGATGAAGTGTGTGCTGCTGCATTACACAGAGAAGGAGGATCGCGATGTTTTTGTCAAAACGCGGTCGCCAGCTCAAAAAATGTTGAGGAAGACTGCTCTAAGTAGTCCCTACACAATAACATTAATTAATATATACTCTTTTAGAAATTTTACACGCATGTTCGATATTTTTGTTTTTCTAACATTTATCAGTTATTTTATTGGCTATATACTTATCACTATTTTTGGTTTGAAACATAAAAGATGAAAAAGATATTAGGCCTATGTTGTAGCCTATAGATCTAAATTTAATTAAACGAAAGTCTGTTTCATATATTTAAAATATATATTTTATATTTTTACAACATATAAAAAAGTAATTTATTGAAATTATACATTTATTTTCAATGTAAACGGATTTTCTGTTGGATACACTCTAAGAAACAAAAAAATAAGGGGGAAAAAACAAAACGAAACCATAAAAAATATGGTTTAAAAACAACGAGCAAAATCTTTTTTTTTATTGCAACTTTGTATGTACACTTGAGCTAGGATTACACAAACCTATTTTATTATAAGTACACACACAGAATCTATGCATGTCATTGTAGACCTCTAAGTTGTACAAGAAATTTGTGGATATATATATATATATATATATATATATATATATTATATATATATATATATATATGAGCGTTTTCAATTTCGAGTTCAAGCCTTGTTCCCACTTTATGGACAATAGGAAATGAGTAATTAGATTATGTATCCATACTACAGCTGAAATTCGTAAACTTACCCCCAGGCAACAAACCTAACTATTTCCATTCCTCAATTGTCCTTGGACGTGTAAATATCAGTTTTTACTCATCTCTTTCACAAGTATAGCCAATAATGGTTAGTGCTAGTGCTAATGCGAGCTCCAAGAAAAACATTTGGTTGACTGGTCCGACATCGTCCAGATTCTGGGAAATAAATTTCCTTCAAAATAGTATGTCTTGGCACTCTCCTTTCTCTATCACTCGGAAGAGAAACGTCCCCTGAATGAGTGCTAAGGCAACCTTGAAAACCATTATGGGCTTCTGGGAGAAAGCCCGAATCCCCACCGCTCATCAGCATAACCTCATGAAACGTCTTCTGAAACTCCACTCCAGTGGCAAACACCCAACTCACCCCTGAAAAAAAAATTCCCCTGATCCGCCACTCAAATCACAAACGGAGCCACCTTCGAGTCAAGCATCGATAAGCTGTACAACATAGTTCACGAGAAGGCCCTGTTTATGATGAAAATCGAAGAGGACAAGCAGAGGGAGAAGGGCAGGATGGGCCACATGTCCGGTTTCGATGTGAAGTTGGCTATCAAGGAGAATAAACAAGTTCAGCAGCAACAAAAATACCTCAGGCAGAGGAGAACCCACTAAGATGAGTCGCAAGAGCAGAGCGAGATAGCAACCCTAAAATCGAGCGGCCCCAGCAACATTGCTGGGAATACCATGTCCGAGGAAGACAGCTACCCTACCCAGGAGAACGATGCTCACACGCCGCAACTCCACTGCCACCGAAATGACTAAGGACTGCGAACATACTGACGCCGGAATTAACACAAGCCGAACGAAATTCAGCGATTGATCCGCATCCTGCTTCGTGGCAGCTACCGCAAAGAGCCTAGGACACGGCGCGAATTCTTTGCCCGTCAGTCGGACCTCGTCCATTTGGACGGCTAGCAAAAAGCACCGAGAACAAATTGCGAAAAAGCATCAAAGAATGCTTCGATCCGAGGTCTCCATTTGTGGTCCACTAAGATTGGAACATGCTGCCTGACATTACGGGATAAAACCGTCAACCGTTTGAACATGGTGGTGTCTGGCCAGGACATTTCCGAACTCCTCGCAGTGACAAAACTCCCCTCCAGAACCGCAGAAGCCATGGCATCAGCGGTCGTGCCAGCCATCGAAGATTGGGACCCGACTGACCATATCAGAGCGATGTCCTTCGACACCACTGCTAACAACACCATATGTACTGATCGAGACGAAGCTGGACAGGGACCTTCTGTATCTGGCCTGTCAACATCACATGCTGGAGATCATGCCTGAGGTCTTTGTCAGACTCTTCAGACCCTCAACGGGCACAGAGCTCACCTTGATATTTCTTCGAGAGGTGCCTCTTCTTGGGGAGAGAATCATACTGTCAGGTGATTTATGATACATTGTGCTCGCTGGATGGCTAAGCTAATTTACGCGATCAAGATCTTCTTTCGGCCTCAGTTTTGCCTGACCGCACGTGAATAAACAATACGGAGAGAATTCACGATCTTCATCGCTAAGATTATGTATTTACGAATACGTATGAATTATTTTAGGGTGTTAAATTTTATCTTCTTTTGAAAGAGTGATTTATTGATAATAATAATACCTTGGTTAACCTTGGTTTTTGCTTCCGTCTGAATTGTTTATCCTGACGAAGGTCAAGCTTGTCACTCCATCTTAGACCTACAGTTTAACGTGGAATCCGAACCACGCCCCACCAGCATCCCAGCGTCTTAACCACTAGGCTACCCAGGGTACCCATTTATCTACCACCCATTTTTATTGTGTGGAAGGATGAACAACTGGGTTTTGCTGCGCACCGCCTGCCGTCATCCGGGTCTCGATCCCGGGGTCGATGGATTAGTACTTAGTAGTCAGCGACGTTAACCACTACACCACCGAGGCGCAGTGGCGGATTATAATTATCACTGAGACTATTGAGGCTCAAGCCTTAGGCTCCCATGCTTGAGAGGCCCCCCCCCCCCCCAATCAATTGAGTTTCGATGATATAATCCGAGATTTCGCAAACTTCTTTGATTAAATATGACAGAGTACACAAACTGACAAATTCTCTGTTTTATTTTATGTTTTATAGGCCCTAAAGTAAAGCTTGTTTAATACTGTTTGGTTTTGGCAAACGGCAAAATATACTGTTAAGATTCTTTTAAGTTTGTTTCTCAATTAGCCAGAGCACCGTACATATAATTCGTGTAAATGTACTATGTACTGTACATGTACATGTATTGTTAATAAAAAGCTATAGAAAAGGGCCCCCATATTCTTCATTGCCCCGGGACCTCGAGGTGTCTTAATCCGCCTCTGCCGAGGTGCATAGCACTAATTTGATATTCAAAATCTTTATTGTTCAATATATATATTTAAAACATCTTCATAGAAATACTTTTATGTCGTTGTATTTCGATATAATTGAAACAGCTTATCCATAAATTATTAGATTAAGAGGTAGTGAGATAGAAATTTGAAAGGTAGCATCGTTAAACTTAAAGATTTAAAGGTTTTTGTCTGGAACGGCAAAGGGGAAAGAGAAGTTGAAATACACTTTACATCTAGTAGGTTGGGGTCCTTTAATAGGGTGGCTAGACGTCCGGTATTAAACAGGACTGTCCTCTTTTTATGACGGAAAAAATATGAAAAATGAAGAGAAAGTTAGATTTGATCAAATAAACGTAAGTTAAAATAGTTTCGTTTATTATTTCGTTATAAAATTGCGTAGGTATTGCAGTACATTTGTTTCCAAAAAGCATTTACACCGAATTAAAAATGTTCACAAATGAGTTCTCTTTTCCAATATTTGCATAATGGCCATCGTAGCTGGGGAAGACAAATACAAGTTTGGAAAATCTATCTACTACGAACAATAATGAAAGGGAAAATATTAAGAGAAATAGGGGTACTCGAGACAGACGGGAAAAGGGAGTCTGACCTTGAGGGTGATCGTTCAACTATAGCAAAAGATGAGGGGAGGGATTACAAGATCAAAGCAGTCACAATGTGAATTCCGTTTCATTATAATTTATGAAAAAACGGTTCACTCCGGATTGCCTTCTTTTTGAAGTCTTTTATACGAACGTCGGAATTAGGAAAGACGAATTCTGTATTCCCGAGATATATTTACTGTATCAACGTTTACAGTTTTTACACATATTTCTCCAGACACTTACATTGTAATACGGTAAATAAAATTCTCATTAAGTTGCACACACATTAATGATGGCTTCATGCGTTTAATTCTGGGTAAAATCTGGGTAAAATATTCCCTTGGTATAATTTACCAAGGGTATGCAACGGGGGTTTACCCTTATTTTATAACCTTAATATAATTTATCATAGTTATGAAATAAGGGTTAATAAGGCGTAAATCACATACAATCCGAAGGCTCATGTTAAAAAAAATGAAGTAAATTTCTAAATAAATTTATATCTCGAACTTTTCACCCGCATCTCATCCATAACGTCTACCTTAAGCTCATCCTAATTCATAACTGGAATATGGCCGCCCTTTTTGGATCTTCCTGTAATGACCCGTTTATAGGCTTTCGACAACAGTGAATATTTTTTATAGTTTCTCTTAATAGGTTCGTTAATAGCTTTCCATAAAAGGCGAAAGAGGAATATAAAATGCTTTATTTACCTTGTAATGAGAAAATAAAAATGTTTCTCCGGTAGTTTTCCGAGGATTTTTTAGTAGCACTCCCGTGCATAGGTTTATTAGTTGAATTCATTCTGAAAATAGTTATTTTAACCCAATTTGGTGTCCATTGAGCTCCAGTCCCCGCATTAAGTTAACATTATTACATTACATGGGTACTTTTAAAAATGAGGAAGTTTTTCTCCCGATTGACACCATTTGATGGTAATGTAATGTAATGTAATGTTCCTCCCCTCACAGACGACTCCGTACATGTGGCAACGCCGCAGTGATAGTCAAGGTACCCCAACTGGAGGGAAGGTGAGGTTGAGGGGGTACAACCGAGTCCAACAACATATAACAGACATATACTGTATATCTAAAGGACAATTGAATATGCAGTCATTGACATACAAGTAATTATAATGTAATGTCTGTGTTCATAAAGATAAACAATTAATATGATCGTGAACAGCGTTGAACTCCATGTAGTTTACTAGTCTTATACAGTAACTAGTGGAGCGACCCGGCGTTTCACATATATATATGTGCCCGGTTAGGTCAAATGAATGGCCGGTTAGGTTAATTGAATGCCCGGTTAGGTTAACTGAATGCCCGGTTAGGTTAACTGAATGACCGATTAGAGTAACTGAATGGCCGGTTAGGTTAATTGAATGCCAGGTTAGGTTAATTGTACGCCCTTGACGATTGGTTAGGTTAAGTCGTGATATTTTCGTTAAAACTAACGAAAATATCACGACTTAACCTAACCAATCGTCAAGGGCGTACAGTTGACCTAACTGAGCATTCAATTAACTTAACCGGGCATTCAATAATTTTACTGTAGGTTTCGATATATATATATATATATATATACACACACAGTATAATATATATATATATATACAGTATATAATATATATATATATACACACAGTATATATATATATAATATATATATATATACAGTATATATATACATATATACAGTATATATATATATATATATATATATATATATATATATATATATATATATATATATATATATATATATATATACACTGTATATATATATATATACTGTGTGTATATATATATATATATATATATATATATATATATATATATATATATATATGACCTCAAAGGCCGACGCCACATAGCCTATGTTCCGATATATATATATATATATGCTAGAGCTCCGCCCATTTTATGTCACTATCTTTTATGACGTGTCTATGATGTTACTATCTTTCAACCAATCCGGAATACAGAGGACTCCAGCGGCCTCAGATAACCTCGGAGGGTGACGCCACATAGCCTATGTTCTTTCCCGGCTCATTTACCCCTATCCCCCAAGTCTCATCCAAATCTTGGTAGTGGTTTGGCCGGCCATAAGAAACAAAGAAAGTTCGCAGGCAGTTCGATCGTCACAATTATATTATTAGTATAGATAAGGTTCCATTATGATTACTGCAAGTCTATATGAACAGCTACCACAATACAACTTTTTATATACTAGTGAATTTAAACCAAAAATAGACATTACACAACCAACCTCCACACTCCCCTCATTCCCCTTCCCCACCCACCAGTCTTCTTTCTATTACGCTTGCTCATCATTATCACATACTCATCATCCTTTTCAGATGTTTTTCGCTTCCATCCTCAATCTGTTTTGTTCTTCACATCCCCACTTGTGAGTAATGAGAAAGTGTTTTGGAAACAGTAGACAATGATACTCCAGCTTTAGCAGTCTTTGAGTGTTGCCTTCTTTATGGAGAACAATAATTTTCAACCTATTCTTGTATGAAATTTCTTTATTTGGAGCCATTATAATATCTTATCTGTAAAAAAAATTAGAAGATGAGATATTTTTGTACTAAAGTTTAACAAATAAGATGATATTTTTAAAGAAACTTGCGAATACATAAGGGTATAAGCAACATGTGTGAGGTCATTAAATCTATAAAACCTGTTATTACATCAAACTGAATAGTATATTTACCAGTAAAGAACCTGGCCCTCAAAATTAGCAAAATCAATAAAAACTTGTGGTGTACTGATTTATCGGCATTGGCAGAATCGGCCATTTTTAGGGCATTGGCATCGGCCAAATTTAGCTGATTCTCTTACTGATTATTTGAAATTTTAAAATTTTCATTACAAAACAAAATCTATATTTACAGAAAATTGAACACCAAAAAACACTATTTATGATAATTTATATTCATTTCAAAGTGTAATTATATAAAAATATTTTACATTCACAAAAATGACAAAGCATAAGTTAAGTTGTCCATAAATTTACATTTTCTCGACTAGCTAATCTCTAAATATTATAAACTACAGTAAACCCTCGTACAACGCGGGGGTTAGGTTCCTCGAGAACGGCGCGTTAGGTAAATCCGCGTTGGACAAACTTAATACCTTATGGGATAAATGGGGATACGTGAACGCGGCCGCGGAAAGTCTCCCATTAATACTTAGATATGTAGATTTTTTATTCACACATAAATGAATTTCCCTACTTATATTGTATATAACATAAGAGCATAATAAGATCTTAAACATAATGATATTTACATATGATAAATAAAAATATATTAAATGAAAATAGCACGTATCTTTTCTTCACTCTTTCGGATAGTGCGTATGGTAGACTCATTCACGTGATACTCGCGGCCAAGTGATGTTATGCTCATACCACCACGCAACTTATCTAGAATCTTTATTTTTTCGGCTAATGTCATAACCTTACGACTTTTCTTTTATTCACTATCACTTGCAGATACTTTACGTTTCGGTGCCACACTGCTAAGGGTAATAGCAAAACAACGGCAAAATACGACAAAAACAATCCAACACAACTTCACTGAACTTAACGCGGTAGCGGGACCGAGACAAAGGGTGATGCGAGGGGTGACGCGAGAGGGAGGGAGATGTGGGAGTGTTGGAGAGTGTAGGAGAAAACACTAGAGCGCGCATTGGCATGCGTAGAGTACTACTGTATTAGAACGTGTTTGGCGGACCGTGTATAATAAAATTTTCCGCTTTCGGCAAATAATTGTTCGCATTTATTTTTCCGTGTATCAGCAAATTCGCGCTGGACAAGAGTTTACTGTATTGTAATGTAATTGTAATTAGTCGTGTAAGGTTTATTTTTGGTTCAGATTCACTCGTATATAAAAAGTTGTATTGTGTAGCTGTTCATATAGACTTGCAATAATCATAATGGAACCTTATAAGACTAGTAAACTACATGGAGTTCAACGCTGTACACGATCACATTAATTGTTTATCTTTATGAACACAAACATTACAGTATAATTACCTGTATGTCAATGAATGCACATTCAATTGTCCTTTAGATATATGTCTGTGTCAGAGCATTTTTTAACCTAGTGAGTGGGCGACATGAATGTCACCCAGTGAAGAAAATTTGTCGCCCAGTAAATGAAATTTTAGGGTACTGGGCGACAAGGAATTTTCAAAATTTGTAAAAATAGAATTGTCTTTGGAGTTGTCTTGGGAGCATTGTCTTGGAAGCCATATAAATACATATAATACATGCACATGTGCCACAATTAGAACTGTTTATCCTAAATGTAAATATGAAATTTACATTGAATATTTATATATAGATAATGCTAGTGTTATTTCAGACCACACTGGGATGGTGGCCTGATTAGGGAACATCCGGATCCATAGTATCCTTAATGCAGGGGTGTGCTGGGACCGGTTCGGTCCGGTTCGCCCGAACCGGTTGTTAAATTTTGATTGGATCACCGAACCGTTTGTTTGTTTTTAACAAATATTTAACAGTCAGTAGAAATTTATTTATATCTAAATTTTTTTTCATTTTTTCAGGACTTTATAGAAAAATATAGGTAGTATCACAAGCAGTGGTCGTTTCAGTATTTATTTATTTTTTGATAAAAAATTAGTTTATTTTTAGATAATTATGTCATTAGTGAGTATAAAGAATATTTTAAATAATTTCTGCCAAAATGTTACAAAATGCTGTTTGGAAAAGCTAAAATGCGTTGGCTTCCGGGGCTGCGCCCCAGACCCCGCTGGGGGAGCTACCGCCCACCCCCAAACCCCCTAGCTTAATGACTCGCGCCATTGGCGCTCGCCGATTTACACCCCTAACTGTATCAGAACCGGTTGTTAAGAAATTGGCAGCACACCCCTGCCTTAATCCCTCCCCCGACATATATATTAGATTAGGTTCGTTAGGTTAGTAATGCGTATTAACTATGTTTAAGGGTCACAGGTATTACGAGAAATGCCTGAAATTTTTAGGCATTACGTGAAATGACTAGTTTCACAGATCGACTGTAACAGATATATGGAAGTGAACTCAGAATGGTTCCCTGGGTTTTTTTATGATACACACAGACCGTGCATAGAACAAGGAACGTTTCTGGGAAAATTAAATCCACTATAGTCCGAATAAGTAATGGTAAATGACAAACACTATAGTTTTTTTTTCATGCACGAGTCTTTTGCTTATATTGAGGTTCTAAATGCAGCGGGGCTAGGCTGCTTTAAACCCTAAATCCTGTCCCAAAGCTGGATCCTATCTGCTTTGTAGATAGCTGGTGTGGGAAGCTATATTTTTGGGACCTCTGCGAGTGACCCGTTGCCCACGTCGTGCTAACATCATGAAAAAGAAAAAAACTATAGTGTTTGTCATTTATCATTACTTATTCGGTCTATAACACTGTGTAACACTGATACTGTTTATATAGAATTTTTTATGTTTTTATATGCATTTGTGGGCGCTGAGTCCAAATCTGGCCTTGGTTTGTGTGTATCATCAATGGTTTCAGAGATAATCCATTTTTCATGTTTTACCAGTATAATGTTATTATGGGCGCAGCAATATCAGAATAATCAGGAATTGTTGAGAACAGTCCGGATGTTCGTTAACAGTTTCTTGCTCTAGAAATTGCCCGAAACTTCCACTGTGCTATATAAAGAAGAGCGCAGAGTCTGAGAAGTCAGTAAGTGTGAGCACACAAAGAAAGCAGGTTGTTTGTCTTTGTTACCAGCACTGAGGTACTGTGTTTCTGTGCTTCTCTGTGCTGACGATTTGAGTGTTATCGATCCTTTTTTATTGCGAACATTATTTCAGTGTTGTGAATACATCTTTTTTCTGGAATCTGTAATCTGTTGCAGATTTAATAACTCTTCTCTCTATATCTGCAGGTTATGATTAATATAGTACAGTTTGGTAAAGAGAATGGCAACTAGAGCTTGTAAACACTCGCCGGATATATTCTGCTACGTTTGTCGGTATTACATAGGCCCCAAGCAAGTATCGCACAAGATTGTGAAAGGCACCAAGTTCTGGATCGCGTATCGGCTCTATTTTGGTATGCCTATGGGTGACCAAGATAAGCCCTGGGCACCCCATGTGATCTGTGGAAGCTGCCGCTCCACACTTGAAGGGTGGCTGCGGGGAGTACGCAAGGCAATGCCCTTTGCGGTACCCAGAATATGGAGAGAACCAAAGAGCCACCACGACGATTGCTACTACTGCATGGTAGATGTTTCTAAGTACAGGAAAGTTAAAGGAAGGCAGACTCTTCAGTATCCAAGCATAGCGTCGTCCATAGCTCCTGTACCACATGGCGAAGGTCTTCCAATACCACGTCCACCAGAACAGGTATCTATCCATTACTTTACCTTCTATATTTACAGACTGCGGGTCATTATGTGTCGATTTTTCTTAGTGCTGATGCTCTTCTACATATATAGCTATGCCTATATTTTGTTTCTTTTCTTTGCAGGTTGAAAATGAGGATGCAGCTAGCTCATCTGAGATGTCGGCTGGTGAGGACAGTCATGATGAAGAATATACAGTAACTTTCAGAACAAACCCTCACTTTCCAAATCAGAGGGAATTGGACGACTTAATTAGAGATTTGGGTCTGACGAAATCAGGGTCTGAGCTTCTGACCTCCAGACTCAAAGAGTGGAATTTGCTTGGAGAAGACTGCAAGAGCACTGTATACCGAAAGCGGCATGAAGAGTTTGCAAGGTTCTACGATGTCAATGGCTCTCTCTGTTATTGCAGCGAGGTTAATGGTATATTCACAGCTATTGGGTTAACACATATATCCTCAGAGTGGCTCCTGTTTATTGACAATTCAACTCGGGAGTTTAAAAGCTGTTCTACTCCACAATGGGAACAAATATCCATCTATACCAGTTGCACATTCTGTTCAAATGAAAGAGGACTATGAAAATGTCAAACAACTGCTCACTCAAATCAGGTATGAACAATATAACTGGGACGTGTGTGGTGATTTCAAAATGATTGGTTTCCTGTTAGGTTTACAAGGAGGGTTTACTAAATATTCATGTTTTCTTTGCCTGTGGGATAGCAGGGCTTCAACTGAGCACTATAAAACAGTTCAGTGGCCTCCACGTGAAGGACTGCAACCAGGAAAGTACAATGTACTCAGGGAACCTCTTGTGAAGCCTGACATAGTTCTGCTACCACCTCTCCATATTAAGTTGGGTCTAATTAAGCAGTTTGTAACTGCGTTAGATTTTGGAGGGGAAGTTTTCCAACAGATTCGGGTCATGTTCCCTAAACTCTCTGAGGCCAAAGTCAAGGCTGGCAGCTTTGTAGGACTACAAGTTAAGGCGCTGTTGAATTCAAAGAACCTTGAAGCCAAGATGACTCCGATCGAAAAAGAGGCTTGGTGTGCTTTCCGTGATGCGGTTCGTGTGTTTTTAGGCAACCATAAAGCACCAAACTATAAGGAGTTAGTGTCAAACTTGATTAAGTGCTATGGCAAAATGGGGTGCCATATGTCTTTAAAATTACACTATCTGCATTCACATCTAGACTTTTTTCGTGATAACCTGGGCGATGTGAGTGAAGAACATGGTGAAAGATTCCATCAAGATATTCAAACGATGGAGGAAAGGTACCAGGGCCATTGGGATGCTTCCATGATGGGAGACTACGTATGGTCGCTGATCAGAAAGGATAAGAATGTTCATACGCGGAAGTCGCGTCCTTCAGTGCATTTTTAAGGAACGCACACTGCATAACGAGGCTTGTTATTCTCTTATCAGTTCTCCTCATGATATATATTATATCCTTTGCACCATTTTGGGTTTGTCAAACAATTTTGGCTCAATAAACACTAATTTCCAATGGTGTTTTTATTTTCAGAAAATATTTATGTTAGCCTTCTTTATATTCTTTGCCATATGAAAAGTGTGATAACCTATATTTTTGAAACGGTTGATGATAGAGCAAAACCAATATCATTTTTTGAATCAGCGCCCTGAAGTCATTAAGAAACGACAGAAAAATCACAATAAACAGAAATTTTTTCAAATTTTGTCACCCAGTGTAATGGATTTAATTTTCCCAGAAGAGTTCCTTGTTCCATGCACGGTCTGTGTGTATCATATATATATATATATATATATATATATATATATATATATATATATATATATATATATATATTAGGCCGGGTCGAAAATGGGAAATTTTTTATTTCTTAAAAAGTACACTAGTGAGGTTTTTTTTTTTATCACTTTAACAAAATATTAAAAAATCAAGCATGTGCTACCCTACTACCCCTATCACATGTTCCTCCTTCCTTTTTTACCTTCATATTTGCATATGTTTAATGTTGTTATATGTTATATGATAAGTTGTTTGTTTAATGCTTGGTATTTTTATGTTTCAGATAAATAGAAATAATTTGCATTTGCTTTAATTATAATTTGAATTATCATAAATTATAAATTGCATATAATTTGATTTTACTTCTGAATATAAACTATGACTACTAGAAGCAAGTCCTCAAATGCAGCCTTTGGATATCCTACGGAATTCCCAGCAGCCATGACTCCTTCGAAAGCAGCTGTTGTGAGACACTACCATTTTGTGCTCCGTCGTGAAGAAGCTAAATCAAAAGGATCAGCAACTGCTGATGATTGTTACAGGGTTGTTGTAAAAGATATTGAAGACATTTGGATGAAATTTTCTTTTCCTACGATTAACACCAAAGGTATCTATTTTAAAGTCAGTCGACTATTAGAAGAAGCCTCAAAATTGAACAAGGTGCCGTTACATCGAAGAAATGAAAGTTTTGTCTTAAAAGTAGCTCAGTATGATGAAATGTTTGACATATTTTCTTGTGAATGCTATGATAATGGAATTGATAGGAAATATTGCAGGTGTAAGGCTAAAATACCAATGGCAGAATGGGAGTCTTTTGTGGGACAAAAACAAAGAAAAAATCAGTTAGGACCAATTGATTGCATAGCTAGTTCAACAAAGATGAGATCTTTAGCAAGAGCCCAAGAAGCACAAAACTGTCAACTAAAAGCACAAGAAGAAATGACTGAAGCCACCAATGTTTTACCATCGGAATTTATAGAAAATACCGAAGAAGACATGGATGTAGATTCAGAGAGTCAGGATGTAGATTATGAGGCCGATTTAGAATTGACTGAGAATATTCAGAACAGGCACTCCTATAAAATCCTAGCATTAACAGCAGATCGTTATCGTGTAAGTTGTAGAGCTGCAGCTGCAATAGTCAATGCAGCTTTAAAAGATATGGGGATCCTTAACCACACCAACATGTTTGATAGAAAGAAATTAGAAAGAGAAAGAAATCGCATGAGTGAAACAAATACTTTTAGGTCTAAATCCAAAATCTGAAGATGGAGTGCCTTGGATTTGATGGAAGGAAAGATAACACATTAACTAAAAGTGGAAAGATAAAAGAAGAACACTATGTTACTGTGAAAGAACCTGGAAGCATCTATGTAGACCATGTCGCACCAGATAATGGAATTGCTCACTGCATAGCAGAAGAGTTGATAACTATTATTACAGACTCGAACAGCACAGATACTATCAAAGCTTTACTGTGTGATGGTACTCCTGTAAATACAGGAAAAATTGGTGGAGCCATAAAACTGGTTGAAATTCATCTTAACAGACCAGTGCAGTGGTTGGTGTGCCTCTTGCATTTGAATGAGCTGCCTTTTATGCACATCTACAAAGCCATTGATGGTAAAACAACAGGTCCAAATACTTTTGTGGGTTCAATTGGGAATAAACTGAAAACAGATTTAACAAAATTGGAGGTAGTCAAATATTTCGCGTAAAGGGAAACATTAAAGAAATTCCAGCAAATGTTGTGAAGGAGCAAAGCAGTGATCAAAGATATCTCTATGATATGTGTCTGGCAGTGCAAACTGGAGGCACTTCTCAAGATCTATCCACTCGATCCCCAGGTACCCTTCACCATGCTTGCTGGCTAACTCTAGCCAACAGGGTCCTTCGATTATATATCTCAACGCCAAATCCCGATAAAAACCTTCAAGATATAGTCAAAATTATTATGCACTTCTATGCTCCAGGGTGGTTTTGGACAAAATCTCATCCTAATGCAACTGATGGTGCATATAACTTTTGGCATTTAATGTGCTTGCTTCGAAATTTAGATGAACAACATAGATCAATCATAGAACCAGTATTAAAGAATAACGCCTACTTTGCCCACCCAGAAAATATACTCATATCAATGGTAACTGACAAGAGACAAGAAATTAGGGAGCAAGCTATTCAGAAAATCATCCTTTCAAGAACAAGATTTTCAGGTACCAGAAACTTTGAGTTGCCTCGAACCCTCAATTTCCAATCTACTGACTACACCGAGATGATCGATTGGCAAAGAGAGATCATTACTCCTCCACCGCTGCTAAACAATTTTAGCGACGATGAGCTATTACAGGCTCGATGTAAGCCACTGGAGATAGCTTCTTTTCCATGCCACAGTCAAAGTGTGGAAAGGGCAGTGAACCTAGTAACAAAGGCATGTCAGGAAAGAATAGGATATGACAACCGTCAAAAGTTTATCTTAAACTCATTAGAATCAAGGCGAAAACTGCCCAAGTTTGAATGGAAGGCCCAATGGAATGAGTAAGAAACATATGAAATAAAATTTTCTAATGATATTGAAAATTTCTTCCCTTTTGAGGTGATAAGGAACAACGAAAAAGTGAATTGAATTTTAGCACATTTATTATGCCTCTAATTTTTTCTTCTGAATATATTGTTGTACTTAATTAATTTTCCTAATACTGTACATTATTAAATAAAATATTATACGTTAATAAAGATTTATGTCATCAAAAAGCCCGAATGTAGAGCAAGTCTCGTATAAATGGAATATTCTTCAATATAGGTAAAAAAGTGAAAAATTGTGCCAAGGGTAGGAGGCTTTAAACAGCGAAAATAATTTATGAGGGGGTTCCTGTGTTCCATTGAAACCCCTCACAATATGTACCTTTTCAATATAAAATTTTGACCCGGCCTAATATATATATATATATATATATATATATATATATATATATATATATATATATATATCATGAGGAATACATTTAAAAAAAATATTAAATGAAATCTGGATTCTTTGTTTTGTACATTTTACCAACTTTCATTATTTTTGTATATCATTTTCATTTCATTTTCATAAGTACAAGAATTGTTCTCTTATGAGTTTACAGTTGAAATTGTAACCTAAATGAATACTGTACATAGCCTGCCCTATAGAATAAATAATCCGGTTGGTATATAGAACCATACAATCATGCGTGGGAAATTGAAGAAATATTAGTATATTTCCGCTTTGTCGCTAACAGGCCAGTGTCGCCTACATCTCATCTTACTAAAATATTTGAAAAAATAGTTAGACAGAAAATCTGACTTTTTAGAAACTCAGAAAAAATTCAGTGATAACCAACATGGGTTTCGGTCAGGCAGATCATGCCTATCACAACTAATGGAACAAAACTACAAACAACATTATTGATGCACTTGAAAGTAATGAAAACTATGATGTAATATACACAGACTTCGCCAAAGCGTTCGACAAGTGTGACCATGGAATCATAATACATAAACTGAAATATATGGGAATAACAGGAAAAGTAGGGAAATGGATATATAATTTCCTTAGCGAGCGGCGGGAAGTCGTTACAGTACAAGGAATATCTTCATCAGAATCAGAGGTCCTCAGCTCGGTACCACAAGGAACAGTATTAGCTCCACTACTCTTCATAATCATGCTAACTGACATAGATGAGGACGTTCCCAGAGACAGCACAGTAACAACCTTTGCCGATGACACAAAGCTCAGTAGAAAAATAGGAAACCCAGAAGATATAGGACCTCTACAAACAGACATGAACAGAATCTACAAGTGGACGGAAGACAACAATATGAAGTTTAACACTAAGAAATTTCAGCTGTTACGGTATGGAAAAAGAGAAGACCTAAAATTCATCGAATATTATACCCCAAATGGACAGGAAATTCAGAGAAATTCGAGAGCAAAAGATTTAGGGGTTGTAATGGGTAGCCGGTCGATTCGCCGACGGACGTTTTGCCGACAGACATTTTGCCGACGGACGTTTCGCCGAACGGACGATTCGCCGACGGCTGTTTCGCCGAACGGACGATTCGCCGACGGCTGTTTCGCCGAACGGACGATTCGCCGACGGCTGTTTCGCCGAACGGACGATTCGCCGAATGGACTGTCATTAATATTTCTATGACAAAACACACACACATGTTATTAAAGGTTATTATTAAATGTTATTGAATTATTTTGTTAAAATATTAAATTATGTTAAATTGACAGTTATAGACGCTTGACGTAAAAACATAGATACCTTTTTTAAATAAATTTATATCGATAATACTACAGTATATAAAATGTTTATATATATGGACCTTTTCCAGTTTGTGTACCGTTTTTCATATAATTTATTTTTGAGAATATTTTTGTTAAAACTAACGAAAATATCACGACTTAACCTAACCAATTATCAAGAGCGTACAGTTGATCTATTAGTAAATAGTAAATACTATTCCAGAAACAAACAATGTTATAATTAATAATTAGATCAACTGTACGCCCTTGATAATAATTGGTTAGGTTAAGTCGTGATATTTTCGTTAGTTTTAACAAAAATATTCTCAAAAATAAATTATATGAAAAACGGTACACAAACTGGAAAAGGTCCATATATATATATATATATATATATATATATATCTTTCTCGGTGTATATTGTATAATTTAAAACTTTCGTTTTAGACCATGGAATTCACTTTGACGGTGTCCGGCGAATTTGTCTACAACAATTTGTCTAAAGATACAATTCATCTACAACAATCTGTCTACAACAATTTATCTACAACAATTAGTCTACAGATACAATTTAACTACAATAATTTGTCTACAGATACAATTTGTCTAGAGAAACTATTACTAATAATATTTAAAAAAATGACGATTGGTTAGGTTAAGTCGTGATATTTTCGTATGTTTTAACAGTAAACTAACGAAAATATCATGACTTAACCTAACCAATCGTCAAGGGTGTACTAACTTTTTATGGCCTTTCTCTGAATCAATAAATTGAAGAGGCATTGTGGGTTACTAAACAGTGAACAATGTAAAATGTAAAAGTTCCAGGATGACTGCAATTTTAAGTGCGAAAACCTAAGACATAAGTTACTAAGATTTAAAAAAGGCAACAAACGAACAAACGTTTCAGAATAGCTTAAACTATAAAGGCACAAACGCAAGACTTAAATTATAAAAGTTAACAACTAATTTTCGTATTTAAATTATATTTTTTTTTTTTTTATTAATGACAGTCCATTCGGCGAATCGTCCGTTCCGCGAAACAGCCGTCGGCTCAATGTCCGTTCGGTCAAATGTCCGTCGGTGAAATGTCCATCGGCCAAATGTCCGTCGGTCATCTGTCCGGCCACGGTTGTAATGACTGATGATGCGAAATTTGAAACACAAAATAGGATACCAGTAAACAGAGCAAAGAGAATAACGGGGCAGATACTGAGAACCTTTAAACGAAGGGAGAGGAATATAATGATTCCTCTACTGAAAACACTGATCATACCGAAATTGGAATACTGCTCGGTCCTAACATCCCCATATAAAAAAAAAGACATTAGATGGCTAGAAGGGATTCAGAGAAGCTTCACAGCCAAGATCAAGGGGTGCAAAGAACGAAATTAATTATTGGGAAAGGTGACGCGAACTAAACCTATATTCACTGGAAAGGAGGAAAGCGAGATACACCATTATTTACACTTGGAAAATAAAGGAGAAACTAGTCCCTAATCTTACTCTGAACCCTGTAACTCCACAAAAAACGGTGGAAAGTAGAAAAGGAAGACTGTGTCGTGTTCCCAAATTAAAGGCGAGAGAAGGAACATCCTTAACCCTGAAAGAAAATAGTTTTGTTGTGAGAGAGAGGACCAAGACTGTGTAATCAGCTGCCAAAGACCTAAAGAACACGAATGGTGTTGCAGTGGACATCTTCAAAAGAAGATGAGACCCCTGGCTCAGAACAATCCCCGATGAGCCTGGCGTACGTGGCTATGTGAGATGGAGAGTACAAGAAACCAATTCACTACTTCACCAGGCCAACTCGAGAGGAGAGGCGACAAGCTTGACCTTCGTGAAATGAGGTTGTAGTGACGATGGAGACTGGTTTTATGGTCAATGAATGGCAAATACGAACGAAGGGGACATATTGCAGCCGAAAACATTCTATAGAAATTGAGTCTTGTTTTAAGATTAGCATTAAAAGTATTTGTGGAAAACATGGCGCGTTTTGGCTACGCAAATGCAGTTGTAAAACTTCATTAAAGGACGATGGATCAGGTTCATTGTGGGACGATAGAAAAAACAGACTATAAGCACATTGCATTCATATAAAATGCTTCAGAAAAGAATATTCTTCTTTTGTTTGTCCGTTTCATCTATATGTCTACGCAACCTTTAGAAAAGACTCGCAAAGTTTTGCTTTTCTCAATAATAATAATAATAATAATATGAACAAAAGCAATAAAATGAAAAACACGAGTAATATGAATAAATAATTAGATTGTGGGAATTTTTAAGGCTGAATTTGAACACTATACACGAAAATTGGATTCCTTACAAAAGAGGTTCGAAATCAGATATTAATAAGAAGTAATAATAATCTTCTATTATTAAACGGAGGATTCGAAAAGAATACTTTCTATTGATGGAAGTTTAATAATAAAATTAGAAATGAAAAAGAAAATTTGAAATTATTTTTTTCTTTCATTACTTTTATTATTTTTTATAATAAGAAATGTCGAAAATATTAAAAAATCACCAGATTTGAATACTTTAATTGCATATTATTGGTAGAAATCGTTATTATTATCGAAATCTTTTCTAATAGATCTTTAAAGGGTACATCGGTTCTATAAACATTATATATGAGGGGTCGCGCGTTTTAAGGTACCTAAGCGCCACCACAGACGAAAACGTGTTTTTGATGGATATCACTATTTTCACCCTTCCTCTATCGCGTGGTTTGGGTTATAATGACCTTACGACACTAGAAGTATAATTGAAAACCTTATGAAGCGAACTACTTTTTTCACCTCTATCGCCAGCCAAAAGTTCACCCAAAGTTCGGCATAATGAGAAAATAAAAAAATAAAAATATATATATATATATAAAATATAAAATATGAAAATCTATTCCAAAAACTCATCAACTTCTTCATTAGCATACTTAGAACTCTAATTTAGCCAAAAATGAACGTTCTAGCTCAATTAATAACAGATATTATTGCGAGAATATTGCTGAACTTTGGAGGCGACTTCTGGCGAATTTTAATTTTGGCGCTTAGGTACCTTAAGACGCGGGACCCTTCATATATATATATATGTGTATATATATACTAGGTGAGGTACCCGGCGTTGCCCGGGTTAATTGAATGCCAGGTTAAGTCAACTGAATGCCCGGTTAGGTCAACTGAATGCCCGGTTAGGTCAACTGAATGCCCCCAAAAACCCCTCACCCCCTTTATGCAACTTGGGGGCTAACCCCCTCCCCTATTACCCCCACCCCTCCCCATTACCCCACCCCTCTCCGATTACCCCACCCCTCTCCCCCACCCCCACCCTTCCACCATTACTGCCCTGGATAAATTTCACAAACAGACAAACAGACAGGCTAAACTACAGAAAATAACGCAGCCGTGAAAATTTTGAGCTTCACATTGTGTCAAGATTTCTGAATCTGATCAGATATCCCCCAAAACCCCCCTGACCAAATAATTGAACTCCCAATTACTGTCGGTTCAATTATTTGGTCAATAAAACTAAAGAAAAGAACACAGTCATGAAAATCTTGAGCTTCACATTGCCGCCCGTAATACAAACAGACAAACAGACAGGCTGACCGACTCTGTGTTGACATTCTTCATCCCATGTGAGGTTCCCGTGCCAAATTTGGTAGCTCTAGGCCAAACGGTTTGCGCCTGCATAAAGGACACACAGACAAACAGACAGAAGGCGAAAAAAAATAATAAATATATATATATATATTTTCTCTCTGTCCACACACACACACACACACATTTCGACTGAGATAGTTTGCTCAATTCCGCCCTTAAATTCATAATCTGAACACAAAAATAAAAAAATGATTCGCTCTCGGAAATAAATAAAAATAAGAAAATAATTGCTAAGAATCCGAAAAGAAACGTCATTAATACTATTTTGTTTCAAGATTATATATATATATATATATATATATATATATATATATATATATATATATATAATGCCTAAATCCGCAAGTAGTGCCAATAGTAAGCCCCCTTTTTGCCATTTATGTCGAACTTTGTAAATAAGTCTGATTTTCTTGTACGACCTACTTTTTTAAGGTTAAGTTACGCTACGTTAGGCTAACTCAGGTTAACCTAACCTAGCGCAACCTAACCTAAAACATCAGAGTTGTAAAGTCTGAGGAAGCATAAAAAAACGACTTATTTGACATCCGAGCTTTTTGAATTAAAATAATAACGCTGGTGAAATTCGAAAAATTAATTATTGTATGTGGTAAAAAAACGCTTTCCTTAAACTTTCTTATATAATCCCGCCCCTTACTTTAACACGAGCGAAAATTATTAAAAAATATAAAATATAAAATATATGACCTTGTAGTGAATACTCTTATTTTAGTTTCAAGTTAAATGTTAATTTTACCGTCTTGAATTTCGGAATAGTATAAATTCATTTTAAATTAGTTACCCCATTATAATTCAATTGTGAACCACATTAATACTAATTTTATGTATACTATATTATTTTATTGTATGTAAACATAATTAATTATATATCACAATTGTCAGTTAATTATTTATATTCAAATATTTATTTTAATCTAATACCATGTCCATTTTACAAATAAACAATAGAAAACCAAGGGTTATATTTTCCACCTTTGGTACTGTCGCAGTTTCGCCTAACGGACTCAATACGGCTAGTGAGATAATCACTGGTTGGCACTTAACTAGCGGCAGTGCTTATGGCTACATCATCCAGGTTAACCTATACCGGATAGATGCGCTACGGTCCCAAGCCATAGCTTGCCTAGGCCGACGACGACGACGTAAACCAACAATTGGTGACCCCGGAGCTGGATTACCCCTTTTACCCGAACGACTAGGACTAGACTGTAATGTCGTTCGTGCCCATCACCCCCTTCACCCGAGCGACTAGGACCAGACTGTAACGTCGTTCGTGCCCATCACCCCCTTCACCGAGCGACTAGGATCAGACTGTAATGTCGCTCGTGCCCTCTGCCCCTCACCCCTGCCCGTGCGCTCTGTGCCTGCGCTCGTCTCAACCTCCACTCCTTCGTTGGTAACTTGTCGTCTTGCTTGTACGTCAGCAAGCATAGGAGAAGATGCCTGACGACGCTGGTGCCATCTCCCACTTGAGCGAAAGCTCCCCGTCTTCTGGCCGGGTGATCCATTTATTTGGTTCCACCAAGTGGAATCACAATTCAACTTGGGAAGGATCACCGCTAGCAGGACGAAATACGATCATGTTTTGTCCTCTCTACCAGCGAGCATCATCTCTGAAGTCCGTGACGTCATCGTGTCTACTTCCACGAGTGAGGACCCATACAACGATCTGAAGTCTGCCATCCTGTGCCGCACCACTGTCTCCGAGCGTAAGAAACTACATCAGTTAATCTCAAAAGAAGAACTTGGAGACCGTAAGCCCACTCAAATGCTGAGGGCTATGCAGTGCGCTCTAGGCGAACGCGCACAAACCTTCGATAAGGACATCTTTAGACAGCTGTTCTTGCAGAAACTTCCTCCATCAGCTCAGCGTGTCTTGGCCACTATGGATCCTGCTACTCCAGTTGATAAACTAGCAGAAACTGCCGACAAAGTAGTGGAGATTGACACAGCTCCGGTCAACAACGTGAACACACAATCGAACTGGAGTTGAAAGTGGAAGAGTTAAGTCAACAACTCAACCACGTTTGTTCTCTGCTACAAAATCAACGGCAAAGAAGCCATTCTCGGTCAAGATTTACGAAGAGGCAGGCATCGTTCGAGTTCCGGGAAGATCTGCTTCTACCACTCCAAATTCGGAAAGAAGGCTAGGAAGTGCATCTCCCCTTGCAATTTTTCGTCGGAAAACCCCAGCAGCGAGTCCTAATGGCGTCTAGTACTCGCACTGCCAACCTGTTATTCATAAAGGACAGGAACTCTGGTGTCAATTTCTTGGTTGATACCGGAGCGTCAGTCAGTGTATTCCCTCAAAAATCTGGTCATACGCACTCGGAATCTCCGCCTCTCTATACGCTGCTAACGGTTCACGCATACCCACGTACGGTACTCAGTCGCGTGAACTAAACTTGGGCCTTCACCGATCCTTCAAGTGGATTTTCATCTGTGCTCAAGTGCAGCATCCCATAATCGGCGCTGACTTCCTCCAGCATTTCAAACTCCTGGTGGATCTTGACAAGCGACGCTTATGCGACCAGGCCACACTGCTTTCTGTTCTTGCCAAACAGGTTGCCCTTCCGGACGCCTCGAACTCTGCACTTTCCCTCGTTCCCCCTAATTCCATGTACCAGTGCCTTTTCCAGCGATATCCAGGAATTCTTCAACCGATGCAGATGGGTGATACCATTAAGCACACCATTACCCATCACATTACAACAAAAGGTCCCCCTGTGTTTGCAAAACCCAGACGTCTTGCCCCGGACAAACTGAAAGCTGCCAAATCGGAATTCCAGCTTATGATAGATCTTGGGATAATAAGACCTTCCAAAAGCAGTTGGTCCTCTCCCCTACACCTGGTCCAGAAGAAGTCAGGAGACTGGAGACCATGTGGGGATTACCGGTTTTTGAATTCGACAACCATCCCGGACCGATATCCGGTACCAAATGTCCAAGACTTTACTTCTCTTCTCCACGGAAAATCTATCTTCAGTAAAATAGATCTCGTTAAGGCTTTCCACCACATTCCCGTAGAGCCTTCGGATATTCCCAAGACTGCAGTTTGTACACTATTTGGGTTATTCGAATTTGTGAAGATGCCGTTCGGGCTACGGAATGCTGCGCAAACCTTTCAGAGGTTTATAGATGAGGTCACCAGAGGCTTAGACTTTGTTTATGCCTACATCGATGATTTGCTTGTGGCCAGCTCAACGGAAGAGGAACATAAGGAACATCTTTCACTCCTCTTTCAACGCTTAGAACAATACGGTGTTACTATTAATGCATCTAAGTGTGTGTTTGCACAGCCAACTTTGGAATTTCTTGGTCACACGATTTCGCAGCACGGAATTACCCCACTTCAGGACAAGTGTGAAGTGATAAAAAATTACCCTATGCCAAATAATCAGCGTGAGTTACGTCGGTTTCTAGGTTTGGTAAATTATTACCACAAGTTCATTAAAAACTGTGCCAGTGTTCTTGCTCCTCTACACGCTATGATCACACACAAACGCAAGGTAACGAAATTGGTATGGTGTAGCGATAGTTTACAGGCGTTCGACAATGCCAAAAATGCTATCAATAGTGCATTGTCTTTGTCATTTCCTATCAGTGATGCCCCCCTAACTCTGACGGTCGATGCATCAGATGTTGCGATCGGTGGAGTGTTGGAACAAACCATTAACGGTCAACAAGCACCCATCGCGTTTTACTCGAAAAAGCTGCAGCCAGCCCAAACGCGTTATAGTGCTTTCGGACGTGAACTTCTTGCTATTTACTTAAACGTGAAGCATTTTCAACATTTCCTTGAAGGCCGAGAGTTTTGTGTTTTTACCGACCACAAACCTTTGGTCACTGTCTTCAATAAAAACAGCTGTAACCACTCTCCCAGAGTCATCAGGCAACTCGATTATATCTCGCAATTTACCACAGATATCCGCCACATCAAAGGTGTCTTGAACACTCCAGCGGATGCACTTTCAAGAATAGAGATTACTTCTGTTACCCTCAGCTCTACACTGTGGAATGCTATTGCACAGGATCAAGATAAGGATACGGAACTACAAGAACTGCTCAGAGAAGACTCCACTCACTCACTTTCCCTCAAGAAAATGAGTATGCCAGGATTGTCTGTGCCCCTCTATTGCGACGTATCAACAGCTGCTATTCGCCCTTATGTCCCTCCATGTCACAGACAAGCAGTCTTCACGGATCTTCATAAGCCCTCCCATCCTGGTATCCGTGCTTCGCAACACCTGGTTACCTCTCGCTTTGTTTGGCCCTCGATGCGGAAGGATGTCAAACATTGGACCAAAACGTGCCTTGCCTGCCAGCGTGCCAAAGTCCAAAGGCACACCAGGTCCCCCTTTGACGCATTTCCGCCCCCATCCCAGCGATTTGAGGTAATTCATGTAGACATTGTTGGCCCTCTTCCAGTGATTCAAGGCCAACGTTATCTGCTCACCTGTCTCGACCGCTTTTCCAGGTGGCCTGAAGCCATCCCACTTCCTGATATCCAAGCGGACACTGTTGCAAGAGCCTTTCTTCATGGATGGGTATCAAGATTTGGATTGCCGACAAAAGTCATCACTGACCAAGGTCGCCAATTTGAGTCTTCGCTTTGGAAGAAGTTTACCAGCTTGTTGGGTACAGTACATGCGCATACCTGTGCGTATCATCCGCAAGCTAACGGCCTCGTCGAACGCTTCCATCGCCAGCTGAAGTCATCCCTTATGTGTCACGAAGACTCCCATTGGATGGATAAGCTTCCACTCGTGTTGCTTGGTATTCGCTCTGCATTTAAGAGTGATCTGAAGACTACAGCGGCTGAACTAGTCTATGGAACAACACTGGCTACCAGGTGGCTACTTCACTGCAGGGGATAAGTCATGCGATCCTACGGAATTCGCTCAAACACTTTCCTCTCACATGCAGTCCCTTCAGCCTGTTCCCCTCGATTGACTAACCAACAGAACATCTTTGTTTCCCCAGCCCTCCAATCTTGTACCCACGTTTTCGTTCGTGTACCTGTCCCAAAACGGCCTCTCCAATGTCCATATGACGGACCCTATGAAGTTCTCCGACGTACGCGCAAATCTTTCTCATCCAGCGCGGTTCCAAGGTCGACAAGGTTTCTATCGATCGTCTTAAGCCTGCGTTTTGGAATCAACCTTAAGCGAGGTACATGTAGCTACCAAAAAGGTCCAGCGGAAATCTGTGTCGTTCGGAACTCTTTGAACTTCCTCTCTGGTGGGGGAGTGTGTAGTGAATACTCTTATTTTAGTTTCAAGTTAAATGTTAATTTTACCGTCTTGAATTTCGGAATAGTATAAATTCATTTTAAATTAGTTACCCCATTATAATTCAATTGTGAACCACATTAATACTAATTTTATGTATACTATATTATTTTATTGTATGTAAACATAATTAATTATATATCACAATTGTCAGTTAATTATTTATATTCAAATATTTATTTTAATCTAATACCATGTCCATTTTACAAATAAACAATAGAAAACCAAGGGTTATATTTCCACCTTTGGTACTGTCGCAGTTTCGCCTAACGGACTCAATACGGCTAGTGAGATAATCACTGGTTGGCATTTAACTAGCGGCAGTGCTTATGGCTACATCATCCAGGTTAACCTATACCGGATAGATGCGCTACGGTCCCAAGCCATAGCTTGCCTAGGCCGACGACGACGACGTAAACCAACAACCTGTTCAACCTACTGGGTAAAAAATGGTCAAGGACGAAATTTTAGGCAAATGTCGGACGAACTTGGTCATTTAACCTTGGTTGACCTTGGTTTCGCTTCTGCCCGAATTGTTTATTCTGACGAAGGTCAAACTTGTTGCGGGTGGTCAGAAATTATAAAATCCTCGCTCGGACTCGAACTCACAACCTCCCGATCAACAGCCCAGCGTCTTAGTAGTATGCCCGCAAAAAGGTGGAGTGCAAGCTGCAAGTTGCAATTGCATAATATTACGTATTGTTGTAAGAGTGCCACCCCACCCCCTTCGTTGCAAGAGTGCCACCCCACCCCCTTTGTTGCAAGAGTGCCACCCCCCCCTTTGTTGCTAAGCCCCGCCCCCTCATTGCCAAGGTACCCCTTCGTTACCACCCCACCCCCCTTTGTTGCTAAGCCCTCCCCCTCGTTGCCAAGGCACCCCCTTTGTTGCCAGCCCCGAAATGGGACTGCAAGGGGTATGCAACCTGGAGTTATCCCCCAAGCTCGGCTCCCAGCCGAGCAAGGACCTCTGGTCCTTTCTCTTTCTGGCCCTTTGGGTGGTGAGGAAACCCCTTCCCACCCATAGAGGCCTCTTAGGTTAGGTATGCCCCTTTGGGGGGTTCAGCTTGGGGGAGAACTCCGCCTTCAAGTTGCATACCCCTTGCAATCCCATTTTGGGGTTGGCAACAAAGGTTGGCACTCCCCTTTAGGGGGGATCAGCTTGGGGGATAACTCCAGGTTGCATACCCCTTGCAGTCCCATTTCGGGGATGGCAACAAAGGGAGTGCCTTGGCAACGAGGGGGTGGGCTTAGCAACAAAGGGGGTGGGGGTGGTACTCTTGCAACATTACGTAATATTATGCAATTGCAACTTGCATTCCACCTTTTTGCGGGCATACTACTCATCTTAACCACTAGGCTATCCAGCATACCAATTCACATTATATGAAAGGATGAACAGCTAGGTAAACTGCGCGCTGACTGCCGTAGCCGGGAATCGAACCCTGGGCCGGTGGATTCGTAGTCAGCGATGCTAACCATGGATCATGCATCCGAGTTGTTTCTTTTTTATGCATAGAAAATAGAAACCTATACACATTAAAATAAAAAGTCATGTCATGTTGCAATCATATCGAAGTTACGTTAAGAGTCATACTGACATTATTATTATTATTATTATTATTATTATCATTAGTGAAGTTTTAATGGCCTCATGAAACCATTACAACGGCTCAAAGACGTTAATTTCACAACATAATGTGGATGCCAATCGGACACCACGATGCCGTTATTTGGTTTGGTGGGATGGTTGTTCCATTTTACGTCGTTCGTTCAATTAAGGACACTAAGATGGGGGGTAACGCTACCAACCCGGAAAAATAAGTCCCCTTTAAAGGGGGAACTGGGTCAAGTCGAGTATATTACGCGCAGCGGGCTCGTCACTGCACCCCTCCCCTATTTCTCAGATCTGGCTTGGGACAGTCCATGGCCGGGTCATTTGGTTTAATGCGTATATAGCTGAGACATGTGGAAGAAAACAAGCGGATATAAGATATTTTACAGTACATTAATGTTTTGAGCGAAAATGTTTTATGCCCTTTAAAACTACTTATATGTGGTGTACGGCCATTAGTTTCAACAATTGTTAAGTCTAGTAAGTTACTTTTATTTGCTACAAAAAATTTATTACTCCCGCTTTCCTCTTTTTATACTTATACGATGCCAGATGTGATAAGAGATAATAAAATATAAATTGATTTTACGGTTCTCTTATCTTTTCAGATATTCTACAGCGTGTCCATAAAGTCACGCATCATAGGAACAAGCAATGTCTTTTTATTTATGTCTCCATCAGGCCAAATATGTTGAGGAACATTCAAAGAAACATGTTTTTTCGTTTACAAACATGTTTTGAGATTAGTGGGAATCATTTTGAACAAATAAATAAAACAAAATGAATAAACAAACAAAATAAATGTATTTTCTTATGATGCCTAACTTTATGGACACCCTGGAGAAAAATGTCAATAATCTTGCGCACCACAAAGGGAACAGAATTAATACTTCCCATAAATAGTGCAATAGCCAAAGATAATTTACTATGGCGCTCAAAACACCCAAAGGAGCAGTTGAAAGAACACTATAGCGGGAGCATACATGAAAAGAGCACCCTAGAATAACTATATGTGCAACCATGCATAGGGCCAATTTCTGTAAGCACGTCCACTTTGAATGTGGTTCGCAAGGAAAAGTTACTGTCAAAGTAATATTATTGATGGTATGAATAAGAAAAAATTTGACTTTCAAAACGAACATTAAAACTGGTGCGATGAATAGAAGAATGAGACCAAAACTAAATTTCTGGAAAGGTTTGGTTTTGTGAGACGACGTAACTATGAAAAGTTTAACCTAACTGTAACGGTATGAATATGAAACATTACTGGTTTTGCAGGATGATGTGGAGTTGTTTCGGTTCAGCTGGAGTGGGTGATCTCGTAAAATTCAATGGAAATATGGTAAGACGCTCTACCAAAGAATTCTGAGTCAGCATGCTCTGCCAATTGGAATTCGTTTAATTGGAAGGGGTATAACAACGATTCAAGATACCACAGTGCTCAACCGGGCTTATACTTAGAGAAGCAGGAGTACATTGGGAGGCTCCATCTGCTACAATTTCCACCACAAAATATCTCGTCTAAACTCCAATGAACATTTGTGGAAACAAAATGTGATGTCTTGGAAACAAAGCGTTTATTAATTTAATGCTTCGATATGTGAAACGATCATCCACGCTCTAGGAGGTCACATTAAATATTAAATACTGGGTTTTCTTTGTAAATGATTAGTCGTATGTTGAAATTTATTTGTACCATGTCTCGTATTTCAGAATCGAGAATATATTTTTTTTCTGTAGGAAAGAGGGAGTCACGGGCGAGCGCCAATAAAAACGCCCCATTATATAAGAAGGAGAAAGCCAAAATCAAGGTCTCCGAGATTCACGATGCCTTTTCTTTATATAAAATTTGAAAAGACTGTGCAGTGTGTAAGATGTACGGGGCTCCAGTAAACCTTAGCTCCCCCGCCCATGGCCTAAACCATTAGAGGTACAGTAAAACTAAACATACCTTACAAAAGAGAATTTAATCCTGCATTTAATGAGAAACAATTAAAACTTGGCGTTCCCGCCATTGGCTTCCAAGACAGCCTGAATTCGCTTTGGGTAGCTTGCCAAAAGTAACGTGAATAGATCTTGATCGTTACGCAAATTTGCTAAAACAGTTTCAATGTGTTGCGTCATTGTATCCTTCGAAAATCGATTTGCTGCAGGTTCTTGAAACAAGAGACATTCAACCTTGTCCTTTATAACTGATCCAATGTGTTCACAGACGTTCAGGTCAGGAGAATTTCCTGGCCATTCTTCATTTCCAAAGAAATCGATCTCATGGTTCCGCAACAACTGTTGAGTGGCTAATGCCTTAAAGCAGGGGGCCTTATTCTGCAGAAGTGTGACCTGATCGACATCCATAACATTGTTTGGGTTTCTTAGAAAAGGAATGACATGCTGGGATGGAATAATATCACGAAAATACTGTCCATCCCAACTCTGACCATTTGTCTTCAGAACTCACATGAGCTTCTTTGCAGTGAACAAAACAAACACACCAACACAGTCTGGACTTTTTAATAATTCGCGATAATGTTCATTGTCATCGATTTCATCTGGTGTTGTGGCCCACACTCGATCATTTTGGTAGTTAGGCCGACGTGTTACGTAAACAAAAAATTCATCGGAGACAGCTAAATGCATGAAATCATCCACATCCCAATCTTCAAGATAATAGGCAAACCACATTCTGTCATCGATGTTAAGTTGAGTTTTTCTTGGCTTTGGAAGTTCATGCCAAGGCTTTAAACCTTGCCTATGACGATACAGTCGAATGATCTCACCACTAACGATCTTTCCTCTCAACACTTCGATCACTCTAGAAAGTTTAGCACAGCTATTTTTCCGCTTACGCGTACCGCTTTCAATGATTTCCTTTGTTTCCTGAGAGAGTAGCAAATTTGGGCGCCCAGATTTGGTTGTATCCATTTCACATTCATCCAAAGTTTTATTCCAATTTCTTTTGATGAAGTCCTCACTTCGTAACTTTTTGGCAACCCATGAACGTGTTATAAAGGTGGCTCCAGCATCACAAGCTTCCCGAAGTGTTATTGCTCGTATGCGATCTATCACACGTTGCCTCTCCGAATCAGCAATTAATTGAGAAGCCATTATATTATCACTTTATCAGCTAGAGTAATTTTATTTTAATACCTGCAATAAATAAAGAATTTTATATGTTTTTATAATCACTAAAAACTATTTCGATATAAGTAAACATGTAAGCTGCAAATAGGGGGGGGCTAAGGTTTTTTGGAACCCCTTATGTACGTGTAGTGAAGAATAAAGAGAGAAGCGTGTGTTTGAGAGTATGCTGGACAGTGGACTGCTTATAGGGTAGATGAGACACGGAAAAAGATCAGCTAAAAGGGACAGTGACAGGAGAAACGGGTGTTCCAAGGATATTGAAAAGTGATTGGAAGTTCTGTCGTATATTATTTCTGTACCTCACCAGCAAATGAAGTTCAGAAATATACGAACACGCTTGAAATAATTTTTCAATTTCCTCGCGGGTGTTTGTCATTAATTGAATTTAAGTCATTCATTGTGAAGTAATTTGCATATATATATATACATATACAAGGTGTTTCATAACATGTGGGACGCACTTTCAGGGTGGATTCAGGACCCGAAAACAATGAAAAAAGTTTATATAAACATATGCCTGAAATCGCTTTGTTTCCGAGTTACAGCCCGTTATGTGTTCCAGCAAGTATCCGCCTTACCTTTAAAGGAAGCGCTCAAAATGACCGCCTTGCGCTTGAATACACGCCTGAATACGCCTCGTCATAGACTGCCTGACACGTTCAAACATTCCAGGTATTGCTCGGATTTTCTGGCAGCCTTGTTCTAGACGTTGGCAAAGCATTTCAACGTTGTCAATGGTTGTCACGTAAACGATGGATTTCAGATGACCCCACAGCTAAAAATCGAGTGGATTCAGGTCCGGGGAGCGAGCAGGCCTCGCAATGGGTCCTTCACGGCTTATCCATTTTTCAGGGAAATGGTCATCCAAATAGTCTCTGGCTACTCGACTAAAATGAGGCGGAGCGCCGTCATGCATAAACCACATACGACGTCGGACACCAAGAGGAACTTCATCTAGTAAATCACTTAAATCATTCCTTAAAAAATTGGAATAGGATTCTCCTGTTAATCTTTCATGCAAAACATAAGGACCGATTAAGTTGTCGACAATAAGTCCTGCCCATATATTGATACTAAATTGTTGTTGGTGCCTTGACTGGATAATGGCATGCGGATTCTCTTCGGCCCAGTGATGAGTGTTGTGAAAATTGATCACGCCACGGAGGATAGAAAAAGAGGATCGCGAGCACACTGTTGAAGGAACCAAGTACAAAAAGCCTCTCGTGGTGGGAAATCAGCTTCAGTAAGGCCTTGTACTCTCTGAATGTGATATGGGTAAAGCTGTTGTTCCCGTAAAATTCTCCACACAGTTGTGTATCTTACACCCTCTGCTACTGCTATCCTTCGGATGCTGACACCAGGATGTTCCTTCACGCGATTCAGGACCCGCTCCTCCAACTCAACAGTTCTGGCGTTGATTGGTCTACAGTAGTATGACCTCAAAATGGGAAAGTGCAAGAATGTTGCAAGAGGCTATGCAAAAAATGGGAGGGAGGTTATGCAACAAGGGGAGGGGGTTATGCAATGAAGGGGGAGGGCTAGGCAACAAATCAATGCTGCAAAGGGGGGAAGGGTTATGCAACAAGTTAATGCTGCAAAGGGGGGAAGGGAGGGAGCTTTTGGGGGAGAAGGGAGGATGACCTCCCCAAAGGGGTAACCTTAACCTAAGAGAGAAAGAGAAAGGAGAAGGATGAGGGTATTTGGGGAGAAGATGGGATGTCCTCACCCCCCAAGGGGAAACCTAACCTAAGCCTTAACCTAATAAGGAGAGAGGAGAGAGAGTCTAAGGTGGTTCAAAAACGTTGCTACTTGACATCTTGTACTTTAGAACGGTTGCCTTTAGCATATAAAAGCACATGTCAGTACAGTGATTTACTCTAAAGCCAAACCGAAAGTGTCTATTTACTTTTGTAATTCCTCTGTATTATATATATATATATATATATACACACACACACACACAGAGGAATTACAAGAGTAAATAGACAATGTACGAAATATATATATATATATATATGAATAGAAACGACATAAGTATTAAGGAACGTTTCTGCACACGAGGAGGAGAGATAACGAAATAATGAAAAATGAGGCGAACCGCCTGGGAATCGAACCCAGGGCCTTCCAATTGCCGGTCGGACGCTCTACCATTATGCTACGGACCTCACTCAATCACAAATCGAAATTCTCCCAAATAGGGCAGAAACCAATGCCCTCAGAGAGCACCCTCGCAAATCGTGAATATGCGCAAATAACTGCAATGACCACGCAGTATATAAATGAATAGAAACGACATAAGTATTAAGGAACGTTTCTGCACACGAGGAGGAGAGATAACGAAATAATGAAAAATGAGGCGAACCGCCTGGGAATCGAACCCAGGGCCTTCCAATTGCCGGTCGGACGCTCTACCATTATGCTACGGACCTCACTCAATCACAAATCGAAATTCTCCCAAATAGGGCAGAAACCAATGCCCTCAGAGAGCACCCTCGCAAATCGTGAATATGCGCAAATAACTGCAATGACCACGCAGTATATAAATGAATAGAAACGACATAAGTATTAAGGAACGTTTCTGCACACGAGGAGGAGAGATAACGAAATAATGAAAAATGAGGCGAACCGCCTGGGAATCGAACCCAGGGCCTTCCAATTGCCGGTCGGACGCTCTACCATTATGCTACGGACCTCACTCAATCACAAATCGAAATTCTCCCAAATAGGGCAGAAACCAATGCCCTCAGAGAGCACCCTCGCAAATCGTGAATATGCGCAAATAACTGCAATGACCACGCAGTATATAAATGAATAGAAACGACATAAGTATTAAGGAACGTTTCTGCACACGAGGAGGAGAGATAACGAAATAATGAAAAATGAGGCGAACCGCCTGGGAATCGAACCCAGGGCCTTCCAATTGCCGTCGGACGCTCTACCATTATGCTACGGACCTCACTCAATCACAAATCGAAATTCTCCCAAATAGGGCAGAAACCAATGCCCTCAGAGAGCACCCTCGCAAATCGTGAATATGCGCAAATAACTGCAATGACCACGCAGTATATAAATGAATAGAAACGACATAAGTATTAAGGAACGTTTCTGCACACGAGGAGGAGAGATAACGAAATAATGAAAAATGAGGCGAACCGCCTGGGAATCGAACCCAGGGCCTTCCAATTGCCGGTCGGACGCTTCTACCATTATGCTACGGACCTCACTCAATCACAAATCGAAATTCTCCCAAATAGGGCAGAAACCAATGCCCTCAGAGAGCCCCTCGCAAATCGTGAATATGCGCAAATAACTGCAATGACCACGCAGTATATAAATGAATAGAAACGACATAAGTATTAAGGAACGTTTCGTACATTTTTTGTTCATCTTAATATTAATTTATTCTTTACAGTATACTAAATAGAGGGCCGTGAGTTGCCAGATACCACTTATTTATATATGGAGGGGTTACCAGAGAACACTATATATTTATTTATTTATATAAGGAGGGTTACCAGATACCACCATTTATTTTAATTATGTTCAGGTGTACCTTATTAGGGTGAGTTGCCAGATTGCCCCATTTATTTTAATTTTTATTTAGATGAGTTGCCACTTATTTATTAAAGGCAAGAGCGACTCTACTTAAATTTGTTTAGCAAAAGAACTAATTTTTTAAACGATCACCAATGTTAACAATAAAAGAAATACACTAGACAGTTAATCCATGGCTTAGCAAAAGAAGTCGCTCATCTTAATATTAATTTATTCTTTACAGTATACTAAATTGGCAATAAACATTTTAAGTATTCTATAAGAATAATATTTAATTTACCTATAATTCGAAAGACATGAAACGCTTTCATTTATTTTAAAGCCAAACCGAAAATGTCTATTTACTTTTGTCATTCCTTTCTTTGAAAGCATTTCTGGAAAAAAAAATGTATAACGAGGTAAACTCGATACGCATAAAAACATACCTGACTTGCCCGAGGCTACTTCAAAACCGCAAAACGGCCACATTGGAATGTCGGTCAAGTCACATCTCCTCTCAAAACCGGTCTCAGTCTTTCTTCATACTATATATTATTGTCATTCTTATTATTATTATGAAGTTAAAAAACTGAATTTAAAATCTATTTATAGAGAGAGAGAGAGAGAGAGAGAGAAGAGAGAGAGAGAGAGAGAAGAGAGAGAGAGAGAGAGAGAGAGACTATTTACTATTGTCATTCCTCTCTATACAGTATATATATATATATATATATATATATATATATATAATTATATATATATGTAAAAATGAACAATGAATAATCAATATTAATTTTTACATGAGAAACCAAAATCGCCTGAGCGAGTTTGGATAGAATTTCGATTTTTGCTTTCTATTTTTTTTCATTGTCACAACCATGCGACCTACCATTCCTATGGTTTAAGTCGTACCCATATTTCCATATCTTATCTTGACCATTATCCTATATCAATTTTATTAAATATTCATTATTACTCGTGTCAGTCTATGCATCCGTACCTGTTCGTTCAAAGTCGGGCAAATACGTTCGCATGTATTATTTTTTTCATTTTTATTTCTTTTAAGTGCGTTCACCTCTCGCAAGCTGCTCATTCATGCTGATTCAGGGTGTTCGAATTCCGATGACGTCGCCAAAAGCAAGCATCTGAATTCGAAATCCTCTCTCTTGCTTCTGCTACAAATTTATAACATAAGGTGTTATGTTGTATGTAATGTTATATTATTATAATATACTGTATTGTTTCCCTGCCTGGCCACTAGTTCGTTATCGGCTTACGTCACATAGTTATCCCCGTTCTCATTACTTGTACTTACTATTTCTACCTAATTGTCATTCAAATTCTATATTACTTATGTATTACGTTATCATAAATGTCTGTGTACTTCAATGAAAAGTACACCGTATTTTTCTCCGCTTCTCATCGCTGGCTAATTAGACTTTCAAACTCTGATAACCAACCAGGTTCTAATAATATTTGACATAATTTGGCGTAATTATTGTCAACTATAAATATATAACATTGTTGCTAATCCCCTTTAAATTATAGAACAACGGTTAACTCCCCTTCATTATATCAATTGTATCACCTATTTAGATTACTTCAGTAGTAGATATGCAATTAACAATTTGCTAAAATTGTAATTAAATGTAATACTTTAATATAATGTAATTGATGTACCGTACTTTAATGAAAACTGTAATTAATGATAATAATTTATATTGTAATTAATATACTTTCATTAACGATAATTTAATATAATGTAATTAATGTAGTTTAATGAAACTGTAATTGACGATAATAAGTGAATGTAAATTAATCCGTAATTGTAATCATAGTTGTTGTGGACCAAAAGTACAGTGTACTCAGTGATGTACTTGAATTGTACTCAATGTAATTATGTCGCCCTTTAGAAATGCATACTCGGCGAAAATACGATTATTTTTTATATTTTTTAAAAAAATTTTTATTTGGAATCTTTCAAAAATCTGATCGTGTTTTTAAAGGGGGAAACTTAACCTTCAAACTGCATTCCCCCAAAATTTAGATTATATATAAAGCATGTAATTGTAAAATTACTTCTTCAACTTCGATTACTTCGATTAACACTCCCTTGTTAGCAGCCTCTCGGCGAGGAGGGGGCAGAGGCCCCTTGCCTCCTTAATTTTTTTAGATTCCGGCCTGAGCCATGGTCGAAAGAGGTCGAACCTCTGCCCCTGTAAATTCAGAGCACTACCTGTACATTTTAGCAGTAAACTACAGTAAAAGAAGTTTTTTTATCTTTTCCTTCGAGCCGTGCCTTCGTCCGAGAACTCAGTCAGTAAAGTCGATAAGTTATATAAAGAAAAGTCGATAAGTTTAGTATCAGAGAAAGTATCAGAGTATTATAGAAAGAGAAGAATTAACAACTGTCGACCCTATAGCGAGAGAAAAAAATTAGAATGTTATAGAAGAAACTACTGCAAGTAACAGATCTGTTGCTGCCTCCCAACCAGAACCCCCGTCGATTCGAACCAACCCAGGGCCATAGACGGAGGGGTTAACATATTTATTCAAGATGTGTCTTCTCAATTTCGTACATTTTTTTCGTTCGTCTTAATATTCATTTATTCTTTACAGTATACTAAAATTGACAATAAACATTTTAAATATTCTATAAGAATAATATTAATTTTACCTATAATTCGAAAGACAACAGTAGTAATAAGAAGCTAAATCGGTTTTCCTTCTCCCCGAATTGTTCATTTTGATTAAGATCAAGCTAGTCACCCGCCTTAGATCTACAGTTTAACGTTGAATCCGAACTACGCTCCAGCACGGGCGGCAGGCAGAAATTACAATGTCACTGCACGGACTCGGTCTCTCAACCTACGATCAGCACCCAGCGTCTTAACCAGTAGGATACCTTGGGTGCCCATTTATCTACCAGCCCAACCAGACATTCATTTTCACGAACTAAACACAATTTAATCACACTTCTCCGCGAGAATTGGCAAGTAGAAAGTTAAGCCGAATAGATTAATGAAACTGAGAAAGTTGAGGATCGAATAATATGACTGCAAATAATAATAATGCAAATATTGTCGTGGTAGAGATTGCAAGTGGCAATTCACACACACACACACACACACACACACATTAGTGATTTGAAATCACTGTTAAAAATTATAATTATCAGAAATCAACTTAAAGAGTTTGCATCAGACAACCGGTCAAACGCAGCGCTCAACCCAAATGATGCATACAATTGTCCTAACTCTTTTATTATTATTATTATTATTACGTGCGGTGATTTCAGGAAGGTCAAGCTTATTCCCCCTCCTCTCGAGTTGGCCTGGTGAAGTGGTGATTTGACTTCTTTTACTCTCCACTTCACATAGGTATACCCGACTCATCGGCGCTTGTTCTGTACCATGCGTCTAATATTCTTTTGCACTCCATGGATTTTAGTTCCTACTTTTTTTCCGTACCGTAACATTTGAAATTTCTCAGCGTTAAACTTCATATAAAAACCAAGCGACTTCTAAAACTTACTACATTATTATCCCTGTCCCATCCTTCATGCATTAAAAAAGTTCTACTTTATTGGTAACCTTCGATTAGCATCCCCCGAATTGTTCATTCTGACGAAGGTCAAGCGTTTTACTCCGCCTTAGACCTTCAGTTTAACGTGGAATCCGAAACACCAGCAACACAGCGTCCTAACCACTAGGTTACCCATGGTACCCATTTATCTACCAACCAATTGTGCGGAAGGATGATCGTTTACCGTGCGCCGGCGGCCGTCACAGGGTATCGAGCCCGGATGAGCTCTGAAACTATTCTTTTTATTATACTTCGTTTTGTACAAAAATGACTAAATCCCGTTATATCTGGACAAAAATATTTCGTTTGTAGAGATCTTCAAGGTTTCTTATTTTTCTACTGATCTCTGTGTCATCGGATGTTACTGCGCTTCCTCTGGTCTTCATCTATGTCAGGATTATAAAGAGTAGTGGCGATAATACTGTTCCTTGGAGATATTTACAGGTGATCCCTTGAAAAGAGGGGACAAACTTATACAGATACAAATAAGCGTGACAATTGACAGCTAAAATATGCAGGAAAAATGTACATTTAATGTTGCAACTCATCATTTCTGTGTCTGACTTTGACAGTGAGGCTCTGGTTCGCTCCAGCATGCTGGCTCCTGAACCCAACCTGGGCTATGGTTCAGACCATAGATTCTCCTTGTACTGTAATGACTTGCCGCCGCTCAAATTATATGTCCATCTCCCTAACCAAAATGGGGAAAATTGAGGATCGAGTAGTATGCTCGCAAATATTAATGCAAATATTTGAAACCATCGTGGTAGAGATTGCAAGTGGCAATACACCTTGAGATGTGAGCATTAAATCTACGGAGAAGATAAAGACACCATTGGTCGACCAATCAGGACGTCCAAAGCGTGGGCCCGTTATATCGGTGTTACGATTGCCCAGAACTGCACAGCATACTCCAGGTGCGCCGAACCAGAGAATTGTACAGAGAGAGCACAATCTCCTTGTTTTTGAAATCGCCTCCTGATATAACCCGTTCTCTTTCTCTGTTTGTGGTATTTACTTTACCTATAAGTTCTGTGGCGCGTGCAACAGGCTACCTTCAGAAGTTGTGAGCAGTTCCTCTGTGGGTCAGTTCATGAAAAGGATAGACCGAACCTTGCACACTATTTGAGGTGTAGGAATTTTTCCCTGGCACCTGTTGCTAGTGGCACCTCCAAGGTATGGGACGCATGGCCTTTTGAGGTACTTCTTGTCATTGTAACTCCATATCTCTCATGTATGCATTACATACTGTGTCCTGATATTAATACAGAAACTCTTTCCAAAGTTGTTGTGAAAGAAGATTTATGCAAAGTATAATGAAAAAGGAACAGCTTCAGAGTTCATTCATACCATACGTACACTTATCTCGTGTACACAGTTAGTGGAAAATAAACACATCAATGGAACTTTAGTCATACCTAAAATATGTGAATTTTTTCCTACAACGTATTCTTTCATCTCTCCTTGGACTATCTCGTGATGGGAGGCCGTTCTCTACGCCAAGATGATGTAGTGACCCGTGGTTCGGATCAAAGGTAAAGCTACATATAGGTTTCCTCCGCCACAGGATTTTTACCTTTACGAAACAATCCCAAAGCATTAGCATCATCTACGTGTCAAATTACTTTTACGTAGTTAAGGCATAGCCAGCCATTTGGTATACCTATAATTAAATAATATCGTTTGTATATACAACCAAGAGAATTAAATAAAATACCATTACATCATTCTGTTTATTTAGGCGAATTATTGGAATCAATATCATAAAATATATAGAAAATAAATACACAATCCTATACAAACGAGGAATATATGCAATCAAAAATAATAATAGTATAAGAAATACGAACGAACATATAAAATCAAAACATAATAATATAAGAAATACAAAACGTTGAAATATAATCACCAAAATAATAGTACACGAAAATATATATATATATATATATATATATATATATCTATATATATATTATATATATTATATATATTATATATGAGGAGTGATAAACAGTGTCGATAATTTTATTGCTACGGACAAATGAATGCAAATAAGAAATAACCGTTTACATAAGTGAGACTTCCTGCCCTCTGGCGTCTGCAGTCTGAAGCAAAATCTGCTGCCATGAGTCAGTAGTTGGTTGGAGTGCTTAAAAGGAGGGTGTATTTTTGCAGTACGTATAAATCTCTGAAATGTAGAACGCGCGTTCGGAGACGAACGAAATGATTAAAACAACTTTTGGAAATGATGCTCTCAGTGTGCTAAAGTTTACAAATGGCACAAAATGTTTAAAAATGGCTTAACATCGCTTGAAAACAAGGAACGCAGTGACCGCCCTTCCACTTCTCGTACGGATGAAAATGTCCAACAGATTCGATATCTGGTACGAGCAAATGTTTCTCTATTTTTAAACTTTTTGTGCCATTTGTAAACGTTAGCTACACTGAGAGCATCATTTCCAAAAGGTGTTTTAATCATTTCATTCGTCTCCGAACGCGCGTTGCTCCATTTCAGAGATTTATACGTACTGCAAAAACACACCCTCCTTTAAAGCGCTCCAACCAACTACTGACTCATGGTAGCAGGTTTTGTTTCAGACTGCAGACGCCAGAGGGCAGGAAGACTCACATATGTAAACGGTTTTTCTTATTTGCATTTATTTGTCCGTAGCAATAAAATTATCGATACTTTTTGATCACTCCTCGTATATATATATATATATATATATATATATATAATATATATATATATATATATATATATAATATATATATATACACAAAATTATATTAATTAATTAATTATATTGAAAATAAATACATCAAAATACATAAATTTATGTTCTACTGCGCTTAACTAAAACACTAAACTCGCACGTGATCGATTCTACAGTCACATCATTGTTGTTTTGTACTACGCAGTAAATACGATTTAACATTATTTCACCGCTCAAATTATCGGGATGCCTATACTTGAAGTAAATGGCCTTCATATCGTTCAATACTATTTTTGTGCCCACTTTACACTAGGTTGCAAGTTATCTTTAAACGAATACATTCAAAAGCACGCACAAAGAGGTCATCGTTAACTACAACATCATTATTAAATTCAAGTTTATAAACACTCCTTTCCAATCGAGGGTTTATTCTTACCGATACGCGCTTTTCAATCGTGAACTCTTCTTCGCAATTCATAGTGGTAGTTGAAATAATCTTCTAAGTCGTAACGACAGCGGCTCATTATATAAAGAAACAGCCCTTCAGGGTGAATGGTGGGGATTTTCACGAACTAAACACATTTTAATCACACTCCGGCGCACTATTTGAGAGAAACATGTGAACATATTTTTCCTTTTTGTTTAACAGACGATATTCGTCTCTAAATTCTGCTAAAAACTCATGCAGTACCTTAGAGACAACCTCACTACAAACCTCGTTATGATATATATCAGGGGTGGCCAAGTTTCCTGGACTCAAGAGCCACATACGACGTTTTTCAGATGTACGAGAGCCGCAAAATATTTTAAAAAGAATTTAATTATTAAAAACATACATATACATATAGTTATACTCACATTATTAAATTGTTTAATTACTGCTTGTAGAAGGCTTAGTTTGGGTCTTCATTTTGTCTGTTAATGCTTGAAAGTCTGGCTGATGTGATGTTAACCCTTTGCCTGTCCCGTGCATCACATGTGATACATGCATCACATATGATACACAGAGCGCATCATAAATAATATTTAGTGTGATACATTCTATGATCACATATTACCCACCAACTAAACCAAATAAACCTCCTATAACCAAAAGTCTGAAAACAAGCATGGACGTTTGGACCAAACTTATGAAAATGCTTTGGACAGGCAAAGGGTTAAGGCGGTATGAAGAAGCTCAGTCAGGTGTTCGTTAGTGAGGGCAGCACGATGTTTTGACTTTACAAACTTCATTACCGAGAAGAGTGCTTCACAGCAATAAGTTGTCCCAAAAACTAAGATAGTCGGAAACTGGTTTTCCTGAGGTGAGGATACTTTGTCTCTGGTACTTGCTTCCAAAACTCAACTGCAGATAAGTTTTTATGTATCAACTTTAAACCCACTTCCTCCTGTAGCTCCAAAAGTTCTGTTTGTATTGAAGCAGCTTCCGTAACAAAAGGTGTGGTAACAGGACAGCCATCGTTGACGACATCAATCAGGAAAGGATTTACAAGAAATTCGAAGCATGGTTTTAGCTTCTTTAGTTCATCAAACCTGAACTGAAAATCATCAGTTAGTCCTTCTAATTTACCTTTGTATTCTTCCAACTTACTATCTTATATTTCAATATCAGGAAAAGTGTTTGTTCGGTTTTTCAGGTGGGGAAAGTGGTCAAATTTTTTTGTTACTAGATCTTTTTGGAAGAGCTTTATTTTATTCTGGAAACTGAAAACTGTCTGTGTAAGGTCAGAAATGACCTTATCCTTTCCCTGAAGTGCCAAATTTAGATTTTGAAGGTGTTGTATTACATCAGTGAAAAACATCAGATCCTGCACCCATTCGTGATCGTCTAGTTGTGGGTATGACTTTCCCTTTTCTTTCAAGAAATCAATGATAGGCTCCAACAGTGCAACAAACCTATTCAGGAGATTACTAGTTGATAACCACCTTACAATACAGTAGAATGAAAGGTCATCTGGCTTATCTTGAAGATTCAGCTCCTCGATAAAATTTCTAAACGCTCGGTGCGTTTTTGTATTTGAACGAATGAAATTCACAATTTCTAGAACACATTTCATAACACTGTCATACCTAAAGTACTTGCTTACCAAATGACCGCGGTGAATGATACAGTGAATAAAGAGACACACAAGATACTTGGGATCGCGTGTCAAGAGCCCAACTAGGCCTACATTTTGTCCTACCATAGCTGGTGCTCCATCTGTTGCAACACTGACACGTTTATTGAATGGTACTTGAGCATTTGATAATGCCTCGTCAAGTGCGTTCTTTATGTCAACCCCTCTGGTGGTTTCTCTTAGGGTCATTAAGTCCAAGAGTTCTTCTTTCACATTTCCATCGCCAGTAACATAACGAACAAATATCGCCAGTTGAGGGTTATCTTTAATATTTGTGGATTCATCGAGGGCAAAACTGAATGCAACAGAATTCTTCAAATCACTCTGCAACGAGCATGTAATTTCAGCACTTATCTGGGAAATACGTCTAGTGTGGCGGGAAATAGAAATACATGCTATTCGTTCTCGAAGCATTGTGTTATCTGGAGCGAGAATTGCAGTAACATCGACAATATTCTTCTTCACAAATTCTCCGCTACTGTAGGGAAGTTGAGCACGAGCAATATTCCATGCCATAACAAAACTAGCTTCAGTAGTTAAGTCAGCTGTGTTACACAATGATGAAAGTACAGTTTGTTGGGCAACTAGGCTAGATTTCAACATTGTTAACTTAGTCTTCCGCAATTCTGCTTTGGGAGGAAATTCCGTAATAAAATTTTTATGGTTAGTTTCATGATGACGCTTTAAGTTACTGGCTTTAAAGTGATTGAGCGCCACGTGGCAGATAAGACACACAGGTTTCCCACCCTTAACAGTAAAGGCAAAGCTCTTCTCCCACTCTTGTTTAAGAACTCTATTTTCTCCTTCATATTTCCGTTTCTTACACTTTGTCTTCTCAGTCATTTTAATCAACTAAGGGGTTGTATAACTTTCACTTGTATAGCTGAGAAAAATAACCACTATTCGATCTAAGAAGCCAATTTTAAAACACACTCACTCGTTACTACACGCGGCCGCAGGGTAGCTCGATGGGTACTGGACACTGGTGAGTGGCGATTGGTGTTAATTACGTAATTATCCCGCTTAGTGCCTGTCACGCAAAAGAAATTGTCGTACGCATGACGCATTTTATTGTCAATTCAATTTTTCCTTGTTTTTTTTTCATATTTTTTTATTATGTGAAAAAAAATTATATTTGTATTATGAATTTTGTCTTTTAAGATAAATACAATAAAAACCAAAATTGTCTCGCGAGCCGCAGTTAACAACCTCGAGAGCCGCATGCGGCTCGCGAGCCGGAGTTTGGCCACCGTTGATATATATTAATGTAGTGGAAAAAATACTTAAGATTCTCCATGATGACAAGAGTTACATTCTCAACCGTAGGGTACGAGTACTCGGCATGATGTAACTTGACATAATATCGCTTGTCAGACCATTCATCAACAAGACTTACTAGCCATAACTGTTGCTTCTCCTCTGCACGCGTTGTTTCTTTCACTTCACGGTATATGTGAGCTTTTATAAAGTTTAGTCCTACAACATAGTTTAATACATCGTTTGTACCACGAAATCCTACAATGCTTTTGCCAGAATAGCCTTAGAGTATTTGTACCTCTTGTTTCTTCGCACGATTCAATGTAGCCTTAAAAGTATCAAAGGGGGGTAGAATAGGAAGTCTTTCAGTATCCACCACATCTTCACACTTTGCTGACTACCACTTCATAAACGTTGAAGACGCAATATTAAAGGTAGCCATTACTATTTTTTGTCTACGTGGGAAAATACACGTTTGAGATCCAGAGCTTGCGATGGTCAACTGAGCACGCAGGGTAGAAATATGCCCAGGTAGTAGCAGGAGGCACGTGACCGAACATACAGGGGTGCGGAGCTTAGATCTTTCTCCTGTACAAAGACTAATCACACCTCATTAAAGTTAATTTTAATGATATATATATGTGTGAGAATTCATTGTCTTAATATGTTTGTGGCCATATATATATATATATATATATAGTTTATAAAAAAGGATCTTTTCGGTTTGGCGGACTTGTTTAACCTTGTTTCTGTTTCATGCGTTGGTCTCTCTTCACACGATCAAGCTGGTGGCCCCGCCTCTAGGTCTGGCTTGATGGAGGAACGAGTTGCTTGTGCTCTCCACCGTACATAGCTAGGTACACCTGGCTCATCTGGTGCCGTCCTTTGGAGGCAATCAGATCGCACATGGCCCAATTAGAGTGGAGAACAGTTTTAGAGAATAAAACAACTGAAGAAGTAGTAACAACCATGGAAGAAAAATGCTGAGAATTTTAGAAAAATATGCTCCGAAATCACATCCAAAGGGAAAGAGTTGCTGACTCGAGAGGCAAAAGAGAAGACTATTCCGCTTTGTTAGTACATTGACCCCCTGTTTACTCGGCAATACAACTGAAATGGGCGTATGGGCGGAATGATGTTCCGTACAAAACATTCAATTCGCTTCTACTTAAACTGTGTTTACGATTGTTTTGAGCGTCGATTGGTAAATGTGTATATATACAGTATAATCCTTACGTAAATTTACCAAGAAGTAAATTTAAGACGGAATATTTAACCCTGATCATGAACCATGGGATCCATTTGACCGCAGCCTTTTTTTAAATAGTTGCTGTTAACTGACCAGGCAGTGTGACGACCTCCACTTCCATGTAATCTTACTTGACACTTTTTTCTGTGGTATATCAAAATTTCATTGTTTTTTGCTCTATTCTTTAAGGAGGAGTGTGTCATTTTATCCATTTGGAGTCAAATTGTCCCCATGGTTCCTCTCGTGTCATTTAATGCACTATTTAATTTTTCTGCAATTATTTTTATGGATTTTACTATATTTTATAGATTAATGTCATAAATTTTGATAAAAATGTGAAGAAAGACAATACTTGATGATGGTGAACTTATAAAAATGGTATAATCATTAGTACTACCAGAATCACTACCATTAGATAGTATATTCTTATATGTATGATATTTTGTATCAGAAATCAAAACATTGAAAAAAAACACGATATTATTCGTTAAGAGTTCTCAAATATCAAATACAATGTTGCCTGTTTTATTCATGGGATTGTTTCATTACAGACTTTTTATAGCATTTTGTAATATTTTAGGCCTGGGAACGTATAGACTCCACGGTTCTAAAAACGTAAGTAAATTGAAGGTTCCTGACGAGGGTTAAATAAGAATAAATGCTATAAGATGTGGAAATGTTTTTCTTCGGGCTAATAAATCATGCTTTCCTCGTAACATTGTGAATAGGAAACAGACTGAACCTCAGTAGTAGTATGCCCGCACTTAGGGAGACAGAATTGGGGCGCTTTGTAACTTGCCCCTGGAGGCCCTCGCCTCCGTCTTTCATGAGGGGAATTTGAGAGTTTGCCGCTTGGGGGACCCCACCTCACCCTTCGGTTCTTCACCGTCTTTCATAAGGTTTCATGATGTTTCATGAGAGATATTTGTAGGTTTAAAAGAAAAATAAAACCAAAAACAAAAAAAAATCGAAAAACAAAAAAGGAAAAAACAAACAAGAAAAGAAGCAGAATGGAACAGTTTGAGAATTTCCTCCTTGGGTTCCTCACCGTCTTTCACGAGGAGCCCTTCAAGGGTCGTCCTTTGGTTCCTCACCTTCCTTTATGAGGCTTCACGGTCTTTCATGAGAGATATTTGTAGGTTTAAAACAAAAACAAGAAAAAAGAAACCAACAAAAAGGAAAAACCAAAACATAAAGAAAACAAAAAAACATTCCCTGACGAGATATATTTCAAACAGAGCTTAACCTAGTCTAAAGGTAGATTGAGTTGTTTCAAGGATGAAATATTTCGGCATGCAGGGAGCATTACCACTCATCAGATTGATATTCTGTATATATATATATATATATATATATATATATATAAAGGAGGTAAAAATCAAATAGCAGAGTTGCCTTATGACTACAGTGCTTAACATTCAAATTTGAACCTTATACCCTTGAACAATAGAGATTGAACGGGAGAAAACTTAAAATAAATATTTTATACATGAAAAACGGTTTAATAAACAGAAATGGACGTGTTGCGTTCTCAGAGTAATTTTTATCATATAGCTACACGAATACATTAATTCCTTTCTTCAGGTTAAATATAGATGTTACGAAAAGCAAAAATCAGCTTAATTACAGTTCAGTACTGATAGAAATTTCTGAATTAATATTTGTACAGTATTATATGAAATTAGAATAATGGAAATATCTAAATTAAAATAAATTACATCTAATTTTCAATTAGAGGAATAACTTATACTCTTCCAATTTTAAAGTCAAATATTTTATGAAGCGGATAAACTAATGTTTTAATTATTCATCCATCAAATATGTTTTCCTACCTCTTATTATCCACTTAAACATTATTATTATTATTATTATTTTCTTATATACTCGTATATGTATACTTCTATTCAGCTTATTTAAATTAAACTTAAATTTATGGAAACTCAGCCTGCAATCTTGGTACATATCTGTCATATTAGCTGTTTTCAGACTAGTAAACAAGCTCTAGTTTCTCTAACAATGAATAACAATAGAATAATAATAATAATAATAATGATAATAATAATAATAATAATAATAATAATAATAATAATTATTATTATTATTATTATAATTAACTATTTATCTTAAATTATTTTCTTAACCTTTATTGTACAATTAGTTTCAGATCTACGAGTCGTGAGCACTGATGTATTTCTAACGGAAAAAGTGCGGAAGCGATTCTACAAAATTGTTTTGGCGAAGGAAGGCATATATACACATACACACGGTAGTGTATGCCATGCTTTAAAAGAGACCAAAGTACATAAATTTTATATTTCAGAAGTACAAACAACAAATTCTATTTTACTTCATTGACATATGCTTGCCATGACTTTTCTTTCCAGAGTAGTAAATAAAAAATAAGTAGCTGTAAGTTTCTGTAACGCAGTAACTGTACGAATATTACTTGCTATTATTATGTAGCTCAGTACTTGTCATTTTATTTTATTCCTCCTTTGGTTATAATTAAAAATTTTATTCAAAGTTACCATTTCATGAGAGAATCACCGTCTATGAGGTTAAAGAATATTGTGTAATTTTCTTGGCTTATTTCAATCCAAATAAACAGCCCCACATCATTAACAGTATAAAATATACATGCGTATATGCACACATACAAACACACACACACGCGCACACACACACACACACACACACACACACACACACACACACATATATATATATATATAAAGCGATAAAAAGATAGCTAAGTTTGTGCTAAAATTCCCATTTTTTATATATCCAGCTGAAAGAAAACTGGCTGTTGAGTTTTTATTTAGGACAGGGTATACTATTTTCAGCCGAAATTCTTTCTGTACTTGAATTTGAATAGTAGAGAAATTTTTATGAACAATCTTTCTAGTTCCACTCATGACTAACACATGTTTACATTTCTTCAATTAATACTTCTCTAATTTAGCGTGTGTTAGAAACTTCCTATTTTTTCTCGCAATAATTTTTTTTTTCACTTTTCATTCGCCCCAGTCAATCATATCATTTACAACAATATGCATACGCACCTGTTTGTAGCAAGCTGATCCAATCCACACTCTTTACAAACTCAATCACACAATTATACATCTTTGCACAATTAAACTGTTATAGCTTTATTACTTTTATGTTCACAGATCTCATATAAAACACAACAGTTCTGTACAAAACGTTAATAATGAGACTTTTTCAAACTCAATATATGTACAGTATATAGTCCACCATACGCTTTTTACACATGTATTTAAAACGTAAAACTTAATAACCAGCCATGCATATTTACACAAATCAAGTCTAAAGACACATTATATATAAGGAGGAGATTGTAGGCGTCATTCAACCAGAGGACAGGAAGTGTTTGACCCCCGTTTCCCCCAGCACTGTGCTCCTTACTTGATCTTCCATCTCTCATCTACTTATGAACAGTCCGGCATACTCTCAAGCACACGCATCTCTATCTATTCCTGACTACGCACACATACATCTTATACAGTACACAGCTTTTTCAAAACAAGGTATAGTTCTCAGCAGCCTCGGCGATTCGCACTTGGCCCCTCCTTCCTGTATATATATATATATATATATATATATATATATATATACAGGGTGGGCCGTAAGTTTCCATACATAGGAAAAATTAAACGTTTGTTTTTATGTTTCAGATACCCTAAGAATATGCGTTTGACGTAAGATCTTGTTTACTGATGAAGCAAATTTTTACGTCAATGGAGAGGTTAATCGGCAAAACATACGTTATTGGAGTAATGCTAACCCTAACTGGCTGAGTCCGACGAAGATGCAAGGTGCCGGTAAAGTGATGGTGTGGGCGGGATATGGGGTGACAGAATTATTGGACCAATTTTTGTCAGTGGAAATCTTAATGCCGAAAGGTATCTTAACATGTTGCAAGAAGAGATTTTCCCATCCCTGCTAAACGAGGAAGGTAACTTCCCAGTTTACTTCCAGCAAGATGGAGCTCCACCTCATTATGGTCTTCACGTGCGTCGGTATTTGGATCAGCAGTTTCCGGATGCTTGGATTGGTCGGCGTGGTCCTGTGGAGTGGCCTCCCAGATCCCCAGATCTCACCCCCCTTGATTTCTATCTTTGGGGGCACTTGAAGGCCATGGTGTATCAGGAAAAGATACGAGACATAAATCATCTAAAGGAACGTATCACCAACGCCATTACAAGCATAACGTCAACTGTGCTAATGCGTGTTCATCAACAGTGGGGAACACGTATTGAAATGTGTTTTCAAAACAATGGCAACCATGTAGAGCATATTATATAAATAAAAATGGTTGTCCATAAAAAAATGTTTATTTTTCCTATGTATGGAAACTTACGGCCCACCCTATATATATATATATATATATATATATATATATATATATATATATGGGAATGAACTCAGAATGGTTCCCTGAGTTTTTTATGATACACACAGACCGTGCATGGAACAAGGAACTCTTCTGGGATAATTAAATCCACTATAGTCCGAATAAGTAATGGTAAATGACAAATACCATAGTTTTTCTTTTTCATGATGCAAGCCCGACGTGGGCAACGGGTCTCTCGCAAAAAGGTCCCATAAATATAGCTTCCCTCACCAGCTATCTGCAAAGCAGACAGGATCCAGCTTTGGGACATGGATCTAGGGTTTAAAGCAGCCTAGCCCCACTACATTTAGAACCTCAATATAAGTAAAAGACTCGTTGCATTCACGTCGGATTGAATAAATCAAAGAAAAAGGGGTAACTATTATATTTTTAGCCAAAACCAAAACTTAAACCTCAACTGGCAGAATTGAGCGTCCACTTTTCAAGGCACATAACATGTCCGTTTCATGATGGGAATGAACTCAGAATGGTTCCCTGAGTTTTTTATGATACACACAGACCGTGCATGGAACAAGGAACTCTTCTGGGATAATTAAATCCACTATAGTCCGAATAAGTAATGGTAAATGACAAATACCATAGTTTTTCTTTTTCATGATGCAAGCCCGACGTGGGCAACGGGTCTCTCGCAAAGAGGTCCCATAAATATAGCTTCCCTCACCTCATTACTTATTCGGACTATAGTGGATTTAATTATCCCAGAAGAGTTCCTTGTTCCATGCACGGTCTGTGTGTATCAAAACTCAGGGAACCATTCTGAGTTCATTCCCATCATGAAACGGACATGTTATGTGCCTTGAAAAGTGGACGCTCAATTCTGCCAGTTGAGGTTTAAGTTTTGGTTTTGGCTAAAAATATAATAGTTACCCCTTTTTCTTTGATTTATTCAATCCGACGTGAATGCAACGAGTCTTTTACTTATATTGAGGTTCTAAATGTAGTGGGGCTAGGCTGCTTTAAACCTAGATCCATGTCCCAAAGCTGGATCCTGTCTGCTTTGCAGATAGCTGGTGAGGGAAGCTATATTTATGGGACCTCTTTGCGAGAGACCCGTTGCCCACGTCGGGCTTGCATCATAAAAAAGAAAAACTATGGTATTTGTTATTTACCATTACTTATTCGGACTATAGTGGATTTAATTATCCCAGAAGAGTTCCTTGTTCCATGCACGGTCTGTGTGTATCATATATATATATATATATATATATATATATATATATATATATATATATATCGAGACATTGTGGTTAACAGAGATATGCATGCAGGAACATTTTTATATATTTCATTCAGTTCACCTAGCCCATAAATATTAGTGCGAGAAGTGTGAAAGAGTAACTTTAGCTCCACTTGTACAAAACATGTAGTTCTTTATATGCGTATCTGCTCTCACACAGAAGGCTCGACGTTGTCTTATATGTAACTTATCACTCAAAGAATTGATGATAGCTTGGTCCCACCTATCAACTTGTGGTATCCTCTTGATGCATTCGCTGATGACCCTCAGCCTGCACACTTAGCATGATCATGAAACAATATATCTAGCGAAGTAGTGGTAGGAGTTCTGGCTTTTCTGAGAAGATTTTGACTCCACCCACAGGTTCAAGCAAACACCTCAGCTGTCCGGTGCTGTTACTAAAAATCTAGCTTATTTCAAGTACCTATCAATATTAGGCCTACAATACAATAAAATGTTGCTACACAGATGTATTTTCTTACTGTTGCTAAATCTTAATATGGAAACAGAAAAGGTATAAAAAAGATTGAAAGAAATTCAAGTTTTTAATTTGGGATGTATTGTTGAAGGAAAAAAAAATATATATATACACACACACAGGATTTCTTTGCAGGTTATTCAGAGTGTGAGGCTGTAGGTTTATATCTAATGTTTTAATAACTAGGCATTCTCGTGAGACGAAGTAATTTACTAAATTTTACCTAATCTATTTATTGTAGGTGTAGATTACGGTAGGTTGATTTTCCTCATTTTTTTAGGTATCGACTTTGGACTAGTCGAGATAGTCAGGGCTTAATATGATAATAACTGACAAAAAATTTCAGATCCCTAGCTTTAACCGTTTTTTGAGGAAACCGTTTCAAAAATCGTCAAAAAATCGTACCGAAAAATACCACATTTTCGCAATTTTCGGCCGAAAGAAAATCATGCTATTTTCCTAAAAAAATCCTGGAAAAAGTTACAATTTTATTGAAAAAAGTAAAAGAAAACATGTACAGAGTCAAATAGACACATTTAGATCCCAAGATCATCATAATTTTCACTGTAAGAGCCCTTAGAAGCAAAGGAAGACCTCATTTGGCGGCTTAGGAATTGGCCAGAATGTGTTTGTGCCTTGATTCGAGTTCATAAACAGTATGGGAAGCTTCAGATATCAGCTTCACGGCCCTTTCAACACTCTGAGAATGTGAAGGCAGATCAGGCAGCTCCAGCTTGGTGCCATTCAGCAATGCTTCTTGAAGCTCCCGGTCAGAAAAGTCTTCTGTGAGAGCAAGTTCACAGATGCCACTTTGAGAAAGGTTGATTAGTTCTGACCAGTGGGTAGCTTCAATGTTGATGGCTGTAATCTTCTTCAGCCTCTTCTTGGCTGGCTTCCCACTTTTGAAAGAATAATAAATTTATTTTTTATTCCAGTTTAAGATTTAATCCCTATTACTCTCAGAATTGTTGATTTAATTTAACTTAAATAAAAAACAAAAAAAACCAGAGTTCTATAAATCCCCATAATCGAATTTTTTTCAGAAAGAAAGTAAGATTATTTCCATTATCAGAGGGGAGGGGGGGAATTGGGATAAGAAAATGTGAAAAAAAATTCGATTATGGGGATTTATAGAACTCGGGCCTTTTTTTTTATTAAATAAATCCCCATAATCAAATTTTTTTTCACATTTTTTAAATTAATAAATGCTTACCTGATGGACAGAATTTTCTTGAGAGCAGCTTCTCTCACTTCCAAGTCATCAGACTTCATCATGGAGTACAGCACATTCTCGGGCAGCAAGGCAAAAGCATTGTACTTCAGGTTCTTGAAAGCAACACCCTGGATTTCTTCAGACTGCTGCTTGATCCTCTGGATCATGTTGAAGATGTACAGCTGCTGATTGTGGAACTTGCTGTCACTTTTGATCTCAAACCAACTGACTGCATACACTTCCACAATGAACTTGATGGCCTGGTAAAGCTTATCCTGTAGTTCTAGAGGGTAAGCACCTCTGGTCCACAGACACATCAATCTAATTGCCAAAGTCAACCATCTTGCATGGTTTAATGGTCCAATTTTCCAGGCAGCAAATCTTGAGTTGACTTTGCCCCTGGAAATTCCAAGCACATACTCCAAAAGAAGCCTCTGGTCGCTACTCAGCAAATTCCACGTCATCCAGGGGGCCACTGAGTTTGGTGAATTCCACTTGTGGCAGATCTTGGTAGTCAATTTCACAGTTTTCCCAGCGGACCAGTGAAAGCAGTGGGACTTTTGGTACTGCCATCAAGATGCTTGAAAACAGCTCTGAAAGGAAGCTCATTCTGATGAAGTGAACAGCCAATGGTGTGCAATTTCCGCTCAATTTTATTTTCCAGAGCTGTTACAAGGCCTCCCTCCCAGACAGTGTTTGTATTTGTGTTGTCAAGGAGGACAGCTTTCAGGGTATGAACACTGTTAAACTCCTCCAAGACACTAGCAACTTCTTCACCAAGAAGAACTCCAGTCGCACCTTTAATTGGGATGACTCTGTGAGTAAGATATGTTCCACTTTCAGTTCCCGGCTCCTTTGTGAAAGTCAAATGGTGCTCTTGTCCCTTTCCTTTCTTCAGCTTAGTCTCCCCATTTTCATCCTTAACTTCTCTGTACAGCAAAGTGTCCTTGTCAACTTTCCCATCAACTCCAATACAGACTAACTTTTCCAGACCCTCATTGTGCTTTTCATCACTTTTCACTTTCATTCTAGCTTTTTCCCTGTCCATTTTCGATTTATCAACTATTATCTGTTTCACATCAAGGCCAGGCTTAAGCAGGTCCATAGCTTGTAAGTCCAGGAGGAAGGCATTAGCAAGACTTGCCCCAAGATTGGAAGAAACATCACCCCTGATCAGTTCCATGGCTTATCTGGGGGTTTTCAAAAAGCTGTAACCTCGACTTGGGTGCCTCCTTGGCTTGAACTCTTCAGCTTCACCACCAGATGGCTGAAATGAAAAAAAATAAATTAATAAAGCGAAAATGGGGGAAAATAGGGGAAAAAGTAGGGAAAAATATGGGTAAAAATGGACGAAAATGAGCGGAAATAAGAATAAATTACTTAAACGAAAATTGGGGGAAATAGTGGGAAAATAGGGGGAAAAAATGGGTAAAAATTCAGGTAAAAAGTCGGCGAAAATGGTCGAAAAAAAGAATAAATTACTAAAGCGAAAATGGGGGGAAAAAAGGGGGGAAATAGGGACAAAAAGTAGGGATAAATTTGGGTAAAAATGGGATAAGATATAAGAAAAAAAATATATTACTTCTCCTGATTCTCCTGAGCTGGATTCAAAAGAAATATCTTGTGAAGGTGTGGAGGCAAAAGTGGCCAAATCCACTTCCTGCTGCTGTTGAATCTGGCTCTGTAATCTTTCTGCTTCAGCTGCAGCCCTCTGGTCTTTCTTCACAGCAGCTTTATCCACAGATCCCAGCTGGAAAGAGCCCTTGGGTCCTATTTTGGCCCTCTGATCTCTCAAGTATTCCCTCTCCTCTACTGGAACCTGAAATATTAAAGTATATTAAATAGCGGATCTAAAATAAGAGATAAAATCCTGAAAAAAAATTGATTATTAATTTCTATTACCAGGGGTGTGAAAGGAAGATTACAGGAGGAAAATGCGGATATTTTTCAATTACAAGCATTGAATTTCCTTCCATTTAAAAGGCACCTAATCGCGCTAAGTTAGGCCAGTTAAAAGTTAAAAAAATATCATTACCTTCTTACTGGGAGGACAAGTGCAGATTATGTGCTGTGTTTGACAATTTTCTTTCTTGCACTTCACAGCATTGTCATCACAGGGACGAACAGGTAGCTTACAGGTGCAAGCAGAAATGTCAAAAAGTTTATCCAGCTTTTCCTCCAGATTCTGCTCCTGGACTGTAGAAAGAGATTTCCTGTTTATCTCTTTTGCTTTCTTGAAGCACACTTTATCCCCCAATTTCACTACATAATATTCCTCATGCAGGGGCAGCCGCGGGTTCACTGCCTGCCAGATCTCAATCACATCCTTTGCTATCATTTTAGCAATATCATAGTCTTTCAAGTCCGGGTGGCTGTTTTGGAGGAAATAACTGTACTGAATAACGTGGCAGAGGGTAGGAGGCTCTGTTTTATCCGAAGGGGAAGGCTGGCCACTGAATTTTTTGGCACTATCACTTCGAGTTAACACTGCAGACTTCCGTTTTTTACCCATTTTTATGAATATCTGAAAATAAACACAATTAAATGAACGCATCATAAAATAACTTAATTTAATACACATTTTATAGGTAAATATCATTAAAAAATACAAAATAATACACTAATAAATATCTATAATGCATTTACAATAAGTTTCAAGCATCGTTTTGTTAAAAAAGCCGAATTTTAATTGATTATTTCGATGAAATAAGGTCCGATATTTTATTTGTTTACATTGCGCGAATGCCGCGCGCGCGATTTTACGCGTAAAATTCGGCAATTTTACAACTTAAAAATAATTAACAATCCTAAAAAAATACAATCATTTTCACAAATATGAGTTCGTGCAACGTTTTTTATACATTAATACCTTTCTATCTAGACTAGTCCAAGATCACAGTTCCAAAATCAACCTACCTTAGTGTAGATTGCCCATTGATACTACATCCTTTAACCAGTTTCCTTGCATCTCATAACTAACGCATTCATTATTTCTACTAAAATGTATGACTTTACATTTTGAACATTGAATTCCGTCTGTCATTTCGTAACCCAGCCAACTAACCTATCCAATCTTTTTCTAATTTATAAGAATTTTCTTTATATGTAACTGGAATAACTACTTTTCATGTGTAAGTTTAGACATTTTACTTCTCTAAATCATTTAGTTACGTAAAAGAATATGTTCTTTTGAATTACAGATTCTTATGTATTCGTATTTACAGATTCATTTACAGTTTGATGATAGTTTGTGGTTAAAATTACTTAAAAATTTGGAAGGTTTCTTGTTTAGCTACTTTCCAAGGTTTGGTCTGTGTAAAATTGACACTGAATACTTGGCTAAATTATTCTTAAAGTTTCAGGAATTAAACTAATTTATACTGCAGTAGACACAGTAAACTACTGTAAGGAATTAAAACTGTAAACCATCTATAATCAGTCAGATTGTGGATCACACCAAAGAAGGTCCTTCCTCCTCAAAGGATGTACCTGTAATGTGATGTAGTAGTTTTAGACTCGATGGAGTCACCTAAACCAGAATAGTTATAAAATTTCAAAGGTTAGATTTTGGTGAAGAATAAATGCATGGTAAAAAGAAGAAAAACAGAATTATTAAGTTCAAATTTTATTTCCAAACTGTCAAGGTTTTATATGGTAAAAGGAGAAAGATGCTGTAGTATGAGAAGTATGAGAAGTTTATCAGAAGTGATGCGCATATTCTTAAAAGACTAGTGATCGAATTCCAAAGTATCAATAAGATGACTCTAATACCTATAGGTTAGCTACTTTGTGCTAGGAAGACCAAATGTAATTAACTACCGGTCAACCCATTTGGGGAACTAACGTGTAAAATCTAACAGGCTTTTCTCAGAATTTATTTTATAACATCAGTTATGATATTGACTATGCAAGTATTTTAAATCAAAGGTTAAATTATGCAATAGAATTAGCCTAATCTAATTCATTTTAGGATTTTCAGGTGTTAAGAGATTATGTACTACAGTTCTTACCTCAGTCTATAGCTACTTGACTTGCCAAAGTCATGTAGAATCTGCATTAAATCACATAATAGACCTAGATACTGAGCTTATCAAACTTTTGGTAGTGAATATCAATCAGAGCGTAAAGACATCTAGGTAATGAGTAAACTAGTAGGGCCACCTAGGTTCTTTTACTGATAATTCTGATTCTGTACTGACATTTAATAGTTGCTGGCACTTGTCCCATAGAAACAAACAAACAAACAAACACTTTATTTCAGCCTGAACAGGTACAAACATTAGGGTGATCCAGAGAAATGGGACCCAAAAGAAACCCCTGTAACTCTTAAAGTATATATCCTTTTATAAAATCATACGCATCATTCGAAAGAGGATAGTTACAAGTTTGTACAGGATTGTATAGGTTTTGACAATACAAGATAAGATAAGATACAAAACAAAATAAAAGTGTTAGTTAAAACTAACCCTTCAAGATGACTGCATGGACTGTGGAACAGCTGCGTTTCATAACTGAGCAATATTATGAGCATGGAAGAAGTGTAGTTTCAGCTCAAAGATCTTTCAAGACAAATTTTCAGATGTCAAAATCACCTTCTAAGAAAGTAATCCGTCGGTGTGTCAGAAATTTTTCCCTAACTGGCAGCATTGGAAAAAGAAAACAACTGGAAGAGTGCGCCACAGCAAGGATAGACGAGATCATTAACAGAACTCATGAAATTGTACAGGATAATCCTAACATAAGCATCAGACGTGCTTCTCAGCTGTTAGGAGTTGGATATGGAACAACACCACCGTATATTCAAGCAAAATTTAATGCTCTTTCCATATAAAATTCAAACAGTGCAACAACTAAACGATGGAGATTTCGCACGAAGACGACAATTCTGTCAATGGATCCAACAGAAGGTAAATGACACACCAATTTTCTAGCAACTTTGATTATGTCAGACGAAGCCATTTTCACTTGAATGGAACTGTAAACAAACAAAATTGTCGTTTCTGGGCAACAGAAAATCCATTGAATATTACCGAAGTCCCGTTGCATAGTCAGCGTGTAACTGTTTGGTGTGGTCTTAATGCATCTCAGATCATAGGGCCGTACTTTTTCGAGGATTCCACCGGAAACACGGTCACTGTAAATGGTGATCGCTACGAAAAAATGTTGACCGATTTCCTTATTCCTAAATTAAGAGATCTTTGTCTAGAAAAACCACTGGTTCCAACAAGACGGAGCTACCTCCATACCACGAGGAACTGCATGGCAGTTTTGCGTCAAACGTTTCCAGGCGAGTTAATCTCAAGATTTGGAGACGTTGAATGGCCCGCAAGGTCTCCGGATTTTTCTCCCTTAGATTATTATCTCTGGGGATATTTAAAGAGTAGGGTCTACAGAAATAACCCAACGACCTTGCAAGAATTGAAGGCCGACATCACAAATGAGAAACAGGCCATACCACCGCGCACACTTGCAAAAGTGATGCAGAACTTACAAGCGAGAACACTGGAATGCTTGGCAACTAATGGAGCACATTTGAAAGGAGTCATTTTTAAAAAATAAATATTTCATAATAAACTTGTAACTCTACTCTTTCGAATGATATATAGTTTTTATGAAAGGAATTAAATATTAAGAATATTTGGCTTTTTTTTATGGGTCCCATTTATCTGGATCACCCAGTACAATTGGTCCGATTAAGAGATAGTTGTCTGGAGCACTGACTAAGTAGGCCAGTGAATCACTGTGCATAATTAACATACAATTCCCTACGTCAATGCTTCCAGATTTGAGATTTATAAAATATATCGGCGACCAGTCCACTAACTATGGCTTCTATTATCTTGCTGAATGGCTCACCAAGCCTAGTGATAAATCTAAATACAAAATTGCGAATGACACTGGCACAGTGTCACTAGGAGTACACATTTATAAATCTTGGAGTTCTTAATAAACCCCTAAAAATATTATTATATGCAACTTATAATTTTCTCAAATTATACATCTTGTAGTTCCACCACAAATGAGCTGTATACATTGGAGTACAAAAAGTTTTGAACAAAATCAATTTAACATCTAATGTACATATATGAAATTTTCTACCCAAAGCATTTCCCTGAACATATAATTGTTTACATTGCCTTAGAATAACACAGTCATCTGAAAGACTATCAGTTAATATGTGGCCAAGATACTTAGTCTGGGTGACTGCTGACAGCACCATACCATTCAATTGAAATTCAGGAAATTTTATATATTTGTAGACCTTGGTCCTCATAATCATAACATTACTTTTAGCAGGATTGTATTTTATGTCGTTATCCTTCTCATACACACCTTCAAAAGTGTGCTGAGCCCTTTTACAGATGGAGAAATAAGAACTAGATCATCTGCATACATCAGATGATTAACAATCATTGTCCCAATATGGCAGCCTATTTTACAGCTGTTCAACAAAACAGTTAGATTATCCATATAAACAATGAAAAAGTAGGGGGATAATATCCCCCCCCCCCTGCCTGACACCACTGGTCACAGAGAATGGCTCTGAATTAACCCCGCCCCATCTTACAATCATTGTCTGGTGATCATACCAGAATATTAATATACGGACCAAGTAACCAGGTACATTACGATTAACAAGTTTCATGAATAATTTGTCATGATTAGCACGATCAAATGCCTTACAGTAGAGGCATCCAGGAAACACAAAAATACATTAGCATCTAGAGTTTGGTGTTTACAGACTATTTCCTCCAACACACACACACACACACACACACACACACACACACACACACACACATATTAGTACTGTGTTTCTTTTTTAATCCAAATTGGTTATCACTAGTATACAGGTAACATTCAAGTCTATTAATGAGTATATATTCAAACACCTTAGACATAATACTGACCAAGGCTATTGACCTATAGTTATCTTTACTGATGATTTTACCCTTTTTATCTTTTAGTACTGTCACCAAAACAACGGATAACATTGTACCCGGCTAAACACCATGTATCAGTAAACCTGTAAAGCACAAAGCTAAGAGAGGCACTAATCTGTCGCTACTAAATTTCAGATGCTCAGCAGAAATACCATCAATACCACATGATTTGTTATAATCTAAACATTTTATTGCCTGTTTAGTCTCAAATACACTAACTCTTATATCTGGACTATAGATAGCATCACAATTAATATTATTGTTCTTATGTACAGTTGAATAACTCACTGTAGTGTTCCTTCCATAATTTGACTATATTCTCAGTCCCAGTTACGTTTTCAATATTAGCAGGGAGATACATTGAACTATTATTCATTGTTTTTAATTCTTCCCTAAAGTTTCTTGGATTCTTACTGGCAAGCTTTCTAGCCAGAGCATCCCTGCTTAACTGATCCTCATGATTTTTTTACATACCTTAATGCATACTTGAACCTGGCATCAGCCCTCTGTTTTTGTTGTAATACAGGGCCTTACCTTGGCTTCCCTTGTTCACACCACATTAAAAAAGCATCTCTGGATGCATTATGAAGTTCAGCCACATAAGCCTTCCAGCTAGGTCTACATGTATAGTGTTTTCTCCTAAAGGTATTTAAGTCTAGTTAGCATTATTAAGAGCGGAAACAATTTGTTCATACATTTCTTTAAATTCCAAAATATGTGTATGAATTCTACAGTTTACATCCTGACAAGCTAGAGTACCCGTATTTAACTACTTTTCCTAGCAAAACATATCCAGTAGACTAAACTAAAATGAAAGATGGTAATTGTTACAACTCAGTAGTATAGCCGCAAAAGGGGAGAGTGCAGGAATGTTGCAATTTAGTACGCAATGTTGCAAAGGGGGGTGGGGTGTTACCAAAGGGGCGGGGGTTGTTGCAAAGGGGGTTGTTGCAAGGGGGGTGTTGCAAAAAAATCCCTGCAAAGGGGGATGGGGATGCTGCAGGTGAAACAAGGGGGGGTCATGAAACTTGGAGGCGGCGTTATCCCCCAAGAGAAAGAAGGAGGAGAGAAAGGAGGAGAGGTGTTCACCTGGCAGGAGCCAAGTGCATATTAAGACTTCAGCCGAGTAGGCGTTGTCTTATAGACTCCTAATCAGCCAGTTGGCTGAGCCAAGGGGGGAGGGGTACACCTGAAGGGAGAGGAGAGAGAGAGAGAGAGAGAGAGAGAGAGAGAGGAGAAAGAGAGAGAGAGAGAGAGAGAGAGTAGTGGCCTTTGATTGCAAGGCATGCAACTTGGAGGCGGAGTTCTCCCCCAAGCTATTTTCGTTTACCTAACCTAAGAAGCCTCTAAGGGGTTTTCCCAAAGGGACAGAAAGAGAAAGGACCAGAGGTCCTTGCTCGGCTGGGAGCCGAGCTTGAATGACTCCGTTATCAGCTTCTCACTCTTTTATAGACCTCTATTCCGGCTGAGTTGCCAGATAGCGCCATGTATTCAGTTGCCAGATAGCAAAAACCATATAAAATACCACAATATATTTATATGATGGTAGTTAATCAATACAGAATTAATTGTTGGAAGATTCATCTGTTTATTAAATAAATAATTTAAACACACGCTCCAATAAATCACTTAATTCCTATTTAAATACCGAATAACTGGGAAAAACGAAACAAGAAACCTTACAAAGATTGGTAGAAATTAACCAAAACACACGCTCACCCCATCTGTGTTTGTATATATATATAATATATATATATATATATATATATATAGAAAGAATCATAATAACCGTGTCTATTTAATTTTGTCAACCCTTATATATATATATATATATATATATATATATATATATATATATATAAATAGAATTTCACCGAATTAAAATAAAAAAGCCCGGTCGACCATTCCCCCCAATCTCCTCACCCCATCTGTGTTTGTATATATAAACGAATGAACAACTCGTGCACACACGCACACGCATCTGTACATGAATGAAAATCAGAAAAAATGCCAAACGTATATTAATTTAAACCAATTTCACCGAATTAAAACCAAAAAGCACGCTCGTACATTCCCCCCAATCTCCTCACCCCATCTGTGTTTGTATATGAATGAACAACTCATGCACACACGCACACACACACACACGCAAACGAGGAGTCGTTTCTCCGACTCGAATCACACCTGATTGCCAGAGGCGATTTTTGACCATAATTTTACCTTTCTTCCAGTCAAATCGATCAAAACCTCTCTTGACTCCGATTCTTAGCAAACCTGAAAGTACTAATAATTATATATATATATATATACCGGGTGTTTCAAAAGTCCCTCACTAATTTGATTTTCAATTTTCTTTGCAGCTAATCGACCAACGACGTTCATCTTGTGGTAAACTCTTACTCAGTAGTTGAGAATTTTTTTGAGTCTACATTTGAAGTTTTGCTCCGTTTTCTTCTGCTACCATGCTGACTCTAGAGCAGAGGTGTAAAATCGCTGCATGACAGGAGGTTTTTCAATCTGTGGTCGGAGTGCAGCGACGATTCCGGGCAGTCTACGGACAGCATTATGCACCGGATAGGAACACCATCGTCGCCACCCACCGGAAGTTTATGGAGACTGGATCCGTAAAGGACAAACCACGATCAGGAAGACCTCGAAGTGGGCGGAGTGAGGAGAATGTCGAAACTGTCCGTGAGGCGTTTACTCAGAGTCAAGGAAAGTCCATTCGGCGAGATGCTGCGGAACTGAACATCAGCGCGACATCTATCCAACGGATTTTGCGGCGTGGTCTCAAGCTGTATCGGTACAAGATCCAGGTGGTTCAGAAGCTGGAACTTCAAGACTACGATTGCCGGGTGGAGATGTGTGAGACACTGCTGCATCACTACGAAAGAGACCCATCGATCCTGGAGCACATGTGGTTCAGCGACGAAGCTTTCTTCCACCTTTCTGGTCGCGTCAATCGGCACAACACCCGCATCTGGGGAACTCACAATCCTGCGGAGATCCGTGAACATGAAAGGGACACGCCGAAATTGGTCGTCTGATGTGCCATCTCCTCAGCTGGGCTGATTGGTCCGTTCTTCTTCCGGGATCAAGATGGAAATTCCGTGAACGTCAACGGAGACAATTACCTTCGTATGCTTCAGGAGTTCTGCATCCCCCAACTGTCAGCTGTAGCTGACATGCAAGAAGTCATTTTCCAGCAAGACGGTGCCCCTGCTCATTACTCGCGTGAGGTTCTCTCATTTCTGAATAAGCAGTTCCCGGATCGGTGGATTGGTTGCCGTGGTCCCATCGAATGGGCTGCTCGCTCGCCTGATCTTACCCCATGCAACTTCTTTTTGTGGGGCTACATTAAGAGCAAAGTGTTCGCCACCAAGCCGCGAGTCCTCCCCACACTAGAAGAACGGATCAGGAATGCGTGTGCTTCTGTTACTCCCGAAATGTTGTCCAATGTCGGCCAAGAATGCGTAAAACGGTGGCTCGCTTGTTTCGAAAAAGACGGTGCCGACGTTGAGGTGTACAAGTGACTTTCCAGTAGACTTATGAAGCCAAGTTTGATGCCACCAAAATTCTCATGAATCGTAGACTCAGCAACCAAATTGTAATTTGGTTCCTCTTGTAATTGCTATTTTAATAAAATTTTAAAAATAATGAGGGACTTTTGAAACACCCTGTATATTATATATATATATATATATATATAAAGAGAGAGAGAGTTTTGTTCATTAATAAATAAAGGAATATGCTTGTATCTTTTGCCAGCAAATTGCAAACCTGAAAGTATTAATAATTATATATATATATATATATATATATATATATATATATATATATAGATAGAAAGAAAGAGAGATAGAGAGAGAGTTTTGTTCATTAATAAATAAAGGAATATGCTTGTATCTTTTGCCAGCAAAACTTCATGCCTAAAGACACCTTAGCCATTATTCACCGAAAACAACCCCCGCAGTTACGGACACAAGGTTATTTATTTTTCTCTTTAGTAATAATAACAACTAGCTCTTCCCCGAATTGTAACAACGGATAAGGTTTTCACTCCACCTTAGACCCACAGTTTAACATGAAAACCGAATGCTCTTTTCTTTTTTAAAAATATAATTAGAGGAGATTGGGGGGAATGGACGAGCGTGTGTTTTGGTTTATTTCCACCAATCTTCGCAAGGTTTCTTTTTTGGAAATATTTTCTCGAAAACTATGGGTGATAGAAAAATTCTGAAACCATATTTGGAATCAGCATCAAAAGTTCTATAAGAAACACAAAATAGTTTTCAAGAAATGTTGTTCCCTAGTGCAATTAACTCTTTCTCGCCGAATTGGAAAGGTTTTCACTCCGCCTTAGACCCACAGTTTAACGTGGAAACCGAATGCTTTCTTTTTTAAAAATATAATTAGAGGAGATTGGGGGGAATGGACGAGCGTGTGTTTTGGTTTATTTCCACCAATCTTCGCAAGGTTTCTTTTTTGGAAATATTATTTTCTCGAAAACTATGGGTAATAGAAAAATTCTGAAACCATATTTGGAATCAGTATCAAAAGTTCTATAAGAAACACCAAATAGTTTTCAAGAAATGTTGTTCCCTAGTGTAATTACTCTTTCTCGCCGAATTGGAAAGGTTTTCACTCCGCCTTAGACCCACAGTTTAACGTGGAAACCGAATGCTCTTTTAAAAATATAATTAGGATATATTTCTTTATTATAAAATCCTCTCGATTACATTAGTGACTAATGATCCGGGAATAGTGGGGGAAAAATATTGACATGGTAAAGACAGCAAGGAGTAATACGAGCATTAAATCTATTGGAGAAAATATAAAGATGCCATTACTCGTCCGGACCCGTTATAGCGGATTGGTACACAAACTTATCATAGCTCCACCCAGCTACACCGGCAGCCAATCACTACGAACATCTGGCCTTAATCTTTTGGGGCGGAGCTTGGCGATTGTGCATATAAAAGGGGATTTTTCAGTTTGGAGTAACAGTAGCTATTTTCGCGTCAGTGAATAATCATTCCCTCTGCCAGTGCATTCCTCCACCATGGACCACGAACTGTACGTCTCCCCGGATTTGTATGAAGAAGGTGACACTGCAGCATTAACTGCAATTAATCTTTTTAACGCAATTGACCGTGATGAATTATTTCCAACGCAAACCGTTGAAGATATTTGCAGTGACGCTCCTTACAATCCGACGCAAGGGACTACCATAGAAATGTAAGTGTCTATAATTCAAGAAACATGATTTTATATATATGGAGGGTTGTAGTATCTCGTCAAATACTTCATTTAGATACTCACCAAAAATCGAAATTTTTTATGGCAATCGTTTTAAATGTTATTTGGTTTTACCTCTTATCGCCATTATGCTAAAATCGAAATTTTTTATGGCAATCGTTTTAAATGTTATTTGGATTTACCTCTTATCGCCATTATGCTAAAATCGAAATTTTTTATGGCAATCGTTTTAAATGTTATTTGGATTTACCTCTTAAATGAGTTTCGAACCAAAGATATCTTCACATAATGGGGTCTGTCTGTATACTCTGTATATGTTTTAAAAGAATGAACATTATTCCTTTAAGGTCCGATGAGGATTTGACACGTGTTATACAATCTTTTGAAGAATCTCGTGTCATGAATACGGAGGATATACTGATCAGTCAGCATAATGAATGTCACACCGAAATAATGTAAGTGTTTTTCGATCTTTTTGGGGTAAGAAGACAATATATTTTCATAAATTTATTAAATGAAAGAAATCAGTACAATAACCAACTACAGAATATACCGTTACAAATATACACACACGAACAAAAACATTATACTATACAACGAGTACGTACAATTGGAAAACGGATTTTTATCTGTCTGCATACCATTTCATCGTTTCGGCGAGTGTGGCACGGGTCAAATAAATTTAAAAAATTTATAAATTCTTTATCACATGACATATGCATGAGAAATGAGACGCAGTACATTCCGCAAACATTACTAAAATATCCTTGTATACGAAACGGGTTCCATACAACTTCGGGAATATGTAACTGAGCGAGAAATTTTACAATAATAGGGTCACTCCAGGGTTGAGTACCGAGTGAATCAAAATAGTACAGGCGCTGTCTATTTTTAAAATAGACAGCGATCCAATGAATCCCTTCATTACCGATGACATCTGTGTTCACAATAAGACTACCGCATTCTCGCGTACTTGGCAAACTCAATGTTTCATTCTTCGCAAACACGCCGATAAATTTGGAACGTGTGACTCGTTCACTATTCATTACTTTCTGAAGTGTATTAGCATCCATTTTAAAAGTCAGTGATAACGCTCCTAAATCTATCTACTTCTATTAGGGCTTGCGATTCGAGATATACTAGTACACTAATAGGAGCGTCTATAGGCTTGGCGAATTCCAGCCGCACTGAGATGTTTCCGCTCTGCTGTGGGGTTAAATGGGTATTTACGCTAGCAGATAAGTCAGGTGTAATGTCAAACGGATAAAGGTTAAATTGATCAATGAATTCTTCCTGCGTTACCCCATTACCAAGCTCATCACAATCACCTGCAATATGGGTCAGATTACTATAGGCTCTGGCACAAAGAGGTAACACAGCGTCTGATGAATAGTCCGTACCCATTGTTCCACCCAAAGCAGTGCCATTAACGTATAGAGTTATATTTTTAAGTCCGAAATTCTCGAATTTAAAGGCACTCTTTTTATATTTTCCATTCACCGAAGCATGGTCCTGCATACCGATTAATATCCTTTTAGGAAGATTTCCCAGGGCAATGTTTTCTATCTGCTTCGATGCCAACCCTGCAGGAACCGTATATAGTTTGATTTGTACTCTGTTAATAGGATATTTCACTGTAGCGTTTAGTAAATTTTTCTCAATTTCTAGTTGTTTTGGTGAACTTAATTTCACTCGCCGTACGCGGAGGTATGTGTCCATAATGTGAACCACAACGGGCTTTGCACCCTCTTCTTGATCAGCATCCAGATTTAAGCAGATCTCAGGACTCGTGCGGGTGAGCTTTATTTTCATATCCACCCCGTTGACAAGCAACTTCTCCTGGAAAGTGAAATCTGTGTGCAACCGTCCAAAACACTCGTATATTTTCTTTTTAGAATTTTTAAATTTGTCCTTTATACTACATCTTTAGTTTGATAATATCCTCGGCACTTAAAAAGGTAGCCTTCGCTTCTTTGGAAAAGTTGAGGACATTTTCCAGATAGGCGCGTAGATGATAGTACCCCGTGCCTGCCGATATGTTGGTCTGATTTAAATATACGTCACACTGGTTGAATATGGAGTGCAGAAAGTTTGTTTCAGGGTATACAGCATATTTGTCATCGCAGACCGTTCCATCAGAATGGGCTATACGTAGCTTAGCGTACATGTGCACACAGCTTGGATCAAAAAAGTAAGGGCCTGAGCTGGGTATCACGAATTCTATAGGTGCACTCGGGGAACTAATTGTGTTTAAAGGGTTAATTGTAATAAATCACTGTGCTCAATAGAAACTTGGGTTGGAGGCAGCTCAAAAAGGGACAGCTCCGATTTACAGCATTGTGAACTACATGGGTGGATGAAGCGTGCCATGGCGAGTTAGAAATAGTGCCTCCTCTCTCGACAAGTGGTAAACAAACTATGATTCATGAGATCAATGTCCTTAGCTTATATCAGTCAAAAAAGTGGTCAACCATAGGTTTCATTCGCTTACAGCACTTCTTTTTTGATAGCCTTTTACGTTTAATACCACGTGACCCCTTCTTCCGGGCAGCCCTCTTCTTCTTCTTCCCGCCACCACGCATTTTTCTCTTTGCATCTTTGATGATTTCGTCCCGTGTACGCTTTAAATGTTTTTTTAGAGCTTCTTTAGGTTTAGCCCCGGCCAATATGTCTTCTGCAGTGTTAAGACCTGATTGTAGCGCTTTCCTTCCGAGGTATCTGGCACCCCTCTTCAGCAAAGGAACAGCCGTACGTAGTATGGATGAAAAAATGGATCCAAGTCCACTACCGCGCTGGTATCTCACCCCTCGATAGACGGTGAAAGGCTTTCTATCCATTATAACTCAGTGCGTCGAAAGTGTAGCTTCACTGTTAAGCTCCCGTTACCGAATGGGAAGTTTTCACCCTCAATCGTTCTTATATATATTGAGATATTGGTTATTAAATTAGTTGCGACATTCACATAATGGGGTCTGTCATATGTAATACTCAAACTCCTTCCTCTATGGTTGGGGATGTGAGCAATGCGCAGCAGGCGTGCCTGGGTATCCCCAACAAACTGGTGCTCCACTATATTACTGTAAATATAGCACATGTCTGGGGACCTTTCAGCCAATTTCTCCATCTTCAATTGATACATTAATCTGGACAAGTCATGCTGTGTCTCGTGAAATGTGTCTCTTTGGAAGGCTGCGCTATATCGGCCATTGGTTAGAATTTTGAACTTTCTATGGTCTTTAATACGTCTGTTAGTCTTTGATTTTAGGATTAGTGTATGTGCAGGGTTTCCTTTGTTTACGATTTCGTATACTAAATCATTCGTAAGGTTTGAGTTTCTTAAACTTACGTTTAAGCCTCTCACAACATCCTCGACCGAACCATATTGACCCGGTCCTAGTCTTACTTCTGTACTGTAATACCGTGCAACCTTAGTCCGAGCGATACGTATAGTTTCATCCATAGCTACCCCAGCTTTTTCACACTCGTCAATGTCTCTAAGAATCGTAAAAACGGTTTCTTTATGTTCAATATTTAAAAAGATGGTGTCCAGCTGAATTTCGCATATCCCCACCTCATACGAATCACGACCCAATTCAATGTGCCCGTGGAGTTCTGTTACAAAGTTGGCTAGTGTGTTGTTAGGGTGTACAGACAGGGACGAGGAGGACGGGAGTGTGACGTAGAAATGGTTAGGAGCCATGTTGCATACTATTTAAGCTTCATTATTGCATCAGCTTTTATATAGGTGTTGAAGCTTTCTGGGTACCCTAGCCATTTCACCAGGTACATTTTTCTCTTTCCTGAACCTTTGCTTCCTAAAATTTTCTCAATTTTAAACACATTTTTTCCTAAATTAAACGCAACTTTCTGCAATTCCTCGCGGTAAAAGCCTCCTGAGATTTCTTCCCCATTCAAATCTTCAATGTAATACATCATTATCTCACCTTTAGGTCTCATAGCCCTAACTTTAAAAATCTCGCGTGTCCATCCTTGCTCAAAACCCTTTGCGAATTTATTCCCCGAACGCGACAGCCTTACATAATCATTGATTTTGAAGCGCGCGAGTGTGGTGGTGGTGATCCATCTCTTCTCGGGAGCGTACCTCTTTCTAAAACTTCGTTAGGTGTTGTCCCAATCGTGCGATGGTGTGAGCGGTTGTAGGATGATGCCAATGATTCCAGAATGTCTAGAAATCTGTATGTGTTTTTATGTGTAAAATAACGGTGCATGCGTTCCTTTATGGTGCGCTGAACTCTTTCAGCTAAAGAAGCCTTATGTATAGAATTGGTTGTGTAATAGCTGATATTAAACTCTGTCAACATGTTCTGAAAAGCACGGCCTATAAATTCCTTCCCCATATCCGTACAAAAATAGCCAGGAACCCTGTTTTCTTTTAACATTAGCGTTTTGGTGGCTTTAGCAACTGTTTCAGGTTTCAGGTGATTTATTTTTCAGAGGAACTAGCCACAGATATCTAGAGAATACGTCTATTATGAATAGAATGTAGCGGTAACCATCGTTATACACAGAATATCTTTGCATGTCTGTTAAATCTGCTTGCCAAATAGAATCAATCGAGGAAGCCGTTGTCTTGGCTGTTTTAAACCTTTTTCTCACAGGCTTATGAAGCGTATAAGCGTCCTGCTCCCTCAAAAATCTTTCAACATCTTTTTTCCTACTCCGTAAACACTTCTGTACAGTCTATCTACGCCGCCGTAAGAGGATGGGTTAGAAATGTCATAATAGCGTTTAGTTAATACGTTAGCCATTTGCGTATTTTAGAGGCACGTGGGTAGGGTTGGTTTAACCTCTTCTTTCTCCTCTTCAAAGGTGTTACCGCCGGGGGTGACGGCGTCTTCAATTGTGTCACATGCGTTGCATGTTCCAAGTCTTTTAACCTGTTCAGATTTCCTATCAACGTTTTAGGGACATTTATTTGTTGTAGTCTTGCTTTAATATGCTTCCATCCTGATGGTGATGGCCTATCCCACTTTCTCACCAGATCATGGACAATGTCTACGATATTCGATCCCTGTACCTTTGATCCTTCCACAATGATCTCGCCTGTATCGGTCCATTGTATGGCTGGATCCTCATTCAATAGATTATAAAGACTTAAGCCTTTACTCCTCAATGTATGTGGGAGGGTGCTTTTTAATACATGTCGATATGTTGTGTGGCTAATCCCTTAATTTTTGGTTGGTCAGCTGTATCGTCGGGCACAGATCCTATGTCGCCATGTCCATCGTCCCCCGTGCTGTGCCTAATAACCACAGGAATCTCTGTAGGGTCTTATAATTTTCGTACTCGTGAAGAAATTTCTGCAGAGCTTCTTGGTATAAGATTCTTTTCTCATCAGGTGTTTTTTCACTGTTTAATAGGGCTAGCAATTCGCTTTCCATTCTTTTAAGTCTGCTTTTACGGGGATCTAGATCCGTGTCTGGATTCCTTTGCAGTGAAGCGTACACCTCGTGGGGAATCACTACCACTTTCTTCATTATATTAATCTAGTCAGTAAAGGACCCAAAACTGAAAATAAGATGGGGAGAAATGACCCTCCTGTTTGTACAATAATTCGTTTTTTCTTCGCTACAGTTTGACTTTTACGAGCGAGTGCACGTATTATGTTCTTGTAGCGGCGTAGGCGAGCCTTCTGAGGGGTTTTCATTGATACATTGCAATTTATAACGTTAAGACAGATTTCACAGATGCATTTTAAAAAGTCGGCGTCGATATTTTTAATAAACATCTGCTGCATTGCCCGGGGCAGTCGATGATAGATTTTTATTAATTCACGGTATTTCTTTAGTCTCTTTGTCATTCTGGAATATACACCGTTTCAGGCTCGTTTGGAAATATATTCGTTCGTAGAAGCACTCTAAACGTGTTTCGCGGATGAAGGTCGCAAAGCAAATATCCGTAACGCGTGCTTGTAGCTTCTTTATAAACTTCCAAAAACTCCTTACGCTGATTCGGGAACATTTGATTGGCTAATACCCCAATTTGTGATACATCTCTACGTTGCGCGAATAAGACTAGATATTGCGTATTTAACGACACATCGCGCATGTATCTATTTTTGAAAAATAGATTCTGATTGATGAAGAACACGCTTATGTTAAGATGGTGGGAGAATACTGTAAATGTCTCGGCAAACGTTTTATCCATCTCCAACATGAGATCGTCAATTACAATGATTGTATGTTCATTTCCCTTTAACGAATTAACGTCATATACGCCTTTGTGGAACAAAATATCATCTTGGTACTCGTTGAACACTGATTGATACGTCGAATAGCACCATATAACTTTATGCACAAATTTCGAGAACATCTCTCCCTTTTCTTTAATGATTTTAAGCATAAACACAGTTTTACCACATCCTGTAGGTCCAGATATAATACATGTGGATGGGCTCGTGAATCTGAATTTTTCTACAGAGTCCATTTCTAACACGTCACACTCCTAAGTGGGTCATTTACAAAATATTACAAATTTTGAGTGCTGTTCCTTATATTTTGTTTCTTCTCCCACAGAACCGTGAATGACGATGAGGTAGAGCACCCATCATTGACATTACGGATGACCTCGACGACAGTGTAGTTGTGATCTCCTCCCCTGCCAACGAACCCTCACCAGCGATACCTCCCGCTAATATATCCCGTAGATCCCCACAGTAGCGCCTGTTCTGTTGCACATAATAGATCCCCAACCCTCAACCTCCTACGCAACAGGCCCCCCAGCAGCACCTTCCGCTAATATATCCCCTAATTCATCCGCCACAGTTGCCCCCCGTTCTGTTGAGGATGATATAACGTTTGAGTTGGTGCGCTCCGCAGCCCCCACCCCAGCCTTGACTAGAAATCGGTATAGAGTCAGGGTCGACCCTAGAGCCATGTATAGCAATGGAATTGAGCGCGGGCTACGCCGGGTTGTACAGCGTATTGTAGAGTTTGCTCTTCAGAATCGCGACGAGCGTGAAGTCAGGACGAGTCTGTCCTTTGGATTCGGGTCAGATGACGGTGATGTAGATGATTATTGGGTGATAGTGCCATTTAGACGTTTGGCGGCTGAAGATGTAGAATATATATTAGGACGTATAATGCAAGCCGCCCAAAGTAGTATAGCCTTCAATATGGACAACTTCACGGTAAATATTGATCGTGTATTCCGTGTTGCGGGTCATAGTGCCATACCGTATACTCTTAACTTCAATTCTCCGACTATTTACCGAAAGCATATAAACGTCGATCGTGGTTGCGGCTTTATAGCAGTACTCTTAGCACGTATGTTTACTGTACAAAATACACGGACTCAAAAAATTTGGTGCCTACGGTCGTGGAACGTGCCCGTAAACTAGCTGTAGACTGTGAACTTGAATTTGACTGTAATATGGGTCCTGAAGAGCTGAGAATGGTAGAACAGGAAATGAATGTCCGTATAGTTGTATTTGGGTTGGATGATCGTCGTAGGACTGTGTATGTTTTTAAAAGCTGTGTGAGAGATCGTACAAGACCCCTACTTATTTTAGGATTGTCAGGGACAACGTATCTCCCCATCCGTAATATAAGGTGGCTTTACGCGAGTTATGACAAAAGTCGAAAATATGGGAGACATCATGATTTGTGTAAGGGGTGCCTCGAGTTTGCGGATGATATAGTGAGACATTGTAAAGAATGTCACATGGTATGTGAGCAGTGTAAAAGCACCAAATGTGAAAGCCGTGTAGTTGAAGCTGAGAAGAGAGACTGTGATGTGTGTAGACGCACATTCTTCAATAATAACTGCTTTGATTTCCATAAATCAATTGGCACGTGCAGGAAAATGAGAATCTGTGAATGTGGTATGTTTCACACAATGGATAATTGGGGGAAATTTAAGCACAAGTGTGACGAAATTCACTGTCCTACATGCCAGGAGGAATATAAGGCGGATGGAGTAAAGCATGTATGTTATATGAAAGATGCTAAGCCTAAAAATAACCCTTGTATAACTGTATACTACGATATAGAAACATATACGAACGCTGAAACCAAAGAGGTAATTCCACATTTACTTGTGAGCCAGACCATCTGTGATGAGTGTATGGGGATCGAATGTGACGAGTGCCCCAAATGCGGTAAACGGACAAACGTTTTTAAAACGAATGTCCGCGATAGTCCTGTGAAACTATTTGTGTCCTATATTGTCAAGTTAGCCGACAAGTTCAAAAAAATGACTGTGTATATTCTCGCCCATAACGGGGCAAAGTTTGACACGCAGTTCCTTTATAAGGAGTTGCTTGAACACGAATCCTCTGAGATATTTACAGGTGATCCATTGAAAAGAGGCAACAAATTAATACAGATGCAAATAAGAGGCAATGTACAATTTAAAGACACTTTATTATTCACACCTTGTAAATTAGCAAAGCTACCCAAGGTGATGGGAGTAGCAGCTGAAGTTTCCAAAGGATACTTCCCTTACACTTTCCTCACCAGCGAGACTTTAAACTACGTAGGCCCACCACCACCCAAACATTATTTTAACTATGACTGTATGGATGAACGTGAAGACTTTGATCGATACTACAACAGTTTTAATGAAAGTAACCCTTATAATATAGCTGATGAATGTGAGCGTTATTGCGTGAATGATGTGCGCGTGCTTAGAGTATGTTTCCAGGCCTTTAGAAGGATGTACATAGCCGTTTCAAATGCGATCCGCTGCAAGTCGCAACCACCATCGCATCATTATGTTTTACGGTGTTCAAGAATAACTTCATGCCTAAAGACACCTTAGCCATTATTCACCGAAACAAACCCCGCAGTTACGGACACAAGGCTATTTACTGGCTCATACACCTACAGCAACAGACAGGTGTATACATAAAGCACGCCCGCAACACGGGTGAAGTACCCATTAAGATTAATGGACGTGTTTTTTGGGTTGATGGGTTAAGTGAAAACCGTGTCACTGGTGTGAAGACTGTGTACTCCTTTAACGGATGCTGGTGGCATGGATGCCCCCGTCCTGAGTGCGGAATCGCCGGAGATATCCACGGTAGATCTCCTGCCGACTGTCTTGCATGGACCCGCACCCGCGATCAACTTATAGGATCACAGTTCACTCACAAAGTCTTGTGGGAGCATGAATATGATGCAGGATGGAGACAGACGAGGTGTACCGTGAGGGAAATAAAACACGATCACGCGTTCAATGGTGCTGGATCCTCTCAAATGTGGTGATAGCTGTTTGAGGACGTACAAATCCATTCAGACTATACTTTCCACCTACGGAGGGCGTGAAGCTCCATTACTACGATTTCTGTTCTTTATACCCATACTTGTGAAGAACAATCCGTACCCCGTGGGCGTCTCCGGAGAAACTGGTGGGACCTAACCTGCCCTCCATCAATGAATTTCAAGAAATTTGAATGATCGTTACTTTGGGCTCTCTTTCGTAGACGTACTCCCCCCACGCAATTTATGGATGCAATCTTACCTTGTCGTTATCGACGACAAGCTCATGTTTCCCCTGTGTGAAGTGCGCGAAGAGGATAACGGCGATGTAACCATATACCCCACCAGCGTAAGATCAGAGGCGTATATACAAGTCCTGAGCTGGCCCTAGCCGTACGCCATGGTTATAGAATACTGAAGATACATGAGGTGTGGAGGTTTCAGAAGCTACCAACCTTTTCACACCATATAAAACGCCTTTTGAAGGATAAGTTGAGGCATCAGGGTATCCGCGAGGAAATGATACCGAAGATGAAAAGTCTGCCTATATTCAACGTTACCGCGACCGAGAAAGGTATACAACTGATCGTGTCCAATTGCACAAAGAATCCTGGCCAAGCGCTTAGTGCAAGTTGTGTCTAAACAGTCTATGGGGAAAATTTGCGCAGAATACCGGCAAAGGGAACATTCATTTGGCACAAGTTATAGTGATGTCTGGGATTATGCCAATGCTCCCGATAAAGAGGTCATGGAGATCGTGAATGTAGGTAATAACTTACATAATAAAGTACAAACAACACTGAATTGGCCACAGATACCTCAAGGGTTACAAAACATACCTGTGGCCAGCTTCACAAACAGCTACGCCCGTATAAAACTTTGGGGTCTATTGCATTCTTTGGGCGGGAGAGTATTGTATGCCGATACAGATAGCGTGATATTCACAGAGAGGGGGTGAATTACATGCCCGCTATTGGGGAGTTCCTCGGCGAGCTCACTGATGAGATCAAGGAGTGAGTATGGGGACAACGCATACGCCGACTCTTTTGTCTCAACAGGACCTAAAACTTATGTGGTACGGGTCAGGGTGGGGGAGGATATGGAAATTATATTGTGAAGGCAAAGGGTATTACGCTCAACCATGCGAATCGGCGGGTTGTTAACTTGAATCGTTGAAGGAATCTAGTGTGTTTGGACGATGATGAGAGGGCGAACGACCTCCCAACTATTGTAGGCACCCACAATTTCGGGCACAGAAGCTGGGGGCGTGAAGGAACTAGGGGTGCGAAGGGTGGCCGTAACACCTATAGGAAACGTTACCAGTTACCTGGTACCTATGATACCGTACCCTTTGGATACCATAACGTTTGATGCTTCTATTGTTAACTGACACGTATTTGTCTTGTATATAATCTTTGATGTATCTATTGATTTATTACACGTATTTGTAAATATATATATATATAACTTGAATATCTCGTTTATTAAATCGTATTTGTATATATATATATAACTTGAATATCTCGTTCATTAAATAAATCATGTTTCAATTAGCGTTTCACTTTCTCCTTGTGTGTGTGTGTTCTAAGCTCCGTGTGTGTGTGTGTGTGTGCACGTGAAAGTTATAAGCTCCGCCCACTGTAAGACCAGCAACGTGAGTCATGCTACTATCTGGATTCCCTGCGTGGTCAGTCGACTGCAGTAAGCCCTTGAGATCAGACGTGTATTCGCCAGCGTAGAAGAAAAAAAGGAGATCAGACGTGTATTCAAATGGCTACCTTTAATATGCTTGTACAACGTTTATGAAATGGTATTCAGCAAAGTGCCAGGATGTGGTGGATACCGAAAAACTTCCTATTCCCCCCTCCTATGCCTCTTTTAAAACCACATTGGATTGTGCGAAGTTGCAAGATTACAAATACTCTACGGATGTTCTGGTAAGACCGTTGAAGGCTTTCGTTGCACAGACGATGTGCTGAAATATGCTGTAGAGCTAAACTTTATAAAGTCTCACATATACCGTGAAGTAAAAGAAACAACGCGTGCAGAAGAGAAGCAGCAGGTATGGATAATGAGTCTTGTGGATGGGTGGTGTGACAAGCGGTATTACGTCATGTTACACCATGTCGATTACTCATACCCTACGACTGAAAATGTGAATCTCGTGATCATGGACAATCTTAAGTATTTTTATCACTATATTAATGTATATCATGATGAGGTTCGTAGTGAGGTTGTGGCTAGTGCCCTGCGTGAGTTTTTAACAGACTTTAGAGACGAGTATCTTTGATGGTCAGAAAGGAAAAATATGAGCATATGTTCCTCTCAAATAGTGCGCCGGAGTGTGAAGATGTTTAGTAAAACATAAAATGTGCCTAGTTCGTGAAAATTATCCTGAGGGAAACTGTCTGGTGCGTAGTCTGGTAGTGATAAAACCGAAATTAATTCTTGTACCGGAAAAACACCTACCCAATATGTACAACAATTCGATTATGGTGCGACTCGCGGATCATACGAGTTCGAACAACCCCATTCACGTATCATCGAGTCAGCCGCCCATCGAACCGTTCCTGCCTACCTGAGTGCCTCACACGGCTCATAGTTATCTCAGAGCTTGAACCGAGTGGACGTGCGCTCTTCGAATACGATGGAACTTCCTTTGAGCAGCATTCTCAACGCCTCGTACGATGTGTCCGTGACGAAATCGTTGCGCGTGTTCAGGCGTAAATCCGGTACCGTTAGCTATGTACTGGAAACGGAATGTAGACAAACAAACAAACGGGTTTATTTAAGTGTCGAGGAGATGAATAGAATCTTTGTGATAGTTGAGAAGTGGAGTGAAGATCGTTATAAAATACCTGCTAACGTAGGTACAAGAAGAGAGCAGATTAGTGACGCACCCTCATACGCCGTTGTATGTACGTTGTGTATAAATAACGATCGGCCGTGCATTGATATATATACGGCTGATGTGGAAGAATGCTTCTGATAATAACGCTCTTGTTCCTACGCGAAACCGTTTCATCCTCGACAGAATGTTTGAAATCGTCAGATTCCGCAAGCTGAAACCTATATTAGACGCGTGTGTTACGGATATGCTTTATTTTGATACAGTACTTGAATACGCATACACCGCTCTGCTCGATGGGTTTACCGAGTGTAGGGCTGAACAGGGTGAGAATGGTCTAGAGCTGGATGTTTATTTAAAAAGTTTAGACTCTTTGAAATACCATGAACTTTGGTACAAAGCAATTGATCGGTACAAGGCTGAGCTCACCTACACCGTTCACCCTGAAGAACTATTTCTTTATATAACGCGCAGTTGTCGTAACGATTTAGAAGATTATTTCAATTGCCGCTATGTTGAGTGAAGATGAGTTCACGATTGAAAAGCTCGGGTCGGTAGAAATAAACCCTCGATTGGAAAAGCGTGTTTATAAAATTGTGTTTAATAATGTAGCTAACGTTGAACTCTTTGTGCGTGCTTTTGATTGTATTCTAGACGTATTTAAAGATGACTTACCAACCGGTTGTAAAGTGGGAACAAAAATAGTACTGAACGATATGAAAGCCCTTCATATCGAATACAGGTTTCCCTATACTTTAAGCGGTGAAATATTATTAAACCGCATATACTGCGTAATGCAGAGCAATAATGATGTAATTGTAAACTCGATTAAGTGCGAGTTTAGTATTTTGAAAAAAGAGTGAAATGTATTTATATATTTTGCGTGATATTTCTCCTGTACTTTTATATTGAAGGATTATATGCATATTTCTATTATTATTGAAATGTATATTTATTTCTATATATCTCCATAATTGTGTGTGTATATATTTTTTTGATTGTATGCATATTCCTCAATTACACTAGGCAACAAATTTCAACTTTTTTTTTGTTACAGACACGTGAACTACTGATTCCTACTAAAGCGCTGATGCTGATTTCAGATCTGATATCAAAATTTCTCTATCACGTCCAGATTTTGTGTAACCGAAAACCCCTATTTTTCATTTTTTTTCTCACCCGCTTCTATTACGAAAGCCGTCTAAGCTACTTTTCCGTGCCACGTTTTATGTTAAGCACACTTAAATAATTAGTGAACAGGGATGTCTTTCCTCCTTTATTCTGGCTTAAGACAGACAGCGGAATTCCGCTGGCGGAGTTACCACCCCTGCGCCCAACCATCCACCCAAAGCGCGTTAGTATTTTTTTGTTACTACTGAAATGCAATTCCTGTTCTTAAGTGAAACTTTTGTGTCCTCTTCCTTTGTCGCTTGTAGGATGACGAGCTCTCCTTCTGCAGGAACCAACAATAATCTCCCATCATATTTGGGTTGAAATTACCTTGGTATCTGTTTTCCATAACTGAGATCTGTTGGTGGAAGCGCTCACCATGCTCGTCACTTACAGCCCCAAGGTTGGCCGGGAAGAAGTCAAGATGAGAATGTAAAAAATGAATTTTCAAAGACATTCTGCATCCCATTATTTCATAAGATTTAAGCATGTTTTCTACGAGTTTACGGTGGTTTTCAGCTTTGTGGTTTCCAAGAAAATTTTTGACAACTTCAACGAAAGATGTCCATGCTCCTAGTTCATTCTCATTTAGGTTAGATGGAAACGATGAGTCGTGGATGACACTGCGGATCTGTGGTCCAGTGAAAACTCCAGCTTCTAGCTTAGCATCTGTCAATATTCCTTTGAATTTATCCTTTAAATATTGGAAACCACTACCTTGATGATCCATACCCTTCACGAACTTTTTCATAAGGCCAAGTTTAATGTGAAGTGGTGGAAGATGTACTTTCTGAGGGTCAATAAGTGCTGGGTGTTTCACATTGTATTTACCAACAACATGTTCAGTTCTAGATGGCCAATCATGTTTTTTGTAGTGGTTCTTGTCATCTCTGCTGTTCCATAGACACAAAAAGCACATATGCTTTGTGTAGCCCAACTGTAACCCAAGAAGTAATGATACAACTTTAAGGTCGCCACAAATATTCCATGTGTGGTCCTTATATTTGATGAGTCTTAGCAGCAGTTTCATCGATTCATAAGTCTCATTAAGGCCAGTGGCATGTGCTACAGGTATTGAAGGTTTTTCATTGCCGTTGTGCAGTAATACAGCTTTAAGGCTAGCTTTACTAGAGTCAATGAACAGTCTCCATTCTTTTGGATCATAGCGACAGCCAATCCCTTGCATCAGACCACTGATATCGTGGCAGAAACAAACGTTTTCTTCCTGTAAGTAAAATGATGGAAACTGCAAATGGCGATGGCGGAAATGGGAAACTTTGGTGTTTGGTTGGAGAAGATTAAATTCTTGAAGTCTTGAACCAAGCAACTCTGCCTTTTCTTTTGGTAATTCCAAATCGCGCACTAAGTCATTTAACTCCGCTTGACTTAACAAATGTGAGGAAATATTTGCATCTGGAACATATATGCCATCTTTCCCTGTTTCTATATCACTAGCAGAATCTTCAGATGAACTGCTGTATGTTATCGTTGCTGGTGGAACTGGTGGTGGATTTGTTTCATCATGTGGTACTGGTTTCATTGCTGATTCGCAGTTTGGGTACGTGATCTTTGATTTGTTTTTCTTTGTGAAACCAGCAATCTTTGTCAAACAAAAATAACAATCATTGAAGTGATTTTTCGGCTCACGCCAAACCATGGGGACTGAGAACGGCATAGCTTTTCTTTACCATTCATCCAAGCTATTAACATTGCATTGCACTGTGCACAGCAAATATGTGGTGCCCAGTCCCTCTGTTGGTCTCCTAACTTACAGTCAAAATAACACTTGTAGGCAAGTTTAATCTTTGTTGTTATGTTTCTACGTTGTGGCTTAGGTGTATATTGTCCACAGACAAAGCAGAAGTTGTCTGGGTGATTTACACAAGCACGTCTATTTGATGCCATTTTTAATTACCATACAATATCTGAAAAAACGTAGAAAGTAATTATTACGATGTGCAAAATAAAAAGAAATACACACCGTAGTACAAAACAAATGCTATAAAAACACACAAGTCACCACAACCTGTCACTTGCTCATCAGCAGAGAGCTTCAACAACCGTTCTGCTTGACTGTCACGTAGCGACTGACTGTTGGCAAAAAAATTGCTTTAACCTTGAAAGCAAGTTTCATATTACTGGCATTAAGCCGATTAAAACCAAAATCTGGACGTGGTAGAAAATTTTACTAAAAGTGATTTGCATTTTACACAAAATCTAGACGTGATAGAAAAAATCTAATTATAGATTTGAAATCAGCATACCGAAATTAGCTAGGAGCACCTATTTGGTCTTCTGTAACAAAATCTTTGTTGCCTAGTGTTATTATTGAAATGTATATTTATTTTCTATATATCTCCATAATTGTGTGTGTGTATATATTTCTTATTATTGAAATGTATATTTATTTTCTATATATTTATAATAAACAGAATGATGCAATGTTGTTTTACTTAATTCTTTTGGATAATTACATCATGTTACGCCTTCTAAACCTACTAGCGGAATTCTAAACCAACTAAATAAATGGTACAATCGGGCAACTGTGTACCTGAGCAATGGTATCTGATGGAACGAAATCTTTTAATTGTTTAGTGAGACAACTCACCATAATGCTAAAAAGTGGTATCTGGCAACTCAGCCTGAATACATGGCACGAAATCTTTTAATTGTTTAGTGAGACAACTCACCATAATAATGCTAAAAAGTGGTATCTGGTAACTCAGCCTGAATACATGGCGCTATCTGGCAACTCAAGCCATTTACGCCTTCTAAGCCAACTGGCTGATTAGGAGTCTATAATAATGTATACAATGGTATCTGGCAATAATAATGCTAAAAAGTGGTATCTGGCAACTCTAGCCATTTACGCCTTCTAAGCCAACTGGCTGATTAGGAGTCTATAATAATGTATACAATGGTATCTGGCAACTCAGTCTTCGATTAGAATTAATTAATTAAATATATAGCACAAACTGGCAACTGAATACATGGCGCTATCTGGCAACTCAAGCCATTTACGCCTTCTAAGCCAACTGGCTGATTAGGAGCCTATAAAACAACGCCTACTCGGCTGAAGTCTTAATATGCACTTGGCTCCTGCCAGGTGAACACCTCTCCTCCTTTCTCTCCTCCTTCTTTCTCTTCGGGGATAACGCCGCCTCCAAGTTTCATGACCCCCCTTGTTGCACCTGCAGCATCCCCCACCCCCCTTTGGGGATTTTTTTTGCAACACCCCCCTTTGCAACAACCCCCACCCCATTTGCAACCCCCTGCAACACCCCCACCCCCTTTGCAACATTACGTAATAAATTGCAACATTCCTGCACTCTCCCCTTTTGCGGCTATACTACTCAACACTAGCATGCAAACATTTTTTAATGTATTGGATTACTGTATAAATGAACTGACTACAGACAACCAGCTTGGGTACTGTAGACTTGACTTAGCGAGAGAGAAAGTAAATGAAGCACATTTATGAACAAAGCAATACGAGTGTAATGTACTGTAGAATAAACCTGAATCTGAAATGGCGTATTAAATAAAAAAAATCAATAATCCATTTTTTATGTTCTCTGTTAAAATTATTGTTATATGGTTGCATGGTGGATGTTCTAATAGGATTTATTGTATGTATTTTACAAGGATACTTCATAAATAGAGTAAAAAGTTTGAGTTTAGTAAGCATATGCGGAAATTGTTTTCATTATTATGAATTTTGTTATATGCCATTTTGAAGTGTAGACAAATTTCAGTCAACTCTTATAGTGTTGTTTTAAAAACTAATTTAATTTGAGGTCTTTAACCGGAGTCAGGCTGGCTCCAAATTCTCAATTAAGTAGCCTTCCTTTATCGTTACACTGTTCTCCCTCTTCACAACATTTATGTATTTACAATTATAATTTTAATAATAATAATAATAATAATATAATAATAATGGAAATATTATCCCACAACATACTAGTTTATAAGACTCAAATAAAAAAATATTGTAAACATTCTTTATAAAAGTTCTTAACAGTAGCTAGCTGCTAGTCAAATAAGTAAGGGCTACCTACATCTAAACCTATATGTAATCCCTGGAGTTTTGGAAAGGAGTGCATGAGAGCAATGCAAGATGGGAAATACACATCTGTTCCAGGGATAGCTTAAGCAGATTTACCTACTTGACAAAAGATTTTTAGGCCATCTTATGCCAAAGTAACTGCTATATACTGCATGTTTAATATAATTTCCATAATAAAATAAGTCACACCAAAAAGTTTCACATCTCAACTTGTATACGCTTCAAACAGCGCAGTATTTGTTTAAGAAATTAAAATACAAGTTACTAATGGAAATAAAACTGTTCTATATTTGATTGAAATGAATAAAGTTCTCCTTTATTATTTTCTCTTTGTAGTCTATGAACACTCTTGATTAAAAAATATATACAATTTATGTCATCAAAATGTCCTGCATAAACTCACATTCATGAAAGCTCCTATCTTTTTCTTAAAAGTAACTAAGTAGTTACTATTTACCACATCATATGACAAGTTACACCAGACTTAGTTATCTCTTATAGCGCAATTATATCAACTCCAAAAGTGTTCTACATAGCTTATCACTATTTATAAACACGCATTCATGAAAGCGCCCATCTTTTTCTTAAAACTAACTAAGTAGCTGCTATTTACCACATCATATGGCAAGTCACAACAGACCTACTGGTCTATTATAGCACAATTATATCAACTCCAAAAGTGTCCTGCATAACTTGGCACTGTTTACACAATTTATAGCTTTTATCATATGTGAAAGCATCTAAAATTGTATAATTTTTCTAGTCGATGGTTTAAAAAAGGATTTCTGGTAGATCGGGTATGATCAAATAAATTATCATACTGCTGTAAACCCAAAATGTCTCTTATGTGTTTCCAACAGTTAAGTATGTGCAAGATTCATTTCATCACTTCATCACCATAGAGATAAGGGTAAGATTTAGTTGCTATGTGCAAGAATATAGTATAGTGATTATATCAAGCCACGGAAGAATTAAAATTGAGTCTTTATAAGGTATTAAATTGAACATGAGAGCTCTGTAATATTCATGGATGGTCCATGAAAAGAGATATTAGACTCATACAAATGTATATAATGTAAGTTTAGAACTTAGATATAGCATGTGAAATTAATTTATAATATATTTTTAAACAACAATGTCCAAAAATATGTACAGTAGATCAGTTTGTTGAAGACTGGAGGTAAAAAACACTTTCTCGCTATTTGATTTGTTGAAAAGTACCTCCTTAGTTAGGTTTGAGGAAAATTGGCTACTTTGATGAATGAGGGAGGGGTATTGTGAATATATAAATCTAGTACTAGGCTGTGAGAGAATCCTTTTCCTTGACTGTATTTTCTCAAGAACCTACCCAACTCTTTCTTATTAAGACTCGACTCTTTAATATAAAGATACTTAATTTTGTTGTTTTAGCCTGAAAACCCACAAATGTTAATTTTTTTCTTAATTTTTATTGCATCTTCTGCTACAGTTTCACTCATTTTAAACAATTTCACTATTCAAAGTAGCTAAACATTTAGAAAAACTTGTATTTCATCTTTTCAAACAATTCTCTGGGAATTTAATAATTCCTTGAAAATAGTGTTGACTCGTCCTGTCTTATCAGCTTAGTTTAAGAACTGCCAAAACCCAGTATATTGTTAAAATACTATCTTCGTAAACCAATACTTCTGCACACTTATATATGCGTGCTAAATTAATTACACCGGTTTTCTCAACACCAGATATCAGGGTTGGCCCAGTTAACTTTCAAGATTAACTAGTTAAGTTAATTTGGGGATCTTACCAACTAGGTTAAGTTAAGTTAGCACATATTTTGAAAATTAACTAGTTAAGATAATTTGAAAAGTTAACTAGTTAAGTTATTCAATTAACTTTTGCTGTCTTGGAAGTAGTCCATAAAACCACCGTTATACCTAGCTAGTCGTGATATTTTATATTTAACGCACAGAATTGACAAAAGAATATTTGTTCATAGATTGGAATGAAGTAAGTCTAAGTTAAGAAGGTTAGAGCACACTCAAAGAATAAAGGAACTGGTATTGAGAGAATCATCTTTTCAATCCTACAGTGCATATTTGGCGAACTTATGTTTGGGGTGAATCCTAGGTGTGAGAATCCCATGCGTGCGTGCGTGTGCACGCACACAAAAATATACACATTTAATGTATATATAAATATGTACATGTACAAATAATCGAGGAAAAAGTTAATGAGATCGTAAATTTACAAAATAGCGAAGCTGTCAAGATTTTAATCTTCATATCCATAACCAATAAAGTCAAATTCATGAAGCTTCTCTCAAAATCTAGGTGGATAGTGAACTTAAAATAAGAAGTCTCAAGGACTTTAAATTTCGTATGAAATTACTTACATGTTGTAATGTGATGGTGGAATGAATAGAGATAAGTACGATTTGCTTTTATTTAAAATATAAATTTCTTTACCGATTCGCTTCTAAAAAATTACTTCGGCCTTGAATGAATGGACTTCCGAAATAAGCATCTTATATAAGGAACCAATTGTTTTGAATGACGTCATATTTCCAAGAAATTTGCAGGTGGACCTTAAAGTCAAACATGGCGACTTTCAGTTTTGAACTTTTTATTGAAAAGAGGAAATATGTGAATTCGGTTTTTGTATTTCCAGATCCACCATTTAAAAGAAATTTCCATGACGAAGATTTGAGCAGTGTGCGTTGTATTAATACAATTCTAAAGTAATTAAGATATAATATATATATATACTGTATATACAGTATATTCATATGTAACCTTTGGTTGGTGATCATGGTTATATGTTATGCTACCGACCGAAATGTTCGTTCTGATGAAGGTCAATCTTGTCGCACCACCTTAGGCCTAAAGTTTAACGTGAACTGTGAACCATGCCCCACCACGGGGTCTTTGAAATTACAAAGTCTTGCCCGGACTCGATCTCACAGCCTCCCGATCAGCAGTCCGTCGTAGCCTAGTGGTATATATATATATATATATATATATATATATATATATATATATATATATCCTGATGGATGAATTTCAGAAATGCTAATTAGAATTAACCCATCAAACACATATAATTAAAATATTAAAACTCATTTCTCCATTGTATATTTCTTCAGAACTGTCAAAAAAATGTTAAAGTACGAATGCATTAATACGACGAAATATGATTATGGTTTTCAGAGAAAAGAATTATTCTCATGCATATAAACTATGTTAACAAGATTTTGATGTGATTAATCTATTGGCTAGCAAACTGGGGGTGATACAGTATTATTACAGATTATACATAGTCATAATTATAATCACAATATTTGTTTATTGGCAATTTAATGTATTGGTTATTAAGCCAGTATAGTTATTGTTATTATCATTAATATTATTATCATTATCATTATTAGTGTAATTATAGTTTTATGTAATACACCACAAACATAAATACTAATTGTCTCCTGTAATACATTATTTATTTATAAATTATTAATGTCTCATTAGCTCCAAAATAGCATAAAGTTTCACATTAGCTCCGAAAGATTACAATTCTTAAGATTCAGAACATTTTGGTCGTGAATCTGGAGTCAAAATCTTCTCAGAAAAGCCAGAACTCCTACCACTACTTCGCTAGATATATTGTTTCACGATCATGTTAAGTGTGCAGGCTGAGGGTCATCAGCGAATGCATCAAGAGGATACCACAAGTTGATAGGTGGGACCAAGTTATCATCAATTCTTTGAGTGATGAGTTACATATAAGAAAAAGTCGAGCCTTCTGTGTGAGAGCAGATACGCATATAAAGAACTACTTGTTTTGGACAAGTGTACACCTCTCGCACTAATATTTATGGGCGAGGTGAACTGAGTGAAATATATAAAAATGTTCCTGCATGCATATGTTTGTTAACCACAATGTCTCGATATATAACATTTTGATCACTTAGATTACTAATTTACCTTTCATTGGCAATTGCTATAACAATATATTGTTTGGTTTTTTTAATTATAAAATATATGATGCGAAAAAAGTATATAGTTTTTTTGGGACACCCTATATATATATATATATATATATATATATACACATTATAACTGCAAACACGCAGTATAATTAATGTAAAGAACGACGCTTTGTATCGGAGAATTATTCGTTCGATTCCCAGGTGGTACTTCATTTTTTCATTTGTTGTTTTCTCTTTCTCGTCTTGCGCGGAATATCTCCTATACAAGCGTCGTTCTTTACGTTATTTATACTGCGTGTTCTTTGCAGTTGAATGTATATAATGTTACGGCAAGCGGGAGGTGCCCCCTTGGGGCATTGGTTTCTGCGAGTATGTAGAGGAATTACGGCATTTGGAAGAGTGGAGTCCATGGTGTAGTGGTTATCGCGTCTGACCGGCAATCGGAAGATCCCGGGTTCGATTCCCAGGTGGTACTTCATTTTTTCATTTGTTGTTTTCTCTTTCTCGTCTTGCGCGGAATATCTCCTATACAAGCGTCGTTCTTTACGTTATTTATACTGCGTGTTCTTTGCAGTTGAATGTATATAATGTTACGGCAAGCGGGAGGTGCCCCCTTGGGGCATTGGTTTCTGCGAGTATGTAGAGGAATTACGGCATTTGGAAGAGTGGAGTCCATGGTGTAGTGGTTATCGCGTCTGACCGGCAATCGGAAGATCCCGGGTTCGATTCCCAGGTGGTACTTCATTTTTCATTTGTTGTTTTCTCTTTCTCGTCTTGCGCGGAATATCTCCTATACAAGCGTCGTTCTTTACGATATATATATATATATATATATATATAATGCAGGAAGGAGGAGTCAAGTGCGAATCGACGAGGCTGCTGAGAACTATACCTTTTTTGAAAAAGCTGTGTACTGTATAAGATGTATGTGTGCGTAGTAAGGAATAGAGAGATGCGTGTGCTTGAGAGTATGCCGGACTGTTCATAAGTAGATGAGAGATGGAAGATCAAGTAAGGAGCACAGTGCTGGGAGAAACGGGAGTCAAACACTTCCTGTCCTCTGGTTGAATGACGCCTACAATCTCCTCCTTATATATAATACACTGCCCAACAAAAAAAATTTTTTTTGCTGCTGATTTAATTCTAAGACCTGTTTCTGGATAAAATTGATGTGCTGATTTAAAAAATCACCTTAGATTTTGTCCATCACATCAGGTTTTCGTGCAATGCAATATGCCTATTTTGGGTGATCCATGAAGGGCGCTTATCAAAATTGATGATTTTTGAGACCTGTTAACAGCTGTTTTGCTGTTAAAATTTATCTGTGGAATACGCAAATCTGTGCATTAAATCTAAAGGTCATGTACAACATATTAAAATCTTGGGTATCTGTGATTTCCCCAGGTGTGAGGGTGACGACGTCATAATCTGAGAGATTTCCCATTGGCGGAGTGAGAGCAGAAAATTATAAAGATCTTGTAAAGGATTTACTTGTAAACTTTCAGCAGTTGGGTTGCAACATGAGCATTAAAGTTCACTATCTCAACAGTCATCTGGATAAATTTCCAGAAAATCTTGGTGATGTTAGTGAAGAGCAAGGTGAAAGTTTCCACCAAGATATCAAAGTGATGGAAGAACGATACCAAGGAAGATGGGATACCCATATGATGGCTGACTACTGCTGGAGCCTGCAAAGAGATTGTCTTGACATCTCTCATTCTAGGAAGTCCTATAAGAGAAAATTTATCAGCACTGAAAAGTAAGAAAACAAGAAAAAGACAATGTTAAGAAAACTGGTCCCGTGCTTGCTTTAATATGGATTCATTTTTTGCTTATTTAAACACTTTTAATCACTTTATGTGTCAATATTACCATTGTATATTAAAGTTCACTCCCTGCACAATTGTTTACTTTTCCATGCTGATTCTGAGTATGTAAAAACTTATTTTTTGAAAAGAAAAAAATTGGGCATAACCCTGCCAAAATGCGATATCTCCAAAATATCCGTATTTGATTGCTCGAAAACCTGACGTGATAGGCAAAAACTAAGATGATTTTTTAAATCAGCACACCAAAGTTACCTAAAAACAGGTGTTACAATTAAATCAGCAAAATTGGTGTTGGGCAGTGATATCTTTAGATTTGATTTGTGTAAATATGCATGGCTGGTTATTAAGTTTTACGTTTTAAATACATGTGTAAAAAGCGTATATACTGTACATATATTGAGTTTGAAAAAGTTTCATTATTAACGTTTTGTACAGAACTGTTATGTTTTATATGAGATCTGTGAACGTAAAAGTAATAAAGCTATAACAGTTTAATTGTGCAAAGATGTATAATTGTGTGATTGAGTTTGTAAAGATTGTGGATTGGATCAGCTTGCTACAAACAGGCGCGTATGCACATTGTTGTAAATGATATGATTGACTGGCGCGAATGAAAAGTGAAAAGAACGAATTGTTGCGAGAAAAAATAGGAAGTTTCTAACAGACGTTAAATTAGAGAAGTATTAATTGAAGAAATGTAAACATGTGCTAGTCATGAGTGGAACTAGAAAGATTGTTCATAAAAATTTCTCTACTATTCAAATACATGTACAGAGAGAATTTCGGCTGAAAATGGTATACCCTGTCCTAAACAAAAACTCAACAGCCAGTTTTCTTTCAGCTGGATATATAAAAAATGAAAATTTTAGCACAAACTTAGTTCTTTTTATCGCGTTTTATATATATATATATATATATGTAGAAGAATTACGGCATTTGGAAGAGTGAGGTCCATGGTGTAATGGTATCGCGTCTGACCGGCAATCGGAAGATCCCGGGTTCGATTCCCAGGTGGTTACCTCATTTTTTCATTTGTTCCGTTCTCTCTCTCTCGTCTTGCGCGGAATATCTCCTATACAAGCGTCGTTTCTTTACGTTATTTATACTGCGTGTTCTTTGCAGTTGAATGTGTATATATATATATATATATATATATTAGGGCGGAGTGAAACAACCTTTTATTTCAAATTTATTTGCCTCACTTGTTTTTTGGTGTATTAGAACATAAAAATGATGTATTCACAGTTTAATGTTTGTAACTCAAACCATCTCTCGCATTTTTGCATACAAGCAAAATGGCCATCAGCCAGTTGTCCATAAATAAAAATATGCTCATAACATAAAAACTAAGTGTTCTATCAAAAAAAAATAGTTGAAGGAAAACGCTTTATAATGCAAAACTATACTTAAAAATACCATTGTGCATACATTGTATTGAAATAAAATTGTATCTGGTCTCACTTGGTTGGATGCCGTAAATCAATTACATTTGAATGCGATATAAAACCCGCTCATCTCAAATATTATTTTTTTTCAGGAGAGGCATCAGATCCTTTTTGGTTTCAAGTGAGGGAAGCAGAGAGCGACTTTTTATCTTGACCTAATAAATCCGTCTCTTGATTCCTGTGTATTACTGATGCTGATGCATCTGTAACCAACTTCACGGCTCTTTCGACGTTCTGTGTATGAATGGAGTATTGCTCAACTTTGACATCTTTTGTTTCGTACTCAAGCAATTCTTCATTCCACAATTTAGAAGTGAGAGGTGGTTCACTGATATCAATCATATCACAGAAGATGATGTCTGTCCAATGTGATGCTTTGAAGTTCAATTCTGGTACTCTAAATTCTCTGATTTTCCTTGTATTGGCTTCCTTACACTTTCTTGTCTGTATTATTCGATCGATTGCAACATCACCATAACATTGTGCAGCTTCAACTTGTAATGTTTTTCTCAATTTCTCTCTCTCTTCTCACCTTACTTTGATCAATAAAAAAGTCAGTCTTTTTCGGTAATGATACCCAAATCCTCCAAAGTAGCTGAAGCAATGGCCGATGCAACCCTTGTTAGAAAATCTAGAAGAGGAAGAACCATTGTTGTCCCAAGGCGATATGATGACTAAGCTGATTGATGCAGCATTGCTTGTATATATTAAGTTAAGGTGTATATATATCCATCTCATAATTGTAAGGTTAGTGAAAAATTCACTTAATAAGAGCTAGCATTTTTGGGCTCTTGTGGCATCAGTGTTTGGGACGCTGGTGGCATCATTTGGGGCGCTGCGCGTCTTTTCTACTCGTTTATGGGATGTCGTACGTACAGGGTGTGGTCTTGTAGAGAGCTCTCTTGCAATTCAGTTTGGTTGTTTAGATACAAGATTGTTGCACCGTGCAATAGTCCAGGTTGCGTTGTTGTTGCAAGGTTGAGAAAGAAGACCATAAATAGTACCCTTTTTTGTTTACATTAAATTCATGTAACAAAGGTCTAAGGTAGGCCCACATCGAGTCAGCAACCCTGAGGTTACCCTGAGGTAGGACCTAATAGGATCTCAAATCCGTAAGTTTTAATTTAGCTTAACTTGGGCTTTAGGTAGAACTGGCCCTTTAGAATTTGGCCGTTCACGGCTCAGCTGGGATTTTGAACCCGACAAATAAATAAAATAACATGGTCCTTCGAGCCGGATTCTACCCCAAGACTGAGTCAGTGACTATTTTTCGGCAAAGTTCTGATTGTGCAAATTGTAGCCCAAGTTAGGCCTAGACGGGTTGAGTATTATTGAATTAAGGTCCCAGGGTAAAAAGTTTGGTAGCCCAATTGCGAAACTTGGCCAGTCGTCTGTCGTTGTTTTGGCCTACATTTTACCTGTTTGGTTAATTTTGGGTTATTATTGAATTAAGGTCCCAGGGTAAAAGTTTGGTCGCCCAATTGCGAAACTTGGCCAGTCGTCTGTCGTTGTTTTGGCCTACATTTTACCGGTTTGGTTAATTTTGGGTTATTATTGAATTAAGGTCCCAGGGTAGAAAGTTTGGTTGCCCAATTGCGAAATTTGGCCAGTCGTCTGTCGTTGTTTTGGCCTACATTTTACCGGTTTGGTTAATTTTGGGTTATTATTGAATTAAGGTCCCAGGGTAGAAAGTTTGGTTGCCCAATTGCGAAACTTGGCCACTTGTCTGTCGTTGTTTTTGGCCTACATCTACCAGTTTGGTTAATTTGGTTTATTATTCGTAGGCGAAGGTTGCAGACCAGTGCGCCAGTTACTTGGGTCGAAAAATTGGTATTCCATACTGGTGTTGGTTAGTACCCCACCTAGCAATTCAGTTTATTTGAAAGTAAAATTTGCGTTTGATCAGTTCGGTTAAGTATTTCTGCCAATTCAGCTTATTTGGCATTGAGCCCAATTGTTGTTTGCATTGAAGATGAGTGCATCTGAATTGAACAAATTTATAAAAAGGAGAAGCGCCTACAAAGGTCTAATTACAAAGGTCATTGCCACTATAGATTCTGCCATAGAGCAAGAGGATTTACGCTTAGTGACTGCGCAGCTTTCCATATTAGAAACTAAAAAGGTTGCTCTAAGTGAGGTAAATGTTAAAATTGAGGCTCTTATAGAAGAGGATGAAATAGAAAATAACATAATTTACTTTGAAGAGATTATTGATGATATAATTAACGTAGGCCTCCGAGCAAAAGAGTTTAGTAGCTCAGTACAGTTAGAGACCAGGTCTGATAATGAAACACAACACTCAACAAATGATGTTTGTGAAGTTAAGGTTAACAGATCTGTAGTTCAATTACCGAGGCTTGTACTCAAAACATTTTCTGGGAGTATTCAGGAATGGCAAGGATGGGCAGACAGTTTTCAATCAGCAGTTCATTCTAGTCAAGTGTTAAGTGCCGTGGAGAAGTTTAATTATTTGCGGTCCCTCTTGGAAGGGGAGGCAGCAAAGACTATAGCAGGATTAGCATTAACAGAGGCTAATTATAATGTGGCTTGGGATATATTAAAGAAACGGTTTGGTAAGCCAGAGATCTTAATTAAAAGCCACCTCCGTGCACTTTTAGCTATACCTCCTGTTAATAATCCTAATAGTGTCAAGGAGTTACGGCAGTTATATGATGAATTTGAAATTAGAACTAGGTCCCTGGACAACTTGGGTGTAGGAATGGAAAAGTATGGTATAATGTTGGCTCCTACACTGGAGTCTAAATTGCCTAGCTCAATTTTGCTTGAATTAAGTAGGGGACACTCTGCAGAACATGTGTACATCCCCCTTCAGCAGATGTTAAGTCTTTTAGGCACAGAATTAGCAAGATGAGAGGGAGTTGAGTTTGCACAATGGGATGGTAAACAAGGGGACAAAGGCAGGCACAGCACCAAAGTTTCCACAAAAAGGAATAGCCCAGGTACAGTGTCAGCTCTACATGCCTCCTCTGAGAATAAATTAAAGGGAATCAAGGAATGCATATTTTGCGAAGGCAACCACAAGTCATATAAATGTGAGGTGGCTGAGGCCTTACCCTTTGAGGAGAGAAAGGACAGGGTAACTAAGTCCACAGCATGTTTTAAATGTTTTTTGAAAGGTCAAAGAGCAAGGTTTTGTAAGTTTAAAATTTTGTGCAAAAAAATGTCATGGTAGGCATCAGCCATTATTGTGTGAAAACACTCTTAGTAGGCCTACCCCAGAAGTAGAGACATCAGTGGCACATGCCACTGCTATGCAAGGGAGTAAAAGTAAAGGGGGATTATTGCAAACAACTGCAGCCTTATTAATTGGGAATGAGGGAGAAGCTACTGTAAGAGTGTTGTTTGATAGTGGTAGCCAGTGTAGTTTTATTAAGACCAGAATTTCCAGAAAATTGAAGTTTAAAGAACTTAAGAGGGAAAATTTAAGAATTTCTGGGTTTGGGGGTTCCGTTCAAAACCGAACCAAATTTAAGAAGGTAGAAGTTCTGGTTAAAGGGTTGTTACCGCAAAGTCCCACTATCAAGGTCCAAGCTGTAGAGATTGAGGAACTTTGTGCTCCAGTCACTACTTGTTTAGATATGGCATGTGTCCAAGAATTGCAAGTTAAAGGAATTAATTTAGGCAATAATAAGTTTGAGGGAACAGAAGATATTAGTCTTTTGATTGGAGCTGACTATTATTGGGACTTCATCACTGGTAATATTGTCCGTACATCTCAAGGCCCGGTAGCTATTGAAAGTAAGCTAGGCTGGATGCTACATGGTAGTTATTGCAATGAAATGGAAGTTAAGGCTCTTTTTGTTAAGATTGAGGAGAACAGCCATGGTCTGGAAAGGTATTTGAAAGCGTTTTGGGAACTTGAATCTATTGGCATAAAGGACAACCAGGCAAGTACAGTGAACAATGATGTTTTAGAGCAATTTGAAAAAGGGATTGGGTTTAGAGATGGTTGCTATGAAGTTGGCCTACCATGGAAGGATTCTAGCAAACCCGGTTCAAACCTTCAGCTAGCTAATCGGAGGTTGGAGACTTCATTGTACAGGCTAAGAAAAAATGAGGAGTTGTTAATTGAATACGATGAGGCCATCCTAAGTTATGTAAGGGAGGGCTATGCTGAAAGGGTGCAAGGTGAGCTGGTGAGCCAGGAGGCACATTATCTGCCACACCATGCAGTGGTACGGCGAGACAAAACTACCACCAAACTGAGGGTAGTTTTTGATGGCTCAGCCAAGGACAAAGGTGGTGTGTCCTTGAATGACTGTTTGGATGCTGGGCCAAATTTAAATGCAGATTTATTTTCCTTGTTACTGAGATTCAGGTTTGGTAGAGTAGCATTGACTGCAGATGTGAAGCAAGCTTTTTTGCGGATAAAGTTAAAACCAGAGGACAGAGATGCAGTAAGGTATCTGTGGGTGGATACGAAAGACTTGTTGGAAAATGAACCTAAGGTTCAGTGTTGTTTGGCCTCAGCTCTAGTCCATTTCTGTTGGCAGCTACTATGCAGTACCATTTTAAGAAATATTCTGAAGTCTATCCTAACACTATTGAACACATAAGGAAGAATTTTTATGTTGATGATTTGCTGTGTTCCGTGGATAATATAGAAATGGCTAAACAGATATTCATGGAGGCTAGAGCTATAATGAGGGAGGCTGGCATGGAGCTTAGAAAATGGCAGACCAATCATTCGCAATTACAAGAGTTTATGAGTCATTCCTGTGTAGTACCTGATGCAGCAGAAAGTATTGAGGATTCTGGTATTAAGGAGTTGTGGGCAATAGATGCAAAGGTGCTAGGCATTGTTTGGCAGCAAGATGATGATTTGTTTACCTTCAATGTGAAATCTTTAGTAGAGCTGGCTGAGAATGAGACAAGGTGGACAAAACGTACAGCTCTTAGTTTGGCTTCAAAGGTCTTTGATCCTCTTGGATTCCTGGCTCCATTTGTGATAAAGTCAAAAATTTGGTTTCAGAGCCTCTGGGAAATTGGACTTGGTTGGGACCAAGAGTTACCTGATCATATGGTGGTAAAGTGGAAATATTGGTTCAAAGAATTGGCACATCTTGGAGACATGAAATCCCAAGATGGTACTTTGGAGAGTTGAACAATAGTCCAGACAATTTGGAGCTGCACATCTTTGTGATGCAAGTGAGGAAGCCTATGCAACTTGTATTTATATAAGAGGCGCATTGCAAGAGGAAGTAAGTTGCAGGTTGGTTGCTGCAAAGAGTAGAGTAGCACCTTTGAAAAGGCTTTCTGTTCCAAGGTTGGAATTGATGGGTGCCGTTATTGCTAGTCGGATTGCAATTACAGTGCGAAAGTCTTTGGCCCTCTATGAAATTCCAAGCTATTATTGGACAGACTCCACTATAGTTTGGCACTGGTTAAGAAGTCAGGCAAGGAAATGGAAACCATTTGTTGCCAATAGGGTGGAGGAAATTCAAGCGCACACAGATCACAAGCAATGGAAGCATTGTCCAGGCATCCAAAACCCCGCTGATTTACCAACACGAGGAATTTCAGTGAAAGATCTTTCACAGTCAAGTTTGTGGTGGAATGGGCCAGAGTGGCTAAAACTTGGAAGTGAAAACTGGCCTTCTAATCAGCCTATTGTAGGAGAATGCCAGGCTGAAGAAGCATGGGTGAGTGAGGTAAGAAAATGCGCTGTGAACAGTTGTCAAGTTATGCAGCAGGACCCATATTGAGGCTTGAGGACATTAGCAGTCTGAAAAGATTGTTAAGAGTGACAGCATGGGTATATAGATTTACCAACAACATTAAGGGAGAAACAAGAAGGGAAGGAATTCTGAAGAGTAATGAGATCAGCAAGCCAGGAAATACTGGGTGGTATATATGCAGAAGGAAAAATTTGGTGAAGAGAGAGAATTGCTCACCAGCCATCCATTACAGGTTCTACCAACACCTTCTGCGCTCAAGGGTTTGGATGTGTTTTTGGATCAGGATTTATTGAGAGTAGGAGGTAGACTACAGTTTTCTGGGCTTCCAGAGGAGAAAAGACATCCAATTTTGCTACCTTCTGGGGGGCACTTTATGGACCTTTTGATCCTGGATACTCATCATAAGCTGTTACATGCTGGAGTTAGAGAAGTGATAATAGAGATCAGACAACAGTTTGGATTCCCAAAATTAGACAAGTAGTGAAAAAGGTCGTGCATAAATGTGTGGTTTGCAAGCGTTGGAGTGCAAAGCCTTATTATGAAAAGGTGGCTCCACTTCCAAGAGAACGGTGTGTCTATACTGCCCCATTTGATGTAGTGGGAGTAGACTTTGCAGGGCCAGTCTATGTGTATGAGCGAGGGGAGTCTAACAAAGGTTATATATGTCTTTTCACCTGTGCTACCACCAGAGCAATCCATTTGGAGTTGGTAAGCAACTTAAGTAGTGATGTATTTCTTTTGGCCTTTAAAAGGTTTGTGAACAGAAGGGGTTTCCCAAATAAAATCATATCGGATAATGCAAAAACCTTCAAAAAGGCTGCAAAGGAACCCCAAGAAATTTGGTCCTTGCTAAAAGAGGAAGGATTCCAATCCTACTTTTCACACCAAGGGGTACAGTGGGAGTTTATTGTTGAGAGAGCACCATGGTGGGGAGGATTTTGGGAAAGGCTAGTGAGAAGTGTAAAGTGTCCATTAAAGAAACTTTAGCTAATGCTCATTGAGCAAAGAAGAATTCTGCACTGTTTTATGTGAAGTAGAAGCAATGGTGAACAGTAGGCCTATCACTTTTGTTTACAACAGTATGCAGGATGCAGAGCCATTGACACCAAATCATTTTCTTTGTGGTAAACGATTAACATCAAGCCCCAGTGTGCCAGAAGACTTGCAGCCTATCCAGAGCACTCAAGGAGAGTTAACCAGACGGTTCAGGTACCTTGAGAGCTACAAGATCAGTTATGGAAGAGGTGGCAGATGGAATACTTGCCAGAACTCAATTATTACCCACCAGGCAAGGTAAAGGGCTCCAATGCAAATTGTATCAAGGTGGGAGACGTGGTAATGATTGGGGATGAAAGACCAAGGCAATGCGTAACCTTGTCGGTAAAGCGTTTCAGCTTGGTAATTATGGATTTTTTAACTCATTGAGGATATTGATGAACGTTTCCACACACCGACTAATGCTTTGCTATCGTTTCGAGAATATCAGTATTTGTAAATTTTGCAGATGAGCCTTCCTTCAGTAGAAGAAAATATCTCCCAAACTGCATATTAGAGGGTAAGACATTATGTGGCAATTCACTTGGAATTCCGAACAGAAAAGTTGCTTCACCGAATGTCTAGTTAGTAGGGATTTTGCCATATTTAGATCTGAGGTTAAATTTCTACAGAAATATCACATTATGAAAATCTGAATAAATACAAAACACGGAATTAGTTAAAACAAATTATATATAAGCTCTAAAACTAAAATGTAAACACATTTTACTCAAAAGTCTTTGTAGCCACCTATGCTACAATATGCATCCCCCATCCCTTATCAGCCATATGCAAGATGTCATTGACCTCGAGTGAGACTGATGTTTAGATAAGCGTTTGTGTGTTCTTAAGTGTTGGTGATTAGTAAGTATCGCTTGTGTTGTGTGAATATATTTACTTGTTATCATAGTTATAACCAAATAACGCACAATATAACGCGATATCTTCTCTCAAAAACCGATAGATATCATACTCGGGGTCTTTCAAAATATGACTTTTCGCCATTTTGTTTTCGGCAAAAATGTGGCGGGTGGAGGGTCCTAAAAAGAAAATATTATCTTTTTAGAACTTCTAGAGGGTCAATACACCAAATCATGAGTAAGGCAAAACGGTTTAATATTTTCACTCCTGTCATTCCTGTGTAGTACCTGATGCAGCAGAAAGTATTGAGGATTCTGGTATTAAGGAGTTGTGGGCAATAGATGCAAAGGTGCTAGGCATTGTTTGGCAGCAAGATGATGATTTGTTTACCTTCAATGGGAAATCTTTAGTAGAGCTGGCTGAGAATGAGACAAGGTGGACAAAACGTACAGCTCTTAGTTGGCTTCAAAGGTCTTTGATCCTCTTGGATTCCTGGCTCCATTGTGATAAAGTCAAAAATTTGGTTTCAGAGCCTCTGGGAAATTGGACTTGGTTGGGACCAAGAGTTACCTGATCATATGGTGGTAAAGTGGAAATATTGGTTCAAAGAATTGGCACATCTTGGAGACATTGAAATCCCAAGATGGTACTTTGGAGAGTTGAACAATAGTCCAGACAATTTGGAGCTGCACATCTTTTGTGATGCAAGTGAGGAAGCCTATGCAACTTGTATTTATATAAGAGGCGCATTGCAAGAGGAAGTAAGTTGCAGGTTGGTTGCTGCAAAGAGTAGAGTAGCACCTTTGAAAAGGCTTTCTGTTCCAAGGTTGGAATTGATGGGTGCCGTTATTGCTAGTCGGATTGCAATTACAGTGCGAAAGTCTTTGGCCCTCTATGAAATTCCAAGCTATTATTGGACAGACTCCACTATAGTTTGGCACTGGTTAAGAAGTCAGGCAAGGAAATGGAAACCATTTGTTGCCAATAGGGTGGAGGAAATTCAAGCGCACACAGATCACAAGCAATGGAAGCATTGTCCAGGCATCCAAAACCCCGCTGATTTACCAACACGAGGAATTTCAGTGAAAGATCTTTCACAGTCAAGTTTGTGGTGGAATGGGCCAGAGTGGCTAAAACTTGGAAGTGAAAACTGGCTTCTAATCAGCCTATTGTAGGAGAATGCCAGGCTGAAGAAGCATGGGTGAGTGAGGTAAGAAAATGCGCTGTGAACAGTTGTCAAGTTATGCAGCAGGACCCCATATTGAGGCTTGAGGACATTAGCAGTCTGAAAAGATTGTTAAGAGTGACAGCATGGGTATATAGATTACCAACAACATTAAGGGAGAAACAAGAAGGGAAGGAATTCTGAATAGTAATGAGATTCAGCAAGCCAGGAAATACTGGGTGGTATATATGCAGAAGGAAAAATTTGGTGAAGAGAGGAATTGCTCACCAGCCATCCATTACAGGTTCTACCAACACCTTCTGCGCTCAAGGGTTTGGATGTGTTTTTGGATCAGGATTTATTGAGAGTAGGAGGTAGACTACAGTTTTCTGGGCTTCCAGAGGAGAAAAGACATCCAATTTTGCTACCTTCTGGGGGCACTTTATGGACCTTTGATCCTGGATACTCATCATAAGCTGTTACATGCTGGAGTTAGAGAAGTGATAATAGAGATCAGACAACAGTTTTGGATTCCCAAAATTAGACAAGTAGTGAAAAAGGTCGTGCATAAATGTGTGGTTTGCAAGCGTTGGAGTGCAAAGCCTTATTATGAAAAGGTGGCTCCACTTCCAAGAGAACGGTGTGTCTATACTGCCCCATTTGATGTAGTGGGAGTAGACTTTGCAGGGCCAGTCTATGTGTATGAGCGAGGGGAGTCTAACAAAGGTTATATATGTCTTTTCACCTGTGCTACCACCAGAGCAATCCATTTGGAGTTGGTAAGCAACTTAAGTAGTGATGTATTTCTTTTGGCCTTTAAAAGGTTTGTGAACAGAAGGGGTTTCCCAAATAAAATCATATCGGATAATGCAAAAACCTTCAAAAAGGCTGCAAAGGAACCCCAAGAAATTTGGTCCTTGCTAAAAGAGGAAGGATTCCAATCCTACTTTTCACACCAAGGGGTACAGTGGGAGTTTATTGTTGAGAGAGCACCATGGTGGGGAGGATTTTGGGAAAGGCTAGTGAGAAGTGTAAAGTGTCCATTAAAGAAACTTTTAGCTAATGCTCATTTGAGCAAAGAAGAATTCTGCACTGTTTTATGTGAAGTAGAAAGCAATGGTGAACAGTAGGCCTATCACTTTTGTTTACAACAGTATGCAGGATGCAGAGCCATTGACACCAAATCATTTTCTTTGTGGTAAACGATTAACATCAAGCCCCAGTGTGCCAGAAGACTTGCAGCCTATCCAGAGCACTCAAGGAGAGTTAACCAGACGGTTCAGGTACCTGAAGAGCTACAAGATCAGTTATGGAAGAGGTGGCAGATGGAATACTTGCCAGAACTCAATTATTACCCACCAGGCAAGGTAAAGGGCTCCAATGCAAATTGTATCAAGGTGGGAGACGTGGTAATGATTGGGGATGAAAGACCAAGGCAATGCGTAACCTTGTCGGTAAAGCGTTTCAGCTTGGTAATTATGGATTTTTTACTCATTGAGGATATTGATGAACGTTTCCACACACCGACTAATGCTTCTGCTATCGTTTCGAGAATATCATTATTTGTAAATTTTGCAGATGAGCCTTCCTTCAGTAGAAGAAAATATCTCCCAAACTGCATATTAGAGGGTAAGACATTATGTGGCAATTCACTTGGAATTCCGAACAGAAAATGTTGCTTCACCGAATGTCTAGTTAGTAGGGATTTTGCCATATTTAGATCTGAGGTTAAATTTCTACAGAAATATCACATTATGAAAATCTGAATAAATACAAAACACGGAATTAGTTAAAACAAATTATATAAGCTCTAAAACTAAAATGTAAACACATTTTACTCAAAAGTCTTTGTAGCCACCTATGCTACAATATGCATCCCCCATCCCTTATCAGCCATATGCAAGATGTCATTGACCTCGAGTGAGACTGATGTTTAGATAAGCGTTTGTGTGTTCTTAAGTAGTTGGTGATTAGTAAGTATCGCTGTGTTGTGTGAATATATTTACTTGTTATCATAGTTATAACCAAATAACGCACAATATAACGCGATATCTTTCTCTCAAAACCGATAGATATCATACTCGGGGTCTTTCAAAATATGACTTTTCGCCATTTTGTTTTCGGCAAAAATGTGGCGGGTGGAGGGTCCTAAAAAGAAAATATTATCTTTTTAGAACTTCTAGAGGGTCAATACACCAAATCATGAGTAAGGCAAAACGGTTTAATATTTTCACTCCTGTCATTCCTGTGTAGTACCTGATGCAGCAGAAAGTATTGAGGATTCTGGTATTAAGGAGTTGTGGGCAATAGATGCAAAGGTGCTAGGCATTGTTTGGCAGCAAGATGATGATTTGTTTACCTTCAATGGGAAATCTTTAGTAGAGCTGGCTGAGAATGAGACAAGGTGGACAAAACGTACAGCTCTTAGTTTGGCTTCAAAGGTCTTTGATCCTCTTGGATTCCTGGCTCCATTTGTGATAAAGTCAAAAATTTGGTTTCAGAGCCTCTGGGAAATTGGACTTGGTTGGGACCAAGAGTTACCTGATCATATGGTGGTAAAGTGGAAATATTGGTTCAAAGAATTGGCACATCTTGGAGACATTGAAATCCCAAGATGGTACTTTGGAGAGTTGAACAATAGTCCAGACAATTTGGAGCTGCACATCTTTTGTGATGCAAGTGAGGAAGCCTATGCAACTTGTATTTATATAAGAGGCGCATTGCAAGAGGAAGTAAGTTGCAGGTTGGTTGCTGCAAAGAGTAGAGTAGCACCTTTGAAAAGGCTTTCTGTTCCAAGGTTGGAATTGATGGGTGCCGTTATTGCTAGTCGGATTGCAATTACAGTGCGAAAGTCTTTGGCCCTCTATGAAATTCCAAGCTATTATTGGACAGACTCCACTATAGTTTGGCACTGGTTAAGAAGTCAGGCAAGGAAATGGAAACCATTTGTTGCCAATAGGGTGGAGGAAATTCAAGCGCACACAGATCCCAAGCAATGGAAGCATTGTCCAGGCATCCAAAACCCCGCTGATTTACCAACACGAGGAATTTCAGTGAAAGATCTTTCACAGTCAAGTTTGTGTGGGAATGGGCCAGAGTGGCTAAAACTTGGAAGTGAAAACTGGCCTTCTAATCAGCCTATTGTAGGAGAATGCCAGGCTGAAGAAGCATGGGTGAGTGAGGTAAGAAAATGCGCTGTGAACAGTTGTCAAGTTATGCAGCAGGACCCCATATTGAGGCTTGAGGACATTAGCAGTCTGAAAAGATTGTTAAGAGTGACAGCATGGGTATATAGATTTACCAACAACATTAAGGGAGAAACAAGAAGGGAAGGAATTCTGAATAGTAATGAGATTCAGCAAGCCAGGAAATACTGGGTGGTATATATGCAGAAGGAAAAATTTGGTGAAGAGAGAGAATTGCTCACCAGCCATCCATTACAGGTTCTACCAACACCTTCTGCGCTCAAGGGTTTGGATGTGTTTTTGGATCAGGATTTATTGAGAGTAGGAGGTAGACTACAGTTTTCTGGGCTTCCAGAGGAGAAAAGACATCCAATTTTGCTACCTTCTGGGGGGCACTTTATGGACCTTTTGATCCTGGATACTCATCATAAGCTGTTACATGCTGGAGTTAGAGAAGTGATAATAGAGATCAGACAACAGTTTTGGATTCCCAAAATTAGACAAGTAGTGAAAAAGGTCGTGCATAAATGTGTGGTTTGCAAGCGTTGGAGTGCAAAGCCTTATTATGAAAAAGGTGGCTCCACTTCCAAGAGAACGGTGTGTCTATACTGCCCCATTTGATGTAGTGGGAGTAGACTTTGCAGGGCCAGTCTATGTGTATGAGCGAGGGGAGTCTAACAAAGGTTATATATGTCTTTTCACCTGTGCTACCACCAGAGCAATCCATTTGGAGTTGGTAAGCAACTTAAGTAGTGATGTATTTCTTTTGGCCTTTAAAAGGTTTGTGAACAGAAGGGGTTTCCCAAATAAAATCATATCGGATAATGCAAAAACCTTCAAAAAGGCTGCAAAGGAACCCCAAGAAATTTGGTCCTTGCTAAAAGAGGAAGGATTCCAATCCTACTTTTCACACCAAGGGTACAGTGGGAGTTTATTGTTGAGAGAGCACCATGGTGGGGAGGATTTTGGGAAAGGCTAGTGAGAAGTGTAAAGTGTCCATTAAAGAAACTTTTAGCTAATGCTCATTTGAGCAAAGAAGAATTCTGCACTGTTTTATGTGAAGTAGAAGCAATGGTGAACAGTAGGCCTATCACTTTTGTTACAACAGTATGCAGGATGCAGAGCCATTGACACCAAATCATTTTCTTTGTGGTAAACGATTAACATCAAGCCCCAGTGTGCCAGAAGACTTGCAGCCTATCCAGAGCACTCAAGGAGAGTTAACCAGACGGTTCAGGTACCTTGAAGAGCTACAAGATCAGTTATGGAAGAGGTGGCAGATGGAATACTTGCCAGAACTCAATTATTACCCACCAGGCAAGGTAAAGGGCTCCAATGCAAATTGTATCAAGGTGGGAGACGTGGTAATGATTGGGGATGAAAGACCAAGGCAATGCGTAACCTTGTCGGTAAAGCGTTTCAGCTTGGTAATTATGGATTTTTTACTCATTGAGGATATTGATGAACGTTTCCACACACCGACTAATGCTTCTGCTATCGTTTCGAGAATATCATTATTTGTCAATTTTGCAGATGAGCCTTCCTTCAGTAGAAGAAAATATCTCCCAAACTGCATATTAGAGGGTAAGACATTATGTGGCAATTCACTTGGAATTCCGAACAGAAAATGTTGCTTCACCGAATGTCTAGTTAGTAGGGATTTTGCCATATTTAGATCTGAGGTTAAATTTCTACAGAAATATCATATTATGAAAATCTGAATAAATACAAAACACGGAATTAGTTAAAACAAATTATATATAAGCTCTAAAACTAAAATGTAAACACATTTTACTCAAAAGTCTTTGTAGCCACCTATGCTACAATATGCATCCCCCATCCCTTATCAGCCATATGCAAGATGTCATTGACCTCGAGTGAGACTGATGTTTAGATAAGCGTTTGTGTGTTCTTAAGTAGTTGGTGATTAGTAAGTATCGCTTGTGTTGTGTGAATATATTTACTTGTTATCATAGTTATAACCAAATAACGCACAATATAACGCGATATCTTCTCTCAAAAACCGATAGATATCATACTCGGGGTCTTTCAAAATATGACTTTTCGCCATTTTGTTTTCGGCAAAAATGTGGCTGGTGGAGGGTCCTAAAAAGAAAATATTATCTTTTTAGAACTTCTAGAGGGTCAATACACCAAATCATGAGTAAGGCAAAACGGTTTAATATTTTCACTCCACTCTACTATATATATATATATATATATATATATATATATATATATATATATATATATATATATATGATACACACAGACCGTGCATGGAACAAGGAACTCTTCTGGGATAATTAAATCCACTATAGTCCGAATAAGTAATGGTAAATGACAAATACCATAGTTTTTCTTTATCATGATGCAAGCCCGACGTGGGCAACGGGTCTCTCGCAAAGAGGTCCCATAAATATAGCTTCCCTCACCAGCTATCTGCAAAGCAGACAGGATCCAGCTTTGGGACATGGATCTAGGGTTTAAAGCAGCCTAGCCCCACTACATTTAGAACCTCAATATAAGTAAAAAACTCGTTGCATTCACGTCGGATTGAATAAATCAAAGAAAAAGGGGTAACTATTATATTTTTAGCCAAAACCAAAACTTAAACCTCAACTGGCAGAATTGAGCGTCCACTTTTCAAGGCACATAACGTGTCCGTTTCATGATGGGAATGAACTCAGAATGGTTCCCTGAGTTTTTTATGATACACACAGACCGTGCATGGAACAAGGAACTCTTCTGGGATAATTAAATCCACTATAGTCCGAATAAGTAATGGTAAATGACAAATACCATAGTTTTTCTTTTTCATGATGCAAGCCCGACGTGGGCAACGGGTCTCTCGCAAAGAGGTCCCATAAATATAGCTTCCCTCACCAGCTATCTGCAAAGCAGACAGGATCCAGCTTTGGGACATGGATCTAGGGTTTAAAGCAGCCTCGCCCCACTACATTTAGAACCTCAATATAAAAAAACTCAGTGAACCATTCTGAGTTCATTCCCATCATGAAACGGACATGTTATGTGCCTTGAAAAGTGGACGCTCAATTCTGCCAGTTGAGGTTTAAGTTTTGGTTTTGGCTAAAAATATAATAGTTACCCCTTTTTCTTTGATTTATTGAGGTTCTAAATGTAGTGGGGCTAGGCTGCTTTAAACCCTAGATCCATGTCCCAAAGCTGGATCCTGTCTGCTTTGCAGATAGTTGGTGAGGGAAGCTATATTTATGGGACCTATGGTATTTGTCATTTACCATTACTTATTCGGACTATAGTGGATTTAATTATCCCAGAAGAGTTCCTTGTTCCATGCACGGTCTGTGTGTATCATAAAAAACTCAGGGAACCATTCTGAGTTCATTCCCATATATATATATATATATATATATATATATATATATATATATATATATATATATATATGTTATACTATCTTCACTTCAAATTTACTTTATTTCAATTAAAACCATATAAAGCCCGAAGTTATAAAAACTTGAAATCGTTTCACGACCGCTTCCCTATACACACAAGAAATTATTTAATTTTTCTTAATTAACGTACTTCGTGTACTTAAATGCGAGTTTAAAGCAGAAAAAGGATTGGCTCGCCCGGATGCGCTGGGCTAAATTAAGGGTTTCAAATATTTTCATGACCATACATCCTGCATTTAATTCTCGTGACTATATATATATATCATGCGTGTGGGTTTCTTTTAAAGGGAATTCGCACGCGAGTTGACGCAAAAGCACATCGTGCTGGTGACATCATACGTATCCACTCGTCCCACCCTCCTTGTACGAATGTCGTAGGTTCCGGTTCTCTAATATATAAGGAGGCGCGTCACGCCCTTAACTCAGATTCTTGCGCTCGGAGGTCAGACGCAGATCTTCGGATAGGGCTGGAGCCCCTCTCCGTTATTACCTTCCTTCGAGAGGAGAAGCAAACAGACAACATTCGATTAAGCAACTCAGATTAAGCCTCGCGGTAAGAAAGGCAGGAATTGCTTGTAAGAAATCTTGGATAAAATCTGACTAAGTCTAATAAATAACTGATTTAAAGTCGAACAAGAAACGACTTGACTTCCACTTAATTTTATTTCGAATATTAAGGCAATTTGATTCAAGCACATTAAACGAAAAACTTTGCCAGACATTTTCTTTTCCTCCTGAACCCGTATAATCGCACTCAGCCTCGAGTGCCTGGAGAGTAATACATAGAGAAGACGTCTTCAGGTCTACTTCGCCGAGTCTTTTTTCTGTTACACAGGAAGGAACCCAAAAGGAAGAGTGTGATATATATATATACACACACACACACACATATGTGTGTGTGTGTGTGTGTGTGTGTGTGTGTGTGTGTGTATTGTATACGCGTGTATATTATATACTGTTAACGGTGTGGTGCTGTTGGTAAGTTTATTTAGATTGAAATAAGCCAAGAAAATAACACAATATTCTTTAACCTCAGACGGTGATTCTCTTATGAAATAGTAACTTTGAGTAAAATTTTTAATTATAACCAAAGGAGGAATAAAATATAATGACAAGTGCTGAGCTACATAATAATAGCAAGTAATATTCGTACAGTTACTGCGTTACAGAAACTTACAGCTACCTATTTTTTATTTACTACTTTGGAAAGAAAAGTCATAGCAAGCATATGGCAATGAAGTAAAATAGAATTTGTTGTTTGCACTTCTGAAATATAAAATTTATGTACTCTGGTGTCTTTTAAAGCCTGGAATGCAGTACTGTCTATATATCCGGAGATATATACAGAGAGGAGGGGCAACAAGCTTGACCTTCGTGAAATGAGGAATCATCGCACGGAACATTTGAAAGGTTGAAAGGTATATACCTTCTTTCGCCAAAACAATTTTGTAGAATCGCTTCAGCACTTTTTCCGTTAGAAATACATCAGTGATCACGACTCATAGACCTGAAACTAATTGTACAATAAAGGTTAAGAAAGTAATTTAAGATAAATAGTTAATAATAATAATAATAATAATAATAATATTATTATTATTATTATTATTATTCATTGTTAGAGAAAATAAAACTTATTTACTAGTCTGAAAACAGCTAATGTGATAGAAATGTACCAAGATTGCAGGCTGAGCTTCCATAAATTTAAATTTAATTTAAATAAGCTGAATTGAAATATACACATATACGAGTATATAATAAAATAATAATAATAATAATGTTTAAGTGGATAATAAGAGGTAGAAAAACATATTTGATGGATGAATAATTAAAACATTAGTTTATCCGCTTGATAAAATATTTGACTTTAAAATTGGAAAAGTATAAGTTATTCCTCTAATTGAAAATTAGATGTAATTTATTTTAAGTTAGATAATATTTCCATTATTCTAATTTCATATAATACTGTACAAATATTAATTCAGAAATTTCTATCGGTACTGAACTGTAATTAAACTGATTTTTGCTTTTCGTAACATCTATATTTAACCTGAAGAAAGAAATGAATGTATTCGTGTAGCCATATGATAAAAATGACTCTGAGAACGCAACACAAGTTGTTGCATGTTTTGAGGCCCACACATCCTCTCGTATACGTCTATTTCTGTTTATTAAACCCTTGTTCATGCATGAAATATTTATTTTAAGTTTTCTCCCGTTCAATTTCTATTGTTCAAGGGTGTAAGGTTTAAAACTGAATGTTAAGCTCTGTATTCATAAGGCAACTCTATTTGATTTTTACACTCTTTCTGTAACGCAAACATATATATATATATATATATATAATATATATATATATATATATATACACACACACACACACACACACACACACACAGAATATCAATCTGATGAGTGGAAATGTTGCTCCCTGCATGCCGAAACATTTTATCCTTGAACAACGCAATCTACCATTAGACTAGGTTAAGCTCTGTTTGAAATATATCTCATCAGGGAATGTTTGTTTTTGTTTTTGTTTTTTTACTTTTTCTTTTTGGTTTTTCTTTATTTTTCCTTTTTTCTTGTTTTTGTTTTAAACCTACAAATATCTCTCATGAAAGACCGTGAAGCCTCATAAAGGAAGATGAGGAACCCAAGGAGGACCCCTCAAGGGACCCCTCATGAAAGACGGTGAGGACTCATAAACGGGTTAAGGAACTTAAGGATGGGGGCCCCCTCATAACTGAGGCGAGGGCCCCCATAGGGGCAAGTTTCAAAGTGCCTCAATTCTGTCTCCCAAATGCAGGCATACTACTAACCTCAGTGTTTAAGGGACAGAGATTTTATTGAAATAAATGGAAGGGTTGTCTATACTTTATCTAGAATAGTCCCTCTTTTTCGTGCCAACAATATATAGATATATCTCTGTTACTAAATTTATCCGTATGCATATTACGTCTTATAAAGTATTTTTTTTGGCGCTTGTTCACCTCTGGCTCTCGTTTTTCTGTACCTCCTCAATCTTCCGACCTTCGCAGGGTCGTGCGACGTTGAGCGTGTTCAGTAGTGGATGGGGGACCGTCCTCCGCGTTCGAATGATGTGTACAGTATAGCGACCCGTAGATAATTCGGATCCCGCGTAAAGCAGTACGAAGTCTCCGTCACACGACCTTTGCCGTTACGAAGGAGGTTAAACAACCGTAAACCTTATTAATTATTATTATTATTATTATTGCAACCAAAACCACTAGAACGGATATCGTGGATTGCTTTTTACGAAGCTTTTCGAACCGAGAACGGTGAGCGGCAGTAAAATCTGTGTGGAAAGGCAATTCCGGATTTGTTCCAAGGATGAATTAATGAATTTGTTGTCGTGGAATCGATACATTCATATTTAATGCTAATCTTACCTACCGTTCTCGTAATATCGAAGCTTTAATTCATTTATATTATTTTCCGTTTGAGTTTTCTTCATCGTTAAATGGATTCCCTTTTCCGCTCCTACCCTGATTTCTTCGTCTTCATCTCTCTCTACACCATTTCCTCAATTTATTTCTCGTTATCTCTCATCCACCTTTTCCGTTTTGTTTTCGCGTTTCTTTGACGTTATTTTAACGTCTCTTTACGTGGGAAAAATCCTTAACTCTTTTTATGTATGTTTCGCTTTTGTAAATAAGTTCGGATTTTCTCTCTGTGTTTTTCCTTTCTCTGTTTCGCTTTGATGCGCGACACGTTTTTTATTAACTGTTTTAATCTTCCAAATTGGAAATTAATTTTTGTTTACTTTTGCATCGTCTAACGTCAGTTTCTCAACCTGTTGTTACTTTCCGTCTCTTGTCATTTCGTGTGTGTGTGTGTGTGTGTGTGTGTGTGTGTGTGTTTCTCTCTCTCTCTCTCTCTCTCATCTTTTCTCATTATCAGATCAATTTCTTTTGCAATTCCATGATGATAGAAAAACCATTGTATATTTCTTGGCCAAAGGAGAGCAAATTGAAGCCAAATAAATAATGATTTGACGAGAGAATGCTTCAAATTGGATGTTGATTTGTTTTCTCCAACAAATTTTTAAACCATTATTTTTACTTTTAAATATTTTTATTCTTTGAAACTTAAAATAATGAAGTCAGGAAGGCATTTCCTCCCATCTCGATAAATGTAGCATAGCCATATACTGTATATATATATATATATATACACAGTATACACACACTATGTATATACTGTATATATTAGGGATCTACTGAATATTCGATATTTGGTATTCGGCCGAATAGTTTTATGTTTTTAACCGAATACCAAATATATGATAACACAGGCCTGCAAATGAGAACTTTGTAAGAGTTGTTTTCTTACTATTAACTTATTTTATATACTTCAACTACGCTGATTTCGAATAAAGGTCCATTTTTTCTATCACGTAAGGATTTTCTGCAAACTGGAAGGGAAAAAACAACAACATAAATAAATATTATTTATTTCAATTTAGATTAGGTACCTATTTCGCTTTGTTATACTAATTACAAATGCAAACAACTTTAAAAAGAAAGAAGACTATTAACGTCAATTACATATTCATCTTTATTTGTCCTGAGTTTTCTCGTGAGATCTATGCCTTTTAGTCTCGAATGTACGCGCTGTTCCTTTCTTTATGTAATAATTCTGGAGTATCCCGTTTCAACATCCAGCAGTAATCAGCCATCATGCTGACGTCCCACCTTCCCTGATATCTCTTCTCCATTTTTTTGATATCTTGATGAAACCGTTCTTCTTGTTCTTCGCTGAGTGCTCCGAGATTCTCAGGGAAGTAATGAAAGTGTGAATGTAAGAAATGTAATTTTAAACTCATATTACAACCCAACTCTTTCAACTTATTTAGCATGTTTTTCACAATGTTTTGGTAATTTGGGTCTTTGTTGTTCCCCAAAAATTTGTTGATAACATCCTTAAAAGCAATCCACGCTTCTTTTTCAAGATTGTTCATTGTTCTTTCAAAGTGTTCATCCAAAGTCAGTTTTCTAATCTGGGAACCAACGAAAATTCCTTCTTTCACTTTTGCTTCCGAAAGAGTTGGGAATTTACCACACATACAGTATACTTAAAACAATCTCCATCTTCGTCCAAGGCTTTAACAAATTGATTCATCAAGCCAAATTGTATGTGAAGCGGAGGTAAAAGGACTTTCTTCGTGTCAACCAAACTTTCACGTTGAATGTTTTTAGAACCAGGTGTCAGGTTGACTCTGCGTGGCCATTCCTTTTTTATCCAGTGCTGAGTTCTTGCTCGGCTATCCCATTCACACAAAAAACATGGAAATTTCGTATAACCTGGTTGTTGACCTACCAACAAGCAAATCATTTTTAAGTCTCCACAAAGTAGCCAACGGTGTTCTTTGTATTTAACCTTAGCTAGAAGAAGCTCAAGATTTTCGTACGTTTCCTTCAAGTGAACCAAATGAGCCACAGGAACGGATGCATACAAGTTACCGTTGTGAAAGAGGACGCCTTTTAGACTTCTTTTGGAGGAATCAATGAAAAATGTCCACTCATTTGGGTCATAGACTGCAGCGCCTAGCTTAAGTATTACTTCCGAAACATTGTTGCAATATGCCAGTGAATTTTCTTAAGAAAAATATTGGATGAATTCTTTTTCTCGATTTCTGTACCAGTAAAATGACGTCCCGGGAGAAAGCAAGTTCTTTGCACGAAGTCTGGGTCCCAAAATCTCTGAAGAATCCTTCGGGAGACAGATCTCTTACCAAATCATTAAGTTCACTTTGTGTAAACAATTGGGGTTCACCAGATGTTTCGGTTTGAAAACAATCAATATCATCGTTTCCAGCGTCATCAGACACCGAATCAGATGAAGTTATATCAAGAGTATTTGGTTTAGTAGGTACAAGTATACTAGGTCCATGAGCAACAGGTCTTATAGCAGACTAAAAGTTTGGATAAGAAATTTCCTTTTTATTTTTAGTATTGTAGCCTTGCACGTTACATGAACAAAAATAGCAGTCATTGCTGTGATTTCTAGGCTCAAGCCAGACCACTGGAATCCCAAAAGGTAAAGAATCCTTTTGACCTTTACTCCAGTCTAAGTTGCTCAACACAAACACTGCAAACTTTATGTGGAGCCCATGATTTGTCTTGATCCCCAAGTTTCATTCCGAAGTACGCATAGTATGCTTTCATGACGAAGTCTGTAATATCTCGCCTTTGTTTTTTTTCACAGTAAATTTTACACAAATATAACAGAAAATGTTTGGGCTATTTACACACCCCCTGGTTGCCATGGCGACAAATAAACAAATTTCAAAAGAGAAATATAGTCACCGCGCACCTTTGAATAATAAAGAACTATAACCTCGCACGCACTAGACAGACTGACTCATCTCGTGGCTTGTCAATCACTTATATACTAGCGGTGCGTTTCTCGAATGTTCTAGAAGACGCTATGACGTCACTTTTGATCTGGAAGCATTTATAGGCAGTAGTTTCTAATAAAAATTTTATTGAGTCAATTTTAATGAAAATTACTTACATATGTAATATGAAATATGACATTTTGTGAAAAATCTGTACGTGATGGCGAAAAATGAATATTATTTTCGGAATCAGCGTGCAAAAATTACTATATAAGTGATACAACATTTCGGACAACAAAACCATCGCAGGCCTGTGAATTAGGGTAAATAATGTGATTTAGGAAATGGAACTTCAAATGTATTTTTTTTATTTTAAAGATTAATTACAAACAAATCCAACGTGGTATAATGATACTAATAAGTAATAACTTTATAAAAAAATGAACAGATAGTAATAATAATTGCCGCAAAAACAAAACCTAACAATTGAAATTTAAGGCAAGTAGATTATCGTACAGAAAAGTTAGTCGTTATAATGTTATAATGTTATAAGGTTTCAGACCAAGAAAGACCCTAGGATCCACTCATGGCTGGCCTACCTAACTGTGTTCGTAATTGTGTATTGTGTATGTCCTCCATGGTGGCGGAGGGGACCTACAATTGTACGTGAGTTCCGAACCACAAGAACATAAGAAATTCATGCAAAAACCGCCTGTACATTGGCAACGACCAATTTTTACAAAACTAAATAATTATCAATTTAAAACCAATTAATTATCGATCTAAAACTAAAGATAGAATCTCTGGATCCAGAGGATCAAGTCATAATAGACTACTATCCACAAGTATGTTACACTCTATATCTATTTATAACCGACATGCAAATATATCAGATCCAAAGAATCCAGTCAATTTCATTACGGTATCCATCAATACCAGTACCCTGCCAACGAAAAATAAGTCACGGTCCATATCGATTGCGGACCAAGTCAAAATTTACAACCACATACATTACAATACATATACTTAGGAGGAAAAGTGTAGGTGTGGCTGTAAAACTGTACAGTAATGTAGAAATGTGTGTGCACCCATTTTGGGTCTCCCATTTCAAGGTGTTTGTGGGGCAAGTGAAGATCATGAGTTTTTCAATACCTCACAGTACTATGGGGGGCACCACTCGGCAGAGGAATCTCTTTAAATGGGGTGTGTAAGGACAGAGAGTATCCCCTAACCCAAGATGCTGCCTCCCTATATCCCACAACACTTGCGTTGAGCTGTGGGATCTATCACCACAAAGCCTTAATTTTACTACCTTAAACTACACCCAATCTATCAACATATGCGTCTAATCGATTTTTAAACATGTTTATAGACGTGCTACTAATTACTTCAACCGGCAAACTATTCCAGCTATTTACTATTCTATGCGTAAAAAAGTTTTCGCAACTGCTGTCTCGAACCTTCTACTTGTCAACTTACACCCGTTATTTCTAGTCCTATTATATTGAGATATTTTGAAAAAGCTATCTCTATCTACGTTATCGAACCCATTCATAATTTTGAAAACCTGGAGTAGATCACCCCTTAGCCTCCTAGTCTCGAGTGTAGTCAATTTTAACTCCTTAAGCCTATCTTCGTACGACTTTGACCTAAGCGACGGAATCATCTTAGTTGCTCGTCTTTGAACTCTTTCGATTTTGTCTATATCTTTGCGCATATGCGGATTCCAAAATTGGACCGAGTACTCCAAATGGGGTCTAACTAATGATTTATAAAGAGGAACTATAATATCGCGCGATTTGTACTTAAAATTTCGAGCTATAAAACCTAACACTTTGTTCGCCTTATTGACCGCTGCTGTACTTTGTTTCGCTACTTTTAAATCACCAGTGACTATAACTCCTAAATCTTTTTCCTGCTCTACGCTTGTTAAATCTTTCCCTGACATACTATAGCAAAATTACCGTTACGCGAACCTATATGTAAAATTTTGCACTTATCAACGTATCTCATTTGCCATGTGACTGACCAATCAACGATTTTATTCAGATCTTCCTGGATTTTACCTTTATCTTCGTCATTAATCGCCCTACCACCCAGCTTCGTGTCATCCGAAAACTTTGAAACTGTACTGACTAGGCCGACATCTAAATCGTTAATATATATAAGAAAAAGCAAGGGGCCCAATACAGAACCCTGAGGAACGCCACTCGCTACATTAGCCCAACACGACTCCGCTCCATCAACGACCACCCTCTGTTTCCTACCTCGCAACCACTCTTCTAGCCAATTTATTACTACACCCCTGATTCCATGAGCCTTAGTTTTTTCAATGAGACTTTTGTGCGGCACGGTGTCAAACGCTTTTTGAAAATCTAAATACACTACATCAACCGCCCGATGTCTATCGTAAACGTCAACCACGCTTTGGAAAAATTCTAAAAGATTAGTTAAGCAAGATTTGTTTCGCCTAAAACCGTGCTATGTATTTCTAACTAGTTTATGCAATTCTAAGTGTTCGACTATACGATCCCTAATTATTGATTCCAGTAGCTTACCTACAACAGGCGTTAAACTGATTGGCCTATAATTTCCCGCCGCACCTTTATCGCCTTTCTTAAAGATAGGTGTTACGTTTGCTAACTTGAAATTATCTGGTACGCACCCCTCAGAAATAGACGCATTAAAACTCTGTTAGCGGCACAACAATGCTATCTTTCAATTCTTTTAGTTGTATGGGATATATGGAATCCGGCCCCGGTGATTTACGCGTTTTCATTTTATCAATATAGCGCATTACTTCCTCTTCACTAACCACGATATTATCCAAAATATTACCATTATCAAAAGGTATTATGTCTATGACCGTAGGGATATTCATTACATCTTCTATATAAAAACTGACGTAAAAAATTCGTTTAGCAAGGTAGCCATTTCCTTGTTTTCAGAAACATTTTTCAAAGGCCCCAAGACACTTTTTACTGGATTTCTATTATTGACGTATTGAAAGAATTGTTTGGGGTTTTCTCTACCGTCACGAGCTATGGAGATTTATTCGCGCTTGGACTTTTTTATTACACTTTTCGCTTCACGCCTTAGAGATATGTAGTTGTTTCGTAACCACAAATTGTCTTTATCGCACTTATGTAGCCTATAAGCCCTATCTCTACTCTTTATAATGTCTCCTACTCTAGAAGTAAACCACAAGGGCTTGTTGTTTACTTTCGCACGCTTAATTTTGTACGTTCAGCAGCATCAGTAGCTAAACGATGACGCACGTCAGTAATTACATTTTTCTCAGAAATGAACAGCCGTTCACTTCGTACGCTTGTGGGTGGTGTGGTGAGATACTTACGAACAAGTACTAATAGTTTCGGAAATCTTTCGCCATTATGGCGCCACCAATCAAAAGGGTTCGTGTCGCGACTGACTCGTGGCTTCTTTGAATGGATGTCTAATTCTTTTTGACAACTTTGTTGGCTACTTTTGATAGGTGGAGGTACGTCTGATTGTGAAGACGTAGCAACCTCATCGAAGTAGCTCCATAAGTCAACCTTCGGCTTCTTTTTCGAAGGTTCTTGATCTTCTCGTGAAACAAAAGCAGTTGCTTCATCGCCACGAATTTATATATATACGTGTAGGACTAGCATTAGGTGATGCAGACAGTGATTATCTCATTTTTTACAAACTCATGCACTGTAATGCAAGAAAATTTGAGACGAGGATCTAAAACCTGAGCAATCATGAAGCGATTCTGTAAATTTTTTATTAAATCGTTTTTCATAGTATGAATACCTGCGTCATCAAATGTTATGCTAAAATACCACGAGACGTGTTACACTGGGAAACACCATGGAAAGACAAGAGAATCGTAGGAAAAGACATTCATAAATTTTTCATATGGGCTAAGAAGCTTTCCAACACGCTGAATTAGAGTTCACTGATGGTTATTGAGGGTTAGTATGTCGTAGTCATTTTCTTGTTTTGGACTAATATCTAGAGTTTTTTTCTTGAAGATCGGCAGTTAACCTTCGCTTCCCATCCCACCCGTGCGGAAGAAGATGGAGAATTATAAAATTTCAACTCCTTTTGTATTTGTATTCTTATAAGGCTTAAACAATAATTGTATTCAATGTTTAACACTGACGCCTAATAACACAAATAAAAATAATATTTGGTATTTGGTATTCGGCAGAATAGTTTTACACCGAATATTCGATATTCATTCGGTATCATTCGGTACATCCCCTAATATATATCTATTAGGCATATATAGTGATGCAACGTTTTTAAATAAACAAAAGAAAAATGTAAAAGAAAAAACGAGCGACCCCGTTTTTTTAATGTTGATCAAAAGTAATTTTATTTAAAATTTAAACCTAAAAGTGATAAAATAATGTAAAAAACCCTTCTTTTGACATATCTTACGATCCTATTACTTTTACTGCTGAGTATCAGTGGTGAGCTGGAGCCGGTTCGCACCAGTTCGTGCGAACCGGTTGTTAAAATTTTGAAGCATTTTAGAACCGGTTGTTAAAAATTGTTACGAAAACAAATATTGTTATAAAATGATCTTAAAACCGAATAATCTTATAGAACGGTGTACAAAATAAACTTCAAATGCAAAGGAAAAATAGCACTATCTGGCCATTTGGAAATTACTACCTAATTAGTATTAAATAAGGTATGTATTTAAATGTTCTTCAAAATAATAATTTCTTTCTTTGTGTTATCTTGAAGCTCTTTTGTAATTACTACCTAATTAGTAATAACTAATATACTTAAATATTCTTCATATTTTCTTTTCAAATTTATTCTAAATTTATTTTTTTATTGTTAAGTACGAGTACAACTCCCAGTAACACAATGCATTGCCACTTCTTATGGAGAAAGGTACAAAAACTACATACTGTGGCACATCAGTAGTATAGGCGCAAAATGCCAGAGTGCAGAGCAATTGCATAATGTTGCAAGAGTGCCAACCCCCTTGTTGCAAGTCACCCCTCCTTTGTTACCACCCCACCCCCCTTTGTTACCCCCCTTTTTTGCAAGACCTCTTTGGGGGAGAAGGTGGGACGGCCTCACCCCCCAAAGGGGCACACCTAACCTAAGGGAACCTCTTTGGGGGAGAAGGTGGGACAGCCTCACCCCCCAAAGGGGCAGAGAGAGAGAGAGAGAGAGAGAGAGAGAGAGAGAGAGAGAGTTACAAGGAGTTACAAGGAAAAGAAGTACCTCAAAAGGCCTTGCGGCCCATACCGAGGAGGTACCAATGGCAACGGGTGCCACGGAAAATTTTGTATACACTCAAATAGTGTGCCAGATTTGGTCTAACCTTTTCTTGAACTGATCCACAGAGGAACTGTTCACAACTTCTGAAGGCAACCTGTTCCATGTGTCGCAGATCTTATACGTAAAGTAATTCCCACACACACTAGTCCTAAACCGTTTCAAATCCAACTTCCAACCATTGTTGCGAGTTGGGTTATCATTTAAAGTAAACATACTTCTAAAATCGACATCGTTGAACCCGCGTAAGAGCTTGAAAACCTCGATCAGTTGACCGCGCAGCCTCCGAGTTTCCAGCGAAAACAAGTTTGGGGCTCGTAACCGTCGATTGTAGTCCATATGCCTAACGGAAGGGATTAACTTTGTGGCCCTCGCCTGCACTCGCTCCAGCCTCTCAATATCTTTCCTGAGGGTGGGCGACCAGAACTGCACAGCATACTCCAGGTGCGGCCGAACAAGGGAATTGTACAGTGAGAGCACAATCTCCTTGTTCCGAAACTGAAATTGCCTCCTGATATAACCCAATAGTTTCTGGGCTTTCTTTTCCACCTCTACGCACTGTTTCGTAAACTTAAGGTCGCTGCTAATTAGCACACCCAAGTCCTTTTCTAAATCAGTCACCTCGATATTACTCCCAACATCGAGTAGTCCGACTTGGGATTGGCGTAGCCAATGTGCATCACTTGTTGCATTTACCCAAGTTAAACGGCATTTGCCATTTTTCGGACCACTCTCCTATCCTACCTAGAGTCCGCACGCAGTTCCTCGATCGCTTCGGGCGTCCCAACATTGGCCCCAAGCTTGGTGTCATCAGCGAATTGGCGAATCCGACTGACGATGCCACCGTCGATATCATTTATGTAAATGATAAACGACAGCGGCCCCAAACGGAACCTGAGGAACCCCACTAGTGACCGAGGCCCAACCCGAACTAGCCCCTTTAATTACAAACCTCTGCCGCCTATTCTTCAGCCAGTTGAATCCACTACCTATTTCCCCACCGATACCCAGCGCGCGCACTTTCGCCATTAGCCGGCGGTGAGGTACCTTATCAAAGGCTTTCTGCAAGTCGAGATAAAGTATATCAATCGCCCTACTCTTATCATACTCACTCAACATGACGTGGAAAAACTCGAGCAAGTTGGTGAGACACGACCTGTGCCGTCTAAACCCATGTTGGGAGTCCCCAAGCAGCTTGTAGGAATCCAAATGGTCAACGATCCTATCGGCTATTATCCCCTCCAATAATTTACCTACAACTGAAGTGAGACTAATGGGACGATAGTTCCCTGGACTTTGATGATCCCCTTTCTTAAAGATAGGGGTCACGTTGGCTTCCCTCCAGTCACCAGGCACCTGGCCCGTCTCCAACGATTTGTTGAAGACTGTAGCCAGGTGGGGAGCCACCTGGTCGCGCACCTGCCGCAACAATCTGGGGAGAAACTGGTCTGGCCCAGGAGCCTTAAAAGCGTTCAGTTTGTCTATTCTATCGGCGATGACTGTCGCGGTACATCGAACACTATCCATGCCAGCACCTTCGTGCCTCACGCCTGGCTCGGGGATGATGCGGGTGTCCTCCCTGGTGAACACTCCCGCAAAGTACTCATTAAGCACATTAGCGATGTCCGCGTCGGACATAACTGAAGAACTCTTTAGGGTTCCCCTTGCAGAGGAGAGGACCAAGAGGAGGGGGTTCTTCGCCTGACAGCTGTCAGACGCATATAGGGTTCTTCGCCTGACAGCTGTCAGACGCATATAGGGTTCTTCGCCTGACAGCTGTCAGACGCATATGGGGTCTTCAGCCACCCTGCCGCTCTCTTATAGGCCCCTAATCAACCAGTTGGCTGAGTTACCAGATTGCTTTATGCATTTAATTTATTCCATATATTAACCAGCCAGTTGGCTTAGAAGGCTGAGTTGCCAGAGAGCATTAAATATTTATTTAAAGCATATATTATTCAGCCATTTGGCTTAGAAGGCTGAGTTGCCAGATTCGTTATTTATTAAATTAAACCATATATTAATCAGTCAGTTGGCTTAGAAGGTTGAGTTGCCAGATAGTATTAATTATTTATTTATTCCTTATATTAATGTCTGCTTAGAAGGTTGAGTTGCCAGATAGCATTTTTTATTTATTTAAAGCATATATTCCACCGTCAGTTGGCTTAGAAGGCTGAGTTGCCAGATTCGTTATTTATTTAATTATTCCTTATATTCCAGTTGGATTAGAAAGTTGAGCTGTCAGCTTCGTTACTTATCTCTTTGACAAATAGCAATTAATTAATTATTCAGGAAACCGAAACCAAAGAAGTGATATAATCGTGTTCAAGGAATAAAGAAAACACCAATACAACGTTCTGTTTATTTTAGCTGAATTAATGGATATACAATGGACATATATATGGTCAAATAATAGAACGGAAAATATATAATCATATAAAGCACAGTATTAACAAAATATTAGCACCGGAAAATATATAGTTGTATTAATTATATATAACACCGTGTAACAAAAAAAATTTTTTTTCTTTGTTTCTGGGCAATAACCTTTATTTTCTGATTCATTATGCTTCAAATCACTGGAAAAAAGCTGTCAGTGATTTTAAACTTCGGGTTTGTTGTCAGTACATCGATTTTGTTGAAATAAGAATATTATTATTTTTTAACCTTATATGGACATCTGCGACAGATCTGTAAACGCTTCAAAATTTACTATATATTTACCGAAACAAGTACATTTTAACTTAAATGACGATATCGTCAAATTTGTAACGGTTCAAGGAGTTTATATCACGAATTGGCAACTCCTACTGCAGAAAACCGAGCTTTAATGAAAAAAATAAGTTAGTGCGTCAGTAGAAGTAAAAGTGTATGGTTACGCAGTTCGTTTTTTATTTTTTATCACTTTATTTGATTAAAGGTAAGTTGAATAATTTTTTATTGCTCAATATATGTTGTTAGAGTGGCTGAAGTAATATAAAACAATTCTGATAAACTGAGCACTAGAATATTTTATTGAAACGTAACAATATTGATGGCTCTGACATCCATGCCTTCTTTGTCACGTGGTATAAGGTTGTCCAATTTGTATTATATATATTACATTATATATATATATTATATATATTATTATATATATTATATATATATATTATTTATATATATATTATTATATATATATATATTACATTAAAAATCACATATTTATGTTCAAAGTACTCTAAATGAATGTTTAATATAGGTAAAAAAATTTAAAGACAAAAAAATAAGAATTATGTCCATATAGGGTTAAATTAATCCATTATTTTTACTTTTTCAGACGTGTGACGTGTGACGAAGTTACTGTTATGGCTGCTCGTGGTTGCAAATACCCAGCGGATTCCTTCTGCTACTTGTGCGGCGAGTTCTTTGCAAAGACGGCTAAAAAACACTGCTTGGACAGTTGCACCCGTGCAAAGGAAGCCTATCATGCCTACTTCGGAATGCCAGTCGGTGACCAAGACAAACGCTGGGCACCACATGTCATCTGTGACTACTGCCGCCGCACTCTTGAAGGTTGGTTTAGAGGAGAGAAGAGGGCAATGCGTTTCGCTATCCCCCGTGTCTGGCGTGAGCCCTCAGACCATCTCACGGACTGCTATTTCTGTATGGTGGGCCCAACAAAACGAAGAAAGGGGAAGAATGCGCCTCCCATTGAGTACCCTGACATTCCGTCATCTATTGCACCTGTTCCCCATAACGCGACGGACCTACCTGTGCCACAGCCTCCCTTGAGAGATCAATCTTGTCCAGCAGAAGAAGCAAGCTATGATGATTCCGAGGAGGAGCAAGGTGCGTCATCTGCTGCGCGCCGTCGACGCCGGGTGGCCGGTGAAAGGTGCCCCTACTACCCCAACCAAGAGGACATCACCGACCTCATCAGGGAAATGGCCTTGACAAAGTCCAACGCCGAGCTGCTCATTTCCAGACTGAAGCAGTGGGACTTACTGGACGACAGCGTTCAAATTACTTCCCAGAGGAAGCGGCATCGCGGCTTTTCAGTGTTCTTCACTCTTAGAGATGGGTTGTGCTACTGCCATGACATCAGAGGACTCTTCGACGCTGTGGGCATTCCCTGCAACACCTCTGACTGGCGGCTCTTCATCGACAGTTCATCTAAAAGCCTCAAGGCTGTTTTACTGCACAACACAAATCAGTGGCCCTCGATTCCTCTGGCTCATTCAGTGCACATGAAAGAAGAGTACCAGAACGTCAAAATCCTGCTGAGTGCACTGAAGTACGACCAATTCAGCTGGGAGGTCATTGGCGATTTCAAGATGGTGGCCTTCTTGATGGGGCTTCAGGGAGGCTTCACCAAGTTCCCTTGCTATCTGTGCCTCTGGGATAGCCGAAATACAGCCCTTCACTACGAGAAGAGGAACTGGCCCTCAGGACCGGCTATGAGGTTGGGGCCCATAACGTGAAGCAAGAGCCGCTGGTGGAGCCAACGAAAGTGCTGATGCCACCCCTGCACATCAAATTGGGCATCATTAAGCAGTTTGTTAAACAGCTGGATCCAGAGGGTGAGGCCTTGAAGCACATCCAGGAGCTGTTCCCGAAGTTGTCGGAGGCGAAGATCAAAGCAGGAGTATTTGTGGGCCCTCAAGTGAAGCGACTTATTGACTCCGACAGCTTTCCTGAGAAGCTGTCTGAGGTTGAGCGGCAGCTTGGACAAGCTTCGTTTCTCTAGTCAAAGGTTTCCTCGGAAACCACAAGGCAGAGAACTACAGGAAATCGTTGACGAACTTGTGGACACGTACCGGAGCATGGGCTGCCGGATGTCGCTGAAACTGCACGTACTACATGCCACCTTGATGAGTTCAAAGAAACATGGGAGACTACTCAGAAGAACAAGGTGAAAGATTTCACCAGGGATGTCAGCTCTTTCGAGGAACGCTACAAGGGACAGTACAATGAAAGTATGATGGGGGACTATATCTGGAACCTCTTTGCGTGAGAGTGAACTGAAATACAATCGCCAATCTCGTAGACAAACTTCTTTTTGATTAAACTATAACGCTAGAATTTTTGTATCAATTCTGTATCAATTCTCCGTAGCAATACTCTTTATCAACGCTCTGCATCACTGCACTGTATCACTGTCTGTGTATTAACATATTATAATACATAATTATTATTCCCTACTCGTTTCCTTCTTTTATTTTCATTTCTAAAGACGGGGCCTGGAGAACTTCATTTTTCATCATTGATTTATCATAATAATCGTGTTAACATCAATTAAAATTATACTTAACAGGATTCATTTGATTTAAAAGCAGATAGTGTGAAAAACACTTAAATTAATAAGCAAAAATGGCAAAAAATCAATAAATCGATCTCATGAACTCAGAACCGAAGTCTGAACTTGGTGACTGCTCATTTTTACTTATTTATGCCCTAAAAAATCAGAAAATAATAGTTTTAACTCATGGACAAATTTTGTGTTACACGGTGATAATCATACAAAACATAGTATTAACAAAATATTAGTACAGGAAAATATATAGTTATATTATCAAAAGTTATATTATCAAATATTAGTACAGCAAAAATATAGTTATATTATGAAATATTAGTACAGGAAAAAATATACAAAACGTATAATCATATTATTACAGGAAAAATATATATTGTCTTTACGTTCTACGGTGCAAAACGCTAAATTCGCATATGATAGAGTCTATATCCACATCGCCATTACTTTATACGATGTGGTAAAACCGTCCGAGCATCACTTCACCGTTTAACTGATGCGGCGGCCTATACTCGACATAAATGGCTTTCATATCGTTCAATACTATTTTTGTATCCACTTTACACTCGGCGGGCAAGTTATCTTTAAGCACAGCTAGAACACAATCAAAAGCACGCACAAAAATGTCATCGTTAACCACAACATTAAACACAAGTTTATAATCATGCCTTTCCAATCGGGGGCTTTTTCTTAACGTCCCGAACTTTTCAATCGTGAACTCTTCTTCACTCGGCATAACGGGATTGGAAATATTCTACCAAATCGTAACGACACCTATCCACTATATAGAGGTACAGCTCTTCAGGGTGAACAGTGTAGGTGAGCTCAGCTCTGTACCTCTCAAGTGCTTTGTACCAAAGCTCAGGATATTTCGAAGAATCTAAACCTTTTAAATATGCATCCAGATCTAGACCGTTCTCCCCCTGTTCATTCCTACATTCAACAAATCCGTCGAGCAGAGCGGTGTAAGCGTATTCAAGTACCGTGTCAAAATAAATCATGTCTGTAACACGCGCATCTAATATAGGCTTCAGCTTACGGAAACCGACGATCTCAAACATTCTGTCGAGGATGAAACGGTTTCGTGTAGGAACAAGAACGTCATTATCAGCTGTGTTCTTCCACATCAGTCGTATATCAATGCATGGTTGTTCGTTATTTACACTCAATGTACAAAAATGGTATATGAGGAGGCGTCACTATTCGTCTCTCTTCTTGTACCTACGTCAGCTGGTATTTTATAACGGTCCTCAGCCCACCTCTCAACTACCACGAAGATTTTAGGCATCTCCTCAAGACTTAAATGAATAGCGTTACGTTTGCTTGCTTGCCTGCAGATCGTTTCAAGCACACAGTTAATGGTGCCGGTTTCTCGCCCGAACACGCGCAATGACTTCGTCACGGAGACGTCGTACGAGGCGTTGAGAATGCTTCTCAAAGGGAGTTCCATCGTATTCGCAAGTTCACATGGTTCTAGATGACTATGGCACGTCCACTCGGCATAAGCTCTGAGATGACTATGAGCCATAGGAGGCAGGCAGGCAGGATCGGCACGATGGGCGGGGTGAATCATCCTAATGAAACGTGAATGGGTTTGTTCGAACTCGTATGCTCTGGGAGGAGTGAGTCACACCATAATCTAATGAAACCTGTACGGCGCTGACCCAACATGAATCGTTGTACCCCATTATATTGGGCAGAAGTTTTGAGAAATTTTCCGATACAAGAACTAAGTTTGGTTTTAATGTTTTATCACTACCACTTTCCAGAATACGCACCAGACATTTTCCTTCAGGGTAATTTTCAAGAACTAAACACATTTTTTAAATGTTTTAGCTCTCCTAAACATCTTCACAAACCAGTGCGCTATTAGAGAGAAACATATGTTCATATTTATCCTTTTTGTTTAACAGGCGAGACTCATCTCTAAAATCTGTTAAAAACTCACACAGCCCATTAGTCACAACCTCACTACAAACCTCATCATGATATATACTAATGTAGTGGTAAAAATACTTAAGATTGTCCATGATGACAAGATTTAGATTTTCAGCCGTAGGGTACGAGTAATCGTTATGGTGTAACATGCTATAATACCGCTTATCACACCACTCATCCACAACACTCACTACCCATAACTTGTTTATCTTCTGAGCGTGTTGCTTCTTCTACCACGCGGTATATGTGAGCCTTTATAAAGCTTAGTTCTATAACATACTTCAGTACATCGTCTGTACTGCGAAATCCTACAACCCCCTCGCCAGAATATCCGTAGAGTATTTGAATACCCTGACCCTTCGCACGATTCAATGCAGCCTTAAAAGAGGCAAAGGAGGCGGGAATAGGGAGTTTTTCAGTATCCACTACATCTACGCACTTAGCAGAATACCACTTCATAAATGATGAACACGCGATATTAAAGGTAGCCATAACGTGAACTTTCTACAGTATAATTCCAAGCCAATATTCACTTTACCTCCGGATGTCTTTTGTTAGGGGATGTTATTAGTGGCTAATAATAACAAAATGAAATTAAATTACATAAAAAATAATCCCATTAGAGATTATTAATAATGAAATTAATTTATTTTTTTTAAAGAAAGATTCAAGCTTTTTGAGTGAAAATCCAAATTCAGCAAGAATTTGGTATAGTTTTACGAGAGATTTTTCTTGTTCATTTTACAAATAAATATGTCCTCCTGCCTATTATCCTAGCACCGTTATTCCAGCACAATGCTTTGCCAAAGTTTCTCTTGGGACCCCAAATTTTTCCGCAGCCTTATAGCTTTAGAGAAGGCGTTTTTTTTTACCGTATACAGTGATTATTTTTTGAATTTCATTCGCGTTACGATTTTAATTCAAAAACTCGAAGTCAAATAAATCGTCTTTTATGCTTCCTCAGATTTTACGCGCCATCTGATTTCTTTTAGGTTAGGTTAACACGAGTTAACCTAATCTATCGTAACTTAACATAAGAAAGTAGGTCATGTAAGGAAATCCGACTTGTTTGGTGAAAAGGTGGCTTACTATTGGCGCTACTTGGTGGTTTAGACATATATATATATATATATATATATATATATATATATATATATATATATATGATATATGAATAAAACCACGAAGGAAAGGAAACACAAAAAGGTGCTCAAGCGCTTTCGTCTAATGACATCCTCAGGAACACTGAAGTACATAAAAGGTTACGGCCTATATATAGGTTACAGAAAAAAAAAAAAAAATAAATAACATACATACACACAAACATATATATATATTATATATATATACTGTATACATACATATCTACACACATACATATATACATATATATATGCAATAAACGGAGAAGTAAAAATAAAAATTAAAAATTAAAGATTAGAGGATTAACAAAGAGGCATACAGATTTGTAAGGAAAAATATCGATTTTTAGCACAAGATCAAATGAATTAAAAATACAAATTTATACTGGAAATCTACCCGGGTTTTAACACTTTGCCTTTTAGAGTCAAGTTTCGATATATATAAAAATAAAATGAAGATTAAAAGTTAATAAAGTAGCGTACAAGTTTACCAAAGATTTAGCGTCCTACCCTTTTTATCTAAATTTGTTTTGAAGGAATTCAAAACAACAGGATCGAGTTGAAAAAGACCTTTGCTTATGTTGAAGTTATTTGAAAGTTGGATAATGGCAGACTCAAGAATATTTCTATTGACAATGTTGCTAGAATGAAATAAAACTGAAGCATTATATATATATATATATATATATATATATATATATATATATATATATATATATATATATATATATATATATATATATAGAGGTCGGACAAAAAAATAGACAAAGAAATTTCTTTTTCCTCGCCGTTCGCAGACATCTTGGAATCATCAGGAAGCGAAAAACACACGTGGTGTTCAAGGAAACAAACAAAAGGACGCTTGTCTCTTCCTAAAAAGACCCGCGAAAAGTTAGCGTCTTACGAGCCTATGTAAGCCAGAGTTTACTGGAATTCCTTCTCACTCCGCTCGTTACTTTCTCCTCGTTAAATTCCTCTCTCCATATAGCGCCGTTCCGACCTCGGCCGGCCTCAGTCCCAAGTCACACTTCAACTCTACAAGAACGAAGCAACACTTGAGGCGACTTTACAATTCCATCCTGCAAGGAAGACCATCACTACTGTAGGCTTTCCGTTGGCCTCTTACCACAAGTCTCTACCGGCTATCAACATTCATCCTCTCGCCGGCAAGGCCAACCCGACTACAGAAGCACCCTACGAAACCCAGGTCCGTAAACCTCCTGTAGGCTACAAGCTACAACTCCACTTTGCTCTCCACTCATCCTTCACCACACTTCGATCGGCGCCCGTTCAACAAGTATCTCAACAGGTCTTCTACAGTCTCCAAGGCCGTCTACGGCCCAATGCAATACGGTCAACCTTCAAGTAGGTCTTCAATCTCCAGCTTTATTTATCATTTCGGTAAGCCTACCTTTGCCTTCGTGTTAAGCAATTCCCGCGAAGCCTACACAGTGTAATCGCAGCTCGCGATTAGGCTATACCCAAAAGTGTACGCAAGCAACCGGAAAACTAACTCTCTCATTAAGACTGCAGTAGGCCTACTCAAGTGTTGTACCAATACCGTAATTTTGTATCACCCTGCTATTGTGTTCATTTGTGTAATTTACTTATCTTGCATCTCATTATTTATGTGAGCTTTTGTGCATTTCATTCTTAACGACCTAATCCATTTACTGTACCAACCTTACGTGCATTATTTCAGTTATCACTCGGCTTCATTATTTATTCTGCGTTCCCTTTTGCTTATCTCATTAGCCTATCTAAATTAGTGTAATTACTTAACACTTAGTCTGTATAACCATTTCCTTATTGCTAAGAATCAGTGATATTTAGCATAGTATAAATGCCGTTATATAATTGTTAATCACTATAAATATTGAACTGTTAATCGCTGTGAACAAATAAATGATTTATTTTCCTAATTAAACACAAAACAACAAAGTAATTTCTCTCGCCTTATTAAATATTGTTTATTTGGGCAGTAGGCCCAAATTGGTGACCCCATAATTATTTCAATTCAATTTTTACACAATAATTATAGTAAGCATACTTTCTTAGCCACATCAAATCGGTGATCCGAAGGCCACTATAATTATTTAACGGCGAGGAAAAAGGAATTTCTTTGTCTATTTCTTTGTCTGACCTCTCTCTCTTTCTCTCTCTCTCTCTCTCTCTCTCTCTCTCTCTCTATATATATATATATATATATATATATATATGCCTATGTATGATAATCTAAAAGATTATCTGCGGTAGTTCACTTTACTCTACAATATAGTAATTTGAAGGGGTACAGTTAACCAATGAAGACAATTCTTAGGAGGCGTTTCATATATATCTTATCTTTGTTTTTGGTTTCAAATATAAAAAGCTGAAAAAAGTTATGTCTCTGTTGTAGTCTGTAGGTCAAAGTTTAATTAAACGAGTCTATTTTACGTATCTAAAATATGTTTTATATATTTTTACATCGTAAAAGGTAATTTATTGAAACTATACATTTAGTTTTTATGTAAACAGACTTTCTATTGGATAGGGTTAAAAGCAAGAATTATATATATTATTATATATATATATATAATATATATATATATATATTGAGGGGTCGTGCGTCTTAAGGTACCTAAGCGCCACCACAGGCGAAAACGTGTTTTTGATAGATATCACTATTTTCACCCTTCCTCTATCGCGTGGTTTGGGTTGTAATGACCTTACGACACTAGAAGTATGGTTGAAAACCTTATGAAGCGAACTACTTTTTTCACCTCCATCGCCAGCTGGGCTCTGCCATCCAGATGTGATGCGCGTCTTAAGGCCCCAATATCCCGTTCAACTGGTGGGAGGTGATGGGGGTGGGGGTGGGACGCTTGGTGTCTGGGTGGCGGGAACAGCAGGAGGAGCGCGAGCCAATGAAAACATGGCAGCCACGCCACTCTGCTTTCTGATTGGCCACCCGCTCCAGGCGCCGAGAGGGACACGACACAAACATCCCGCCAGTACCTTAAGACTCGCGTTGCTGTTAGCAGGCGTCCCGTGTTCGTGCTCATATTGCTGAATATTGCGTGGATTATTCTATTCACCCGGCTTCTAACTATTATCAACGTGTGCAGCAATGTCTCACCGTGCTAATGATAGTGATGAAAAATCAATGGAATCATTCTATGCCAGAAATCGCACCCAAAGTTCGGCATAATAAGGAAATAAAAAAATATAAAAAAATATATATAAAATATAAACTATGAAAATTTATTCCAAAAACTCATAAAAATCTTCATTAGCATACTTAGAACTCTAATTTAGCCAAAAATGAACGTTCTAGCTCAATTAATAACAGAGATACTATTGCCAGAATATTGCTGAACTTTGAAGGCGATTTCTGGCGAATTTTAATTTTGGCGCTTAGGTACCTTAAGAAGCGGGACCCCTCATTAATTTATATATATATATATATATATATATATATATATATATATATATATATATATATATATATATATATATCATATCTCTAATGTATTTTGAAGGGCGGATCTAGGCATTTCAGTAAGGCGAAGGAGGGGGTTCCAAAGAAAAAAGGGCACAGTACTAAAAGTTTTTTCTTGAAACCGACCAACAATGAGCGAGTATAAAATGAATTGCATTGTTTTATTAGATCAGTCTCATTCAAACATGATACAAAATAAAAATCTAATTAGGGTACAACAGCTTTCACAGAAAATTTTTCAAACAATTACAAATGTGTTGCCAATTAAAAGAACTAAAATGAGAATAAGATGAAGATAAAAATAGTGCTATGGCTGCACCAGTATTAAGGGCATCTATGGAAACCATTACAACTACAAATTTGGAAGTATCATACAACAATGTATACGGATAAAGACTCAAAATAGAATTTGAATGAAATGAGATAACATGATCTACTTACAAAAACAAAATTTGTTTTCAGAAGCATGCACATCATTCAAATAGGGCACTCGCAAGAAATTGAGAGGGGTTCAGGACGTCGCCGACCCCCCTTCCCTAGATCCGCCCTTGATTTTGCCGAAGAAATAGTAGGGATGTAAAATAGGAGATATGTAGGATGAAGAGAACCTCGAGCCTCTGGAAGTTCTCTCTCCTCTTTTTCTTTCTCCGTCATCCCTACCCCCAACTCCCACACGCATTATACATTATTCCGACTGAGATACTTTGGCAGGAATTATCGGTTGGAGTGTTTATTGGTTCAAGCTTTTTTCCTAACTTCACAATCCATTACGTTCATTCACTTTCAAAATTCTTTTCACTTTGATATACTTGAGATGATCTTTTTAGAAAAACTTGCATCACTTTTTAATTTCATTTTGAGGACTTTGCACACTCCAAACTCTTATAATGATCATTATATCTATTTAAATTTAAGGGTAATATAATGCACTATAGTCGTGTAGTAATACTTACTGTAAAAGATGTAATTTAAAACTAATCTTTAATTTGAAGCTTCCATTATTATGCTATATTCTGAATGTTTGCAATTTAGAATACTACTACTACTACTACTACTACTACTACTACTAATAATAATAATAGTAATAAATGCTGGATATAAAAAGAGAATCTTTCTTCAAGATACATATCGTTTAAGAGTAAGACCATGTAATACAGTAACTCGTAATGAACAAATCTCATTGGTAGGAGTGTAATAGTTTCAATGTGGGGTGACTTAATAAGTTTCTAATTATTAACATGGGAATACTTGCGGAAGTAGGAATGTATATATACACTGTAGACTAGTTTCTGGAGACAGAAATAAAAAGGACGAATGGATGTTTATTTTACCGTAGTGAAAGAAATATTTATTAAGGAATGTGGGGATGGATTTTGGGGTTAGTTTCTAGAAATAACACCCGTCGAAAAATTTTAAAGGAGAACAGTATGAATATATTTTGGATGAGACGATGCGTCCCGAGTGAGATGTGGCTGTTTTCCTTCTTGATCCAATTTCCTTCGTAGAAGATAATATTTCTATTCATAAATTTCCAAAATAGGATCTATATAACGAATGAATGGTCCGGATAACACTCAGAAATAGTTATTATTATTATTATTATTATTATTATTATTATTTTCCTGGTAACATCTACAAATCTGAGTCTAGTTCGAAACCTCTAGAGGAAAACTTTGGTTTCAAGAAATAAGAACTATACCTGCGATGCGTGGAAGAGGATATACGATGTCAACCAAATCTTGGCACTCATTTAGCCCAATTCAATGCCACAAAAATTATAGAGATGATGACTGATGCCATTGTCATTACATATATATATATATATATATATATATATATATATATATATATATATATATATATATTAGTGATTTTTTTAAAGAAAGTCTCCATCCCGAACCCTGAAATTTTTGTTTTTTAAATGTTACCGAAAAGTAACATAATTTAAAATGTAAACGTAAAAGTGATGAAAGAATGCAAAAACCTTCGTTTACCACATCTTAGTATCGTACTAATTCTTATTATTGAATATTAAGAGCAATTTATTAAGATTTTTGCTTCGCAGAAATCTTATTGTTACGATTAATTTTTAATAGGAGCATATATTATTATATTATGATGAAGACATCTAAAACTATAGTCAAATGGGATGTACTTAAGTGCCTAATAAATAATTATCAACATGAAAATGATCAAATAATGGAGGAAACCTTCTTTGGACATATCCTACGACCATATTAACTCCACTTGATGATGATTAACACTAATTTATTAGTTTCATTTATAACAATTAAATAATTACGTATCAATAAGTATTTAATATTAGCGTATCATGGATGGTTGGAATTTTGAATATGACAAACTTTCCTGGTCCAGAGTGCTCCTAACTATAAAAATGTAGAAGAATTGAAAATAGTAAATATCCTCTTGAGTCATCAATTTGGCGGACTGCGGCCGGGATCCAAACCGCTGACTGATTATATACAGAACATTGGGAGTAAACCCATCTTCTGATTATAGGATTTACCTTAAAATATAGAGGCAAACTCTGACATCTCGAAGGAATCAAAATCACTTCGTTTATTATTTTTTTTTGTAAAGCTTGAATTTAATTTTCATTCGAGAGATTAAAAGTGGTGGTGCTTTTCCGTTATACCACAACAATTTTAATAAGCCCCCATGTCAATCGCTCTTGACCATTGGTTAGCTTTAGTCGTGATATTTTCGTGGTTAGGTTAAGTCGTAATATTTTCGGATCACCTGAAGATCAGGGTCCCAGCCTTCTTTAACTAGCCTTATAAGGCTAACTAACGAAAATATCACAACTTAATCTAACCATTCGTCAAGGGCGTACAGTTGACCGAACGATTGGTTAGGTTAAGTCGTGATATTTTCGTTAGTTAGCCTTATAACACTAACTAACGAAGGCTGGGGGCCCTGATCTTCAGGTGATCCATATTTTCGTTAGTTTTAACGAAAATATCACGACTAAGCCTAACCAATCGTCAACTGTCCATAATTTACCATTTGCGGGGTATAACAGAAAAGTACCAAAGTGTTAATTTTAAGTACAGTTCGGTAAAGTAATGTTAGTCACACCGAAAAAGTAGTAGTAGTAGTAGTGTAGGTAGCGGACCTTGGTAGAGTTATCCGGACCGCGGATAAAATTAATTGGTGACCATTGCGCTAGGTCCTAGGCATAACACTTGTTACTATAAAATGTTTTTTTTATGGTGGAGTTGGTGCTGAAAACTGCGGTGAATTGTTTAGGGAGAGTGTCGTTGATGTTGTAGAGTGTAGATATGTATGGGCTACGTATTCTTCCGTTGTCGTTATTTGTGTTGGGTACGGGTCTCGGTGATCTTTGTTTCTTGGTGGCCTTGTTGAGTGCGTCTTCTACGAAGTGGCTCGGGTAGGCAAGACTCGGAAAGGTGTCTTTTACGCTCTGTATTTCTTCATTTAGAAAACAAAACGGTAAGTAACACGCCCCAACAGAAGAAAGGACTGGTCTACGCCATCCCCTGCTACGACTGTGAAAACTGCTACATTGGAGCAAGAGGATAACAGATCACAAACAAGCGATCCGCACAGGCAATACATCGAACGCCATCTACAACCACAACAGAAACACAGGACATCAAATTAATTTCAAGGAGGGCCACGTCATCCTTAACGCACCATATTACCCAACGAGGCTCCTCTACGAATCAATCCTTATACAACACGCAAAAATCTTTAACCTAAACACAGGCAGACAGAACAATATCATACAGGGTGTACATAAAGTCAGGATCTATTTTTGTGAAGCACTTGGAAATTATATGGAATTCAATCATAAAATGATAAAGTGGTAACATTTATTAAATAATTAAGAGTAGGATTCGACGTGACGCCCATCAGTATCCCTGCACAGCTCAAATCGTTCCGCAGCATTTCTAAACACATTCTGGAGCATTTGCGGGGTTATGTTATCTGCAGCAGTTCGTACACGTGTACGTAAGTTTTCAAGACTCGTAATCTTCGTCTGATAGACGTGCGATTCGATAAAGCCCCATGCAAAGAAATCTAAAGGGGTTAAATCTGGTGATCTCGCTGGCCAAGGTCTGTTGCTTCCGCGTCCGATCCAGCGATTTGGAAAACGTTCATTTAGATAATCCTGAACAATTTTGGCATAGTGACAAGGAGCACCATCATGTTGATAGACGACGGTACTAACAATCCTATCCCCGTCGTCTATCAACATGATGGTGCTTCTTGTCACTATGCCAAAATTGTTCAGGATTATCTAAATGGACGTTTTCCAAATCGCTGGATCGGACGCGGAAGCAACTTAAGACCTTGGCCAGCGAGATCACCAGATTTAACCCCTTTAGATTTCTTTGCATGGGGCTTTATCAAATCGCACGTCTATCAGACGAAGATTACGAGTCTTGAAAACTTACGTACACGTATACGAACTGCTGCAGATAACATAACCCCGCAAATGCTCCAGAATGTGTTTAGAAATGCTGCGGAACGATTTGAGCTGTGCAGGGATACTGATGGGCGTCACGTCGAATCCTACTCTTAATTATTTAATAAATGTTACCACTTTATCATTTTATGATTGAATTCCATATAATTTCCAAGTGCTTCACAAAAATAGATCCTGACTTTATGTACACCCTGTATATAACCATTTAATTTATTCTTCAATAAACAAAAACGCTATTGATAAATGCAAACAACGAGTCGTACATACCTCCCTTCCTCCCCACCGCATTCATTTACTTTATTTTATTTAGTTCTCTCTTGTATTATTTAATGAATCTTTGTAACCTTATCTGATGTTAATTCTTTTTATTATCTGATATAGTTTATACTCACACCTGGTCTACCTTTATTAACCATTTGTGACCACCCCAACTTCCGGCTGCCCCTCTCCCTTCCCATTTTTTAAGCCTTTTAAGGGTATATAAAAGATTGTCTTTGTGTTTTCGGTTAATAAAGCATGAGAATGCTCCAGTGATTGGAGCGAAACGTCACTACTCTCGCTTTCATTTTCCCGCTTGAAATATCTCCTATTTTGTTTGTTTTTATAAGATTTAGCAATTATTTTATTGGCGATATACTTATCTTTATTTTTGGTCTGAAATATAAAAAGCTGAAGATACTATTAGTAGTTATTAATCCTATGCTGCATCCTGTATGTCTAAGTTTAATTAAGAGAAAGTCTAGTTTGTATATTTAAGCTATACGTATAGAATATTATTTTGTTTTTACACAACATATAAAAAGTAATTTATTGAAACTACATTTTATATATATTTATTTTTTGTGTACACCGATTTTCTATTGCACTATAGAGCCAAAAAAAGATTTTTTTACCAAAAGTATATATACTGTACACACACACACACACACACACACACCACACACACAACACATACACACACACACACACACACAGCATATACATATACATATACATACATCGTAATTTAGCACACAAGTGATTAAATATTTATAATAAATAAGGATAATAACTATTATTTATCCTCACTGATAAGCTACTCATATATTGCAGTTAAGACTATGTACGCAATTTTAAAAGGAATTTTGCACAAAATAAAATGTAATCCTTATAAGAGACAGGCATAAACTGCCTACATAATGTTTTACGATTCTGTAAAATAATGCGCAGTCACGAGTTTGAATGTGTGACATTTATATCAGAAATTCAATCATAATAAATAATTTCCTATATTTTGTTTACTACAAAATTTAGTAAAAAATAGACGCTTCGATGAAGCAGTTATAAAAAATGCTGATAAATTGGTAAGTATTTAATGAATTATCAAAATATTTTTAACTGCGTTAATAGATGGTGTTATTACTGTAGTTCAACCAAAACAGTATTTCCCAAGCTTATCAATACTTTCTTTCGGCCAAATCACGTTCATGGAATTCTCATGAACCCTTTTCAAAAGGGTTGTCAGTATATTTAGTGCCAAGTAAAGTAAAGGACTTTTGCAATGTATTATAATTTCTCTGTTATTAAGACTAATGCATTAACTGTATAAAATCTTTTTATTTAACGTTTATAACCCGGGATTGGGTATGAAGAATCTGACTCCAATCACTTATCATTAATTGTTCATTTGTGAAAGACAATTTTGAATTCGCGTCTTGATGGTACATTTTTTCGTTTTTCACTTTATTAACCCTCGTTACTTTATTAATCCTTCAATTTACATACATTGTTGGAACCGTAGGGTCTCTATGACCCCAGGCCTAAAATATTACAAAATGGTGCCATAAAATGTCTGTAATGAAACAATCACACGAATAAAACATTGTATTTCATATTTAAGAACTTTTAACGAATAATATCATCTCATTCAATGTCTTGACCCCTTCATTCCTAATGAGGGTTAAGAGACTTCTTTCCCCTTTGTTAATTTATCAATGAAGTAAAGGTTAAATTGATACGAGACCGTTCAAATGTGGTGGCAAAATTAAGCTTTTAAAGCGCGGGGGTCTTTTCTGAAACTGGCGTTAGCCAGAACAAAAGCTGTAAAGTGCGTGTCGCTGGGCACTAAAACGTTAAATTATCTCAAAATCGGTTAAATGTGAAGATAAAAAGAGTTGGATGAAAATAAAATAAAAGTACCATCGGTTACCAAGTTGGAATACACTGGGCCCTAATATATATATATATATATATATATATATATATATATATATATATATGCACTAAAATCACAGAATAACACGTGATCTTATTAATAAGCAAACAACCACAGGGAAAAGGAAACATGAAGTCCGAGCGCTTTCGTGATATATTCACATTATCAAGGAGAATATATCACGAAAGCGCTCGGACTTCGTGTTTCCTTTTCCCTGTGGTTGTTTGCTTATATATATATGTATATATATATACATACACAACATTACTGAAAGAAATAATATCATTAACCCCATACTGACGTGACACCGTCCATGAGTCATGAACCATGACACCCGGTCTCTCAAGCAGATTTACGTCGTTATCTTGCGCGTGACGCAATCTCTCTCCGAGTACCTCGTTTACGAACTAGCTTTGTTCGCCACAGTGGTTACAATTTGCCGCATTAACGGATGCAACCAGTGGAAATTATGCAATCTGTTTGCTGAAAGTGGCTAACGGTGAAAAATAATCCAATTTGTGCTAAAAAGGCTCGAGTGAAGTTTCATGTTGAAACCTTTGCAATTTAAGTCTTTGCCTGTTCATGTTCTCACAACTTGAGGGGTAAGCCATGGTTTGCGTTACGGTTTAAATTATACTCTAAATTGAGGTGTAAATCATGGTGCGATTCACGGTGTACATGAAGGTGAAAGTTATGGACAATATATGAGTTATAGTGTAATAGTGCAAATAATATTCGTTCGGTTTAGGAAAGTTGTGCATTTCTATCTTCAGTGGCGTAAAATTGCACAGTAATTAAATTTACATAAGCACATTTTCCAGACGAAGAAAAGTCTCATTCGCAAAATAAAAACTTAAAAAGAATTACGAGAAAAGGTGCAGTTTCTGATAAAAAAGTTAATCCCGAATAAATAAAATATCTAAAAAGCCTCCAAAATTAGTTACCTTTTTTATGTACTTTTTCCGGTTGAAAAACTAAATAAAACAATTGCTAGTTAGTAATTTCGCGGGATATTTCGAAATTTTACTTAGATCGAGGAACTTTTTTACGTAACCGTTTATATTACGAAAGAAATTCAACAGTAAATCAAAGAATTAAAGAAGAAAATAAAAGTGAGGAATTTAAAAATATCGTTTGTTCGTCTCAGAGTAATAACCTAACCTAACCTAGCCCAACAATGCATTTGTAATGAACGTTAAGCAATATATTTTCAAATAAATGTTCGGACCTTGAAAAAACACCCGTAATAAAAGAAGAAGACCGAAGAATTCGGTATAAAAGGGTGTCTGTGTGTCACTTTTTAATTAATCTGAGAACCCAATAAAGCCAGAAGCTTAATTAAAGGCCAAATTGTGGTAAAATAAATATAGATACTCGAAAATTTGTCACGTGTTCCTCGTTAAAATTTAATGTAACATTTATTACACTGGTATGCATATGAAATTTTTTTGTCTGCTGTGAGGGTTTTTTTTAACTCATATTATATAATTCGACCATGCTGAATTCGAAAATGACATTGGTTTTCCTCAATCAGGTCAGGTTCTTTCTCTATTGGCCATTTATTATAAGTCCAATTTTATCCCCAAATTTATTGATTTTTTTAGCTTAAACACTGTAGATACGAGTAATATTATAAGAACACTCGTGAAAAATGAAAACATTGTGTGAATAAATACTTTTATTCATACAATGAATATGGAAAAAAAGTTTATTGAGGAAGGAATGAAGTTTTTTTGGCTTTCCGTCTGTGTTTTTCTTCGGGCACGTCTCGCTTCAAACACCAGCAATAGTCCACCAGCATATTGATATCCCAGTTTCCCTGGTACCTCTCTTCCATTATTTTGATATCTTGGTGAAATCGTTCACCCTGTTCCTCACTATAATCCCCGCAATTTCAGGAAAATAGTCCAAGTGGGACCACAAAAAGTGCATTTTTATGGACATGCGCGACCCATGAGCTTTGAAAGCTTCCATCAAGTTTTCGACAACGGACTCGTATTCTGGACTTCTACGCTTGCCAAGAAAATCAGTGACAACTGATTTGAATGCCTGCCAGGCATTCTTCTCAGTTGGAGTCATTGCGTTTTCGAACTGAGTATCCTTGATCAAAGTTCGAATTTGAGGACCATCAAAAACCCCAGCATTTAGTTTAGCATCAGATATATGAGGAAATTTACTCTCGAGATATCGGAATGCTGAACCCTCCTTATTCATTGATTTGATGAAATTTTCATCAAGCCCAGCTTAATATGAAGTGGTGGGAGCAAAATTTTTGTTGGTGGTACAAGGGGCACTGAAACGACATTATGCGACCCAGGTTCAAAATTCTCTCTGGATGCCCATTCACGCTGTGCATAGTGCTTCTCATCCGCTCGGCTATCCCATTTGCAGAGGAAACATGGGTATTTCGTGTATCCCCCTTGCATTCCCAATACAAATGCCACAATCTGAAAAAAAATGAAAATATTTAAAGAATTTAGAGAATTTGTTCTATCAGATAAAAAAAATCTATGCATTGGACTGTATCACTTCTGTGGGGAAGTTAAGTGTTCTTATACGCTCTCAAATAACCTTTGGAAAAACAACATAGTCAATAGCAATAGTTTACTTATGATATTAGTATTACCTTCAAATCTTCACAGATCCTCCAGTTATGTTGGTCGTATACGAGAGCATCCAGTAAAATTTTCATGTTATCGTAGCTCTCAGTAAGTTGTACGGAATGTGCTACAGGGACTGATGCAACCCTATTCCCAATGTTGAGAAGTACTGCTTTCAAACTTCGTTTAGACGAGTTTATAAATAGCCTCAATTCTGATGCGTTATATGGCAGGCCCAAGGATTCGATTAGCCCCTCAACATTGCAGCAGTACACTAAGGAAGAGGTATTTTCGTGCACTGCAAAAAACTTGCGGAATTCTTCCTCTCGTTTCCTATACCAGGAGAATGTTGTTCCCGGAGCCAGCAAGTTGTCCTCTTGAAGTCGTGAGCCCAAGATCTCGGCAGCTAATTTGGAAAGTCCTAAATCCCTGGTAAGATCATTAAGTTTGGCCTGGTTGAGAGGCCTCGGCTCATTTGAAGCGGTATTTTGAGGTATATACGACTGGGACTGGTCATTGGCATTGGTCATTGATTCATCATCAGAATCATCGAAGTCCAGGGTTTGAGGTGGGTCGGGTATTGGAATTCCAGGACCATGGGGTACAGGTCTCATAGCAGAAGGAATGTCAGGGTATACAACAATGTGTTTATTCTTCGATGGAGTCTGTATATTTTCTTTCTTTTTCATTCATATTGTCCCTTCGGGGACAATATGAATGAAAAAGAAAGAAAATATACAATCATTGTATATGTAAATGTAACTTGTATAACAATAGGTATGTGTAAATGTATTTTCTATAACAATATGTATATGTAAATGTATGATTAGCTAGGGCAGTCAAAAGTTGACCGAAAAAATTAAGAAAGTTGACCTTACGAATTGAAAAAAATGACTTATAAAGTTGCCTTTACTTTCAATAATAAAAACGATACTTTAATTACTTATTCTTGCTCTTCTACATCAGTTGACCGATTGTGGTAAATTATGAAGTATTTGCCGACATTTTCTGGCAAAAAATTGCGATCCTTACTTAATAATTTATTAAGCATGGAGAAAGATCTCTCTACAGCGGCAGCTGTTGGTTGACATTGCAAAAGCTGACCATAAACTGTTGGTGAGATTTCAGGTCTACTGAGGTTAATTATTTCAGAAATACCATTTGTCTTGAGTCTTGTTTCAATGTATTGTTTGACTGAACACATATCTTCGCCAAGGTTGATAGAAGAAATGGTTTCATATGCCTCTCTAATGGTGCAATCAGATGCTTCCATCCTAGTCACTAAGCTAGCAATCAAACTATAATTCATTTTGATTGACATTAGTTGCTTTGGCAGTTTTTCATTAGCAACACTCTCTTTAGCCTTCTGAACAATGATTCCTTCATCTTCAAAATTTTCCACAATTGTCTTCACATTTGGAAAATTGTCTGCATAATAAAAAGCAGCGTTCAGCCAGCTTGCCCAACGTGTTACAATCGGTTCTGGAGGAGTTCTTATTTCAGCAAACAATTCCTTCCTTCTTTTGTTTTTAAGAGTAGAAGCCTTGACACATGCAATTAAAGTGTCAACATCACTATAAAATGCTCTTATTTGCATAGCACAATTATGTAACAGATGCGCAAGACACATTACATGGAAAAGTCTTGGAAAAAGTTGCTTGAGTGTCGCTCCAGCTGACACCATGTAACGAGCTGCATCAGACAGAAGTAAACAGAAATTTTCTCTTGGTATCTCGATTTCTTTTACAGTATCGTCAATCTTGTGTATGACAGTTCGTGCATTAACATTTCCAAGAAGAACATCGCACCTGATTAAATATGTTTTCTTGGGAACATCAATAGATCCAGCAAGTATGTTCAAATATTTTAAGCCCCTTACTTCACTTTCATCAACAATTAGGAAAACTAATTTACCCTCTAGCAAATGTTTTATTCTACTTAACTCGCTTTCTGCCTGTTTCATTGCTATTGATCTGCAAGTTGACACGCAAGGCACTGCTACACCTAATTCAGAGAACAATTGTTTCACATGAGGGTTGCTCAACTTATGAAGAGGTATGTTGGCTGACAGAAATGTAGTCACAAGTTTTTCCGAAAAATCTGAAGACTTGTACTTTAAAAGGGTTTGCGTCTTTTCATTTCCCACATTTTGGTCTATATCACGCTGGTGCTTTTGGGTAGAGCGATGTTTATCCACAAAAAAGGATTTGTCATGCTTGACCACAACACAACAAATCTGACAGTATAGCTCATTTTTTCCTGAACAAATGAATTCATTAGGATATTTTGCAATTATAGCGCGCACTTTAGCAATAGAACTAACTGCAACTTTTGGCATTTTAAATATCTGAAATCAAAAAATCGAAATCAGTGAAATCACAAATCAGAAAAAATCACAAATCAAAAATGGTAACCAGTAACCACAATACATACAACACAACCACATCCAAAACCAGAACGGACATAACTGAATAAGACAAATACGAGCAGCGAAGTTGCCAGTTAACCAAAAGATGCCAATTTTTAGTTATTTTAATTATTTATTCCAAAAAATTGACTTTATTTACCTCATTGCTATTTTTTGACCTAACAGGTAAAAGTTGACTTTTGGTTGACCTATTAACTTTGGTAATATACCCCCTACAGGTGTTTTCATTGCATTTTCAGTCGTTTCAGCGAAAAGTGCCCCATAGGAAACAATTTGACTTTATTGACTTTTGACCGCCCTAATGATTACCATTATGGTGAATATTATGCTATATATGGTGAATATTACATTATGGTGAATATTATGTCAAGTTTCATACGAGGATTTCAAAATATTTAAGAAAAATAAATTTATAAGCCCACCTTGGAGGTTTGTCATGCAGAAATAGCAATCTGTCACGTGATCCTTTCCTTCTCTCCAAATCATGGGAATTCCAAAAGGCAAAGATTTCGCTCTGCCTTTGCTCCATCTTCTCAAATTTTCAATGCACGTCTTGCAGCACATATGAGGGGCGAAATTTTTGTCCTGGTCCCCTAGCTTAATTCCAAAGTATGCTCTATACATTGTCTTCACAAATTTAGTGATTTGGGACTGGTTATTTGGCATGGTAACCGTCCCACATATGTAGCAGAATCTATTGGGATAATTTTTACACGCTCTATTCATTATGAAATATTTTATCTATATGCCTGAAAAGTAAAAAAAGATATTACACAAGTGAAACAAGTGATGATAGATGTTACTGTTCCAATTCCGCTTTGACAAAATCACGAAAAATTCTATTTTACTTATGAGGCCATAGCCGGATAACCTGAGCTGATTGAGAAAAACGGATTCCAGATTCGAAATCAGCAGGAAAAGCTCTATAAGAATCACTTACAAAATCCTTGACAGCAAAATTGATGCATACCAGTGTTATCAATAGTAAGTTTTCTGTCTGATTTTGTGTCTTTTGAAACGAATAACACAATTATAAACGCTTCGTAGATCGAGGGAAAGCTTACGAGTTTACGAGAATAAACTCTCATTTACTTAATGAGGTACTCAGAGCCTAAATAAAAGTGGCTAAAACAGTTTTTGCATGAAGAGAAACTATCTAACATACGGAAATGATTTAGGTGGTTGTTAGAGTCGGGCAACATTTTAAACTGAATGGTTGAGTAGTGTGTGGACTTAATCATAACAATCGTTACGTGTTGCAAATATAAGGGGTTCGTTTCGTTTGTCCAATTCATATATATATATATATATATATATATATATATATTAGATTTTAGTTTTTCGATTTCAGTTTATGAAATATATCGGCATTTTCTTAGTTGCTCTAAACAGAAATATTTAATATTCATATACGTAAGTCATATATCCCTTATGAAGCCTTTTATTATTGGTCTGTTTTTGTATCATACTGTAAGACGCGGTTGTTAATGATCTTTCGCCTTGGAAAGCTTCGGGTGAACTGATACTTAAAAATTAAGCTGATGCTTAAAGTCAAACAGTTGTCTGATCTTTTTTTATTTTTTTTTTACTTTTGCGCTAATTCACTTCTCATCTCGGTGTGACTTTTTCTCTTTACCCGTGATACCTATTCACCAACTGTATTGGAAGAGAGAGGCAACTATATTAAAGAGCCATAAAGAAAAAGCTGATAAGTTGCCTTTCTGCATATCTTCAGAGATAGTCTTACGGGATGAGACGAAGTGTATCTATAAATCAAAAGCATTTCTATCACGTCTCAGTACGCAAATGTTTTTTGTTTGTTTGACAAATTGTGTCTCGTGTTAGTAAACTTCAATTTAAAATATCTTAACTTCTTTAAAAAACTCTTTACTTTATAAAGCAACCAAAAATATCGATTTCAAGGATCACCTGAAGATCCCCCCCCCCCCCCAGCCGGATCCACCTGCATATCTTTCCCCCCAGCTCTACCTCGGGGGGTGGGGAAAGATCTTCAGGTGATCCGATTTCGATTTCAGTTTTTAGTTTTTCATTTTATTTTATTTCAGTTTCGATTTCAGTTAAGAAAAAAATCAGTTTTATCAATTTATCGATTCCATTTCATATTGATTCCCCATCCATGATATATATATATATATATATATATATATATTATATATATATATATATATATATATATATATATATATATATATATATATATATAATATACCGTCTGCCAAAAAACGGTTCACTCTAAAAACAGCCATGAAATCAACATTTATTAACCAATCATAATGAAACTCATATAGAACAAAACTATATAAACAGTATATATGTATACCAATTTTCAGATTATTATATTCAAAATTAATGATTTAATGAGGATTGTTTATGTTCAACAAATTTTGGTGGTGAACATCGCTCCAGTTTTAAATTCTGGGAGTCCACAAAGGCGGTAAAACTTTGGTAGTAAAATTTTTATTCTCATTTTAGTTATAAAATACATCATAAGATTTATAAAATATAGGAAATGCCTCCATTAAAAAACATGAAAATAAAAAAAGGAGTTTGAATTTCGAAACAGAACTTAAATCCTAAGTTTACGAAAGAAATCAAATTAACATTTTACTCTTTTGGAATTCCTATTAAAAAAATTGTTCAATGTGTTTCCCTTCTGTTTCAACAATTTTCTTCAATCTTGGACGAAATTCATCAATGGTTCGATCGATCTGCTCCTGCGGTATCTCTTCCCACTTCTCCACAAGAAGCTGACGCGAGTGATCAACATTTCTCACCCTACTCCTGTAAACTCTCTGTGCCAAATTTTCCCAGATTCCATAGTCAACAGGGTTCAAGTCAAGACTTTTAGGTGGCCAATTTTGGGGTTCAAGTAATTCTGGGACATTATTTTTTAAGTATTCCACAGTTGCTATTCCTGTATGGGACGTTGCTCCGTCTTGCTGAAAAAGATAACCACCGTTGGCCAGATTTTGCATTTCGGGAAACGTGTTTCGCGGCAGAGTATTTCGATAGTACTCGGCAGTGACTTTTACACCAGGCTCAATAAATATGAATGGATGTTTTTCCTAACTTTGATATGCCAACTGACACCATGACACTAGCTGAGAAACGACTTCTGGTTGCAAAAAGTCTGCTATCAGGTATTTCATTCTTACATTGGACGTGCGAGTAAACTCTGTCATTTTGACTGTTCCGAGGTGGCTCCACAGTGAATCTCTTTTCATCAGTGAAAAAAGCCTTTGAAAGTTTATCACATGTTACTCGCCGTAAGATTTGTTTTGATCTTTGAACTCGTTTCTGCTCATCAGTTTGAGTAATCTTTTGCCCGTGCACTCTTTTGAAAGGTTTTAGTTGAAGATCTTGTTTAATTATGCATCTCACACTAGTTTCTGATAATTATAACTCTTTTGATATGCGAGCTGGTGTCATATGGGTTCCTGGCTGGTTTTCTGACTTAGTATATGTTCTTCGACGTCGTCAATATTGTCTCGTATGCGAACAGTTTTTGGTCGCCCACTTCCCACTCTTCTTTTGATATCCCCAGTCTCGTCAATTTTCTTTAGACGTTTTCCCAAACCACCAAGAGTCCACCCTTTGTTGGGGAATTCGGAGAGTAGTTTCGTTCGTCCATATCCCTTTTCTAGTCTATAATGCTTAATTATAATCTTATCTTCCTCTGAAAATGGCATATTCACTATATTTTATAACCCTGCAAAAGAAAAACGTATATTAGAATTTACAAAAGTGAAAATGGAAATAAAGGATTCTCGATTAGTTTGTCGAGCATCAGTTGTAGTTATTATTAGAGAAATATTTAATAAATCGTTATTTTTAATAGCTTCGGACTGAAATTTGGCTTACCGCTAGATGTTTTATGTATCTTTTACGTGTAGAAGTTGTTTTTAGAGTGAACCCTTTTTTTTTTTGGCAGAGAGGATATGTATGTATATATACACACTATATATATATGTGTGTGTGTGGGTGGGAGTATGGGTGAGCGTGTAGGGAACTGGGTTTAACCGTTAATAGGAAATCATGGGTCAGAAATGGATTGCATGTTGGGTTTGTAGGACCCGTGAATTCCTATCCACGGTTAAGTAAGATCAAGTGTATGATAACACTGCACAACACAATTTCTGTCCTTTCCACAAATTCTGCTGATTTATATGTATTTTGATGAGCTAATTACGAATATGTTATTATTTTTTTCTCTAACACCCACCATTTTTCCAGAAAACTACGTTAATGTTTCACAAATATTATCCAAATTATATCAAACGCGTTTCCAGGGAAGGTGAAATTCCAGTATGTTGGCTGAATATTGCTGGTTTCTCATTAGGGAAACTCCGGAGAGTATGTACAAACGAAAAACATCAGCAAAAAGATTTTAATCGTTGTTCTGATCTTGTGATAATTATGTTGAGGTATTCAATACATTCTAATCTGTATATAAGATTTTTATTACACGTCCCTTCAAAACGGTGGGTGATATAGGTATTCTGACATCAGATTTAAACTCAGCGCATCCAAATTTATAAAAATCACTTCGTTTCGTTCAAAGGACAGAAAAAGTTTGTAATTTTGTCGTACAGTGTAATTCAGAGATGTTGTGGGATTATGTTCTGCGTGAGGTAACATTAAAAAAGCCTACAGTATATGAAAAATCTGGTCAACTATAAGGTTAGGTCAACTGTACGCCCTTGACAATTGGTTAGGTTAAGTCGTGATATTTTCGTTAAAACTAGCGAAAATATTACGACTTAAGCAACGAAAATATCACGACTTAACCTAACCAATTGTCAAAGGCGTACAGTTGACCTAACCGGGCAGTCAATAATTTTATAGTGGGGGTGCTATAAAGGAAAAGATCCACATTTTTATTACCGGATAAAAGATACGTTTATCCCAATTAGGTTGGGTTACGCTAGGTTAGGTTAGTTAAGGTGAGGTTAGTGAGTACCTCATTATTTAACGATTTAACAGAAATAACCCTTCCAGCTATCAATTACGTCTGAAACACTTCTTACTTAAATCGTTCATTTATATTTAAACTTTACATTTAACAAATTTCTTAAATAAAACCAAAATGATTTTTGTTAAAAAGACTTTGAGTCTTCAACAGAAAAAGGGAAATTCAGACACATTTTAATTCGTTGTCACAACCAAAATCCACTTCTCATATATATATATATATATATATACACACACACACACACATGTATATATATATATATACACACACACACACACACACACACATGTATATATATATATATATATATATATATATATATATATATATATATATATATCCCCCCCCCCCCATTTACGCGCCCCCCATTTGCGCGGTTTCGGATTAACGCGGTCCAAAAAATATTACATTTTTTTATAAATAAATAAAAATGTAATAGTGGTTAAGAAGCCGGCTCCAAGAGACCTTAATATGATGAATGTTAATTTTTTTATTTATTACATCTTATTACTAATTTTTACTTTTTTTTTACAAATTAGTTCATGCATTTATTTGTTTATTTAATTAAGATTATTTTTTGGGCAGATAATTATTATTATTATTTATTATTATTATTATTATTATTGTATTTTATTTAATTTTATTTAATTTTGGGAGTGTCTTGGGGTTGGGGGGCCCGTACTTAGCATATTGAATTATGTTATAGTTACTCAAATTTACGCGGAATTCATTTTACGTGGAAGGTTCAGGAGCCCATCTACAGCGTAAATCGGGGGATTACTATATATATACAGTGTGTCCGAGAATTATCTGTACAAGTTTTGGCTGTTATTAAAAGACAACCATGAAGTGTAGAAATTCCAGTTTTGTCCCATTTTACAGAGAATCTCATTAAGTTTTTTCTGATACCACGTTTTGACAAGGTTTTTAGAAATGTACGCGGGTGACAGACATTGATGATTTAAAAGCAAGAATCACAGCTGCTATTGAGCGAATTGATGAGGATATGCTGCAGTGTACTTGTACATGGCAACATTTGGAGTATCGATTGGATGTTTTGCGAATCACTAATGGTGCACATATCGAATGTTTGTAACAACGTTACTTTAATAAAAGAAACTTTTGAAAATACAGATTCTAAATAATCTTGTTTAAGAATTTTACGCGTGTTATCAAGAATTTTATTAAAAGATGAAATTGTACAGATAATGTTCGGACACACTGGAATTTCTAAAAAACTTGTCAAAACTTGGTATCAGAAAAAACTTAATGAGATTCTCTGTAAAATGGGACAACACTGGAATTTCTACACTTCATGGTTGATTTTTAATAACAGCCAAAAATTGTACAGATAATTCTCGGACACCCTGTATATATATATATATATTAGGGTGTCCCAAACTCATAGGGGGCCAAATTGTTTTTCGGGATACAAATCCGCTCGTGTTGCGCTCGTTTGATGTTTCCCATTGGAAGTCTTCCTGTAAAATTTCAGAGAGATCGAAGGAAATTTAAAGGTCCCGAACTTTGAACACTTTATTTCTCCTTTTAACTGAAAGGCAAATTAACTGAAATATTTCTCTCAAAAGTTCCATCACAAAGATGATTATACAAAATAAACATGTATTTTAATCTTAACACACAAACAACAATTTCAAAGCATCACATTTATGCATTTTAACTAAACACGTGTTTCATGAGATCCGTTTTTGTTCCCTTCCGGCTCACATTCCGTCGGTGTGAGTGGACAGTTCGAAGGAGGAACTGGAGGTCTTCTTCATCACGGCACAGAGGTTTGCTTGTGTATTTCTCAATGAGGGCGATGCCTCGCTCTGCTGCATCATTGACCACCATCAGTTCTGCAGCTCGGCTCTTTGCCAGACGGTAGTTTTCGTCAGTAGGCCATGTTTCAGGGTCTTTGGTGAGGAACGTGGGCTCAACTTGGAGAAACTGGAAGAGTGTGGTGGATCGACTCGTCACGCACGGACTTAAACGGCCATCCACTTGCAGTCCCTTGCCTTGGACCCGTTTGAGTCCTTTCCGAGGGCGCTTTTTCAGGTTAGCCGCCATGTTACGATTTTCATTGTCGTCAACTCTGTCATCAAACAGTGCAAGACAGATTAAGTCCTCCGAGATATACCACAGATGACGGAGCATAGCCCGGTAAGCTGTTTCCAACGTCTTTGTCAGGGTAACCTACAAGAAGATTGCACAGCCTAACGTCATTTTTGGGAGATTTGATGGCGATGGGAGCCTCGTGCCAGTGACGCACGTATACAAGGCTCACGAAGAGAGCCATACGGCGAACCCCTTGCAGTTCTTGGAGACGAAGTTCGGAGAACTGGGACTGCAGTAATGCTATTTTCAGGCAGTAAATACCTTTGGCCATCCATCTGGCCTGATGGTAAGCCCCTGGAGGCCGAAGCTTGTAACGTCCTACGTCGTCTCCGAGGTACAAGAGGCTCAGTCGAAGAAGTTCTTCATAATCCTCTCGAGGATGATTACCACTTCTTAGGGCATCGCGGAGATAGTCTATTACCTCAAGTCGTATTTGTGAAAGGCAAGCATTGTCATTTATGAAGGCTTTAGCCACCTCGTCCTTGTCAAATGCATTCAACTGACAGTGGTTCATTGATGGCCAGGCCTTCTTGAATCTCCGGAAAAGTGGGATTTGAGGACTTGGTGGTGTTCCTAGGCACACGACGAAGACATCCTTGAGAATCACTTCGTGAACGTGATGACGGCAAGCAAACCATAAAAGAGATCTTCCCAATGCCTCTTCCAAACGCGCACGCGCACCTTGCACTATCCCTGTGTTTGATGCCGTCGTGTCAAACACCATGCCTATGATCTTGTCCTCAATTCCGACTAGGGTGAGCGCTTGATGGACTGCGCTTGCCATTTGCTGTCCTGTGCCGTTTATTATTTTCGGTGCTCCTAATAGCTCTTCCACACCATCCCCAGTCACCACAACAGCTATCCGATCGACTGACTTACCCTCCTGTTCGATGTCAGTGAGTATCTTTGTGTCCCAGTGGATCTGCAGTCGAGGTGGAAGCTGCTCGAGGTGGCCAATAATAATTGGTCCCTATCATTGTACGGGCCTTTTGTCGGAAGCGGTGAACCGTGCTCTTTGATGGAACACTGTCAGGACCGAGAGCTAGGGATTTTTCAGTCGCAGCAAACGCTGATGTTGCCTGTCGAACAGAAAGGCCCTCGCGATCCCAAGTTGCTGACAGGTCAAGATCACTCAGACTTTCTTTTAGTCTGTCATGTTTGGGATCTTTCGAAGGTTTAAGTCCACAAGTGACGGCTTCGTTTCCACTGTCAGCTGACGATGTGCTAGAACTGCTGTCGGTAGCCTCTTCTGTGACTCCTACAGCTAGAGCCTCCTCCGTTTGACGCCGGTGTGCCCGCTCAAGAGCTCTCTCCCTTTCCTGTCTTTTCAATGTGGCTGCATTATATTTTCTATCTTCACCTCCCATGTAACTCGTATGTCGATCTGCCCTTTGGGAAATGAGGAATTCCTTGTCTTCAAGAGGGATATCTCCCCGATCCAGAACGTCTGAGCGGGCGACATCAAAAATATCCTCCATATCAGCCAAGAATACATCCCGCTGCATATTGTAAGTCATTCCAGTCTTGTTCTTGTTTTTATGCAAATTTCGATACCTCTGAACCAAAGCTTTCAGTTTAGTCGAGGCATGAACGGAGGTTGTTGCCAGATTCGAGTTGGCTCTAGCCCAGATTTCTAATACAGCCGATATTACAGCCTTGACATGTTGGAATCTGTCTTCTTTTGGTCGCGGTGATGGTAGAAGAAAAGGAGCAACACGTCCATATTACTTGGTAATCGAGATTTAGCCAGCTCTGCTATCGGAGACCTCTCAAGAAGCCACAACTTGATGTTTGATCTTGTCAACGCCATAATGATCAATTCTGAAAACCAAAAAAATTTCATCAAACGTCGGGACCTCTAAATATCATCTGATCGAGTTGAAAATCACACAGCCAATGCTGTAGCCCAAACCACATCCGGGCATGACACGAGTGGTCAGGTCGTCTTAAGAAAAAAAAATTGGGACACCCTAATATATATATATATATATAATATATATATATATATATAATATATACATGGCGTCCCAAAAAAATGTATACACACTTTAACAGCTGATAGCTCAATTGATGTTTCTTTCTTTCCAAGTTAAACCCATTAGAATTAATAATGGCAGTCAGACTAAGCTTTGAACAAAGGAAATTCATTCTAAAATGCTACTGGAAGTGTGAAAACGCAGTTGAAGTGCAAAGACAGTTTAGGAGGGAGTTTCAAACAGATCCACCAACGCGACTTACCATCACTCGAATTAGAGATAAGTTTGAAGCCGATGGAACTGTTCAGAATGTCCACAAGAAGCGTTCCGGAAGACCACGGACATCGACAAGCCCCACAAAGCAAGAAAGAGTACTGGAAACGTATCACCAAAGTCCAAGAAAATCTGTGCGGCAAGCGAGTCGTGAGGTAGGAATTTCAGAATCGTCTGTCCAACGCATTTTGAAGCGCTGTCAATGGAAAAGTTACATTCCAAGATTAGTCCATGCTATTAATGAAGATGATCCGGACCGAAGAGTGGAGTATTGGGAGTGGTACTTGGCACGATGTGGATGTGGATTGGACGAAGGGGTTTCGTAGAATACCCTCCGCGTTCACCAGACCTCACACCACTAGACTTTTTTTTATGGGGATACTTAAAAGACAAAGTCTACGCTATAAAACCTGCAACAGTCGCTGAATTGAGAGCAGCCATTGAACGAGAATGCACACAAATACCAAACGAAATGTTTCGTGATGTTTGCGATTCCATTGCTTCGCGTTATCAGCAGTGCCTGGACCAGAACGGACGTCGGTTTGAAAACAGGCGTTGACAAAACAATTAAATAATGTCTGTAGATTCTATTACATTTTGAAAATGAAATGTATTTTAATAAACACTGCCTTTATAATTATTTAAAGTGTATATACACACACACATTTTTTTGGGACGCCCTGTATATATATATATATATATATATATATATATATATATATATATATATATATATATATACACCTCCTACTTCCATGTCAAATCTAATCCAATAACCGAACGTATGACCTAAAAAAGCTTAACTTAGCAAGCCCTAAATTAATCCTTCCGAACCGCACTATATAACCGAGCATACCTAAACTGCTACGTAGTAGTCTGACCTAAACTGACTTAGACTCCTGCATTATTATGTTGAATATACACGTGACTTTCGCGTGACCCGAAACAAAATAGTTTCTCCCCCGGAGGAAATGAGATATAATTTGAGCATTGGACAATTGCGAAAAACAAAAAATTGCCGCAAAAAGTTAAAATTTCAGAAAAATTAAAAACTAATAATTTGTAAAATGTTTTAAATTTTTTTTCTCCAAAAGAATAATAAATTTCTAAAGAAAAAACAAACTTACGAATTTCTAATTTTTTGAGCTTTTCTGAGCCTTTCCGCGCAACTGTTTTCGTTTAAAAGTTGTTCGCGGACAAATGGATAATGAGTAGAATATGAGAAAGTAATATGCGAAAAATGTATTTAAATTAAGTCAGTAAATTGAATACAAATTGCAAAAAAAACTTTCATCCATTTTGCCTTTGTGTTAACAAAAGAATAAAGGAGATTAAAAGCTGCATCTGACACCAAACAAATTCTCCATTATCGTAACAGTAATAACGTCGCACCTAAAATGAAACGAGTTACGACCTCCTTTGGGGCTTTTCTCACGCAGAAAAAAATATATTCATATATTGTACTCGTACGGGTCCTCGTTACGAACTTTTGTAAGCTGACATCATAATTAAAAAGATTATATATAATATATAGAAGCATATTTCATACAAGCCATAAACACACACACACACACATATATATATATATATATATATATATATATATATATATATATATGAGAGAGAGAGAGAGAGAGAGAGAGAGAGAGAGAGAGAGAGAGAGAGAGAGAGCGTGTTTATATAGCACTAAAACGTATATGTTTTCTCAATTTCGAATTTGAACAAGAGAGTAGGTATACGAGTATAAGTTGCCATCAGTCGATAATATTGCTTTAGAAAATAAATTTCTATTATTTTTCCACATGATTGAAGGAAGAAGGAGAAAGATGAGGAAGAGAGGCGGTTAAAGCACTTATAGCTCAGAGTCAAAATGCAAATTAGCACAATTAATACAATTTGAGTAACCCGACAGTATCAAAGAGAATAGGAACGTCGTAATGGGAAACATGATTACCGAATGAATAACAGATTTCCACTCCTACACAAGAGAATGAATTCATTCCCCGGTCGGGATTTGCCTTAATCTCTCTCTCTCTCTCTCTCTCTCTCTCTCTCTCTCTCTCTCTCTCTCTCTCTCCGTGATATATATATATATGATGAAAATAACCATGAAGAAAAATTAAAACAAGGAAATAGTGCTCAAACGCTTTCGTCTAATGACATCCTCAGGAACAGTGCTTCAGTACTATTTCGTGTTTTAAGTTTCCTTCATGGTTATTTTCATCATAAATATTATTCACTGTTACTTTCGTGGAATTATATATATATATATATATATATATATATATTATATATTATATATATATATTCAACCTGCGAAAAAGAGCTATGGATTTAAGCGAAGACAGTATTTGTTATGAAATGCACAACTTTTTGTTGCGAGTGTGGTAATGTTGAAGCGCAAGAAGAGAATAGGAGTATTACTATTAGTCGAAAAGTTATGCATTTCTTGATAAATATTTTTCTTCATATTCTTTGCGACTTTTTTACCTTGTTCAAATTCGTCGAGATTAAACATTTATAAATTAAAATTACTCTATTAAGCGTTTATACGTTTACTTTCGTTGACTGAGGCTCAAGTGTAATAATGAAGTTATATTTATACACTATTTTATAAACTCGGAAGTTGTGAATAAATAAAACACTCATAGAAGCTTTTCCCTTTAGAAAAGAATTGTCTTAAAATGTAATCACTTCCTTTTAGTATAAATGATTCGCAATATGTTCATTAGTAAAGTGGTATTCGTACGGTTGAACATCATTACTCATTACATAGTTAACGAAAATATGTGGAGCGTCAGACTCATTACATAGTTAACGAAAATATGTGGAGCGTCAGACTCATTACATAGTTAACGAAAATATGTGGAGCGTCAGAGAAATTTAAGGAATTTTGAAGCTGCGTTCCTCGGACAGGTTTTCACGAATTTCTCTCTTGAGCGGGGTAAACTAAGCAAAGTTGGGAGATTCTTAAGCGAAAATTTGGACCCACAGCGCTGAGCATGCCGCTGACAGCTAGCTGAACAGAGGATAAAAGTGGTAGAATTTTTCTTGAACTGTAGGTTGGTGGTTGAGACTCAAAGACGTTATCGTCGTCACTTCAACGCACCATTTGCGCCGACTAATAACACTATTCACATCATTGTTAAGAAGTTCAGAGACACGGGGACAGTCACAGAGTCCCAAGAAACCTCATCGTTAGAACTGTCCCGCAGTTCGCGCGTTGAAGTGACCACGGTAACGCCTTTGAGTCTCAACCACCGACTTACGGTCCAAGAAGGGTTCTACCAATTTTATCCTCTCTTTAGTAGCTGTCAGCGTCATGCTCACTACTGTGGATCTAAATTTTCTCTTATGGATCTCCTAATTTTATTCCCTTCATCCTGCTCAAAAGAAAACCTGTCCGAGGAACGCGGCTTCAAAATCCCTTACATTTTTTGACGCTCAAAATTTCGTGAAGATGCGTACGCATAAATGTGAAGGTTTTGGTCCCAGTGTTTGTTTTGTCGATGGAGAAAGAATACGTATTAGCTAATTAAATGTAATGAATATTATAAAATATGTCACGTAAATTTACGTTATAAACTTTACGGTAATAAAATTTTAATGAACAATTATAATTGATATTATAATCTCTTAATATTTATGTTATGTACTCGGTAGGGCTACGTCGCGGCCACATCGCAATACCGCTTCCGTTACATCAGCGAAATTAAGTAACACCGGGTCGGGTCTGGGTAGTAATTGGATAGGTATTAGGTAACCATCGTCCGCGTCCAGATGATGTAGCGACCCGTGTTTGGGATCCCCCGTAAAGCCGTATGTCCCCTCCCTCACGTGATCTTTGCCGTTACAAAGGAGGTTAAACAAAGCCTCCCTCGCCCCGAAAAAACTCCATACGTAAACAGTTAAAGCGAGAAAAGTGAAACCGTGTTGCCGCGTACTAGCGAGCATATTGTATTGGTCTAGAGCGGGGGTTCTTAACCTCTGGGTCGCGACCCAAACTTGGGTCGTTAAATTGCCATTTATCATTTATTTATGTTATCCCCAATCATTTTACCATTATTATTTATTTTATTATCTATTACGAGTGAACTGTTTGAAGGCATTGGTCGCCGAGCTAGCCCCGTGACCAGAATTTGAATCGCAGCCTAAAAAGGTTAAGAACCACTGGTCTAGAGATTTCGTCGCATCTGGCTCACTGTAAAGTATCTACACCGCGCTCATAATGAGTAATTCATTTTTAAAATTTAAAATATGAAGTGAAGATAAAATTGAAATAAAGAAAATGAACGAATATCTTCATTCCGAAATCTGGAAAACGCTTCATTTTACAACTTTAATTCATTGTCAATTTCTTTGAGAAAAAAAAGAAAACGCAAAAAATATATTAAGAGAAGAAAGGAAAAGTAAATTAGGTTGCTGTCAACGGGAAACACTTTAATTTATTTTAATTTGTGGTTTTACTGCTTTTCTCACTTAGAAGACGTATTTTTTTTAAAGTTATTCAATACACTATGTAATATATTCTCACTACGAAATTTATTAACGTCAAATATATATATATATATATATATATATATATATATATATAGAGAGAGAGAGAGAGAGAGAGAGAGAGAGAGGGAGAGAGAGAGAGAGAGAAATGCCTCTATTTTTATTTGTCCGTTATTTTATAATGGATATATATATTTTATTATTAGTTTCTTCTTCAGAAAGGTAACAGATTGGAGATTTTATCCTGCATATACCTATATGCATATACCTATACATTTATAATCTTTCATTACTTAATAATTAATAGATATTTGTATATTAAAACCGTTCTTTCACAATTTCAAACTTGAAGCAATAACTTTTCCTAATTTCTACGAAATTAGGAAAAGACGATATCGCTACCTATGGGCCATAGAAGGCCTTACTAGGCTATAGTCTTTAAGAAAAGCTAAGTCTTTAGTCTTTAGCAGGATGGAGCACACACACACACACACACACACACACACACACTGCTTGTGAAACTCGCAATTTTTTGAGGAAGCATTTTTCCGGGCGAGCCCGTGGAATGGTCCCTATACTCACCTGAATTCATACCTCTGACGTTTTTTGTAGGGTTACGTAGAAGACAGGATGTATTCTACCAAGGCCAAGGCACTTCAAGGCCTAAAGACTAAAGTCTATAAGGTAATCACCAGAATCTCAGCTGAGCTATTTCCAAAAGTTATGTCAAACATTTGTGTGAGGTTGAATATTGTGTTAGAAAAAAAGGGCGATTATTAAAGTTAATAAATTCCTATGTTTTACGTAACAATTGCGTTTGTCTTTGTGTTCAGATTCTTTTTTTTTAAGCTTAGAACATTTATTTAGAAATAGAAACAGTTTTTGGAGACACCTGGTATATATATATATATATATATATATTTAATGCATGAAGGAGGGGTCAAGGGCGAATGCCAGCAAAAACGCCTCCCTCCCCCAGTAGCGGAAGAAGAGAGCTAAAATCAAAGTCCAGGGTTTTCGAGATGCCTGGAAAGACTGCATTTAAAAGATTGAAGGTTATAGACAGGAGAAAAATGGATTGAGGAAAATTGTTCCAGAGTTGACCAGTTGAGTAGATGAAAGAGTGAAAATACCGATTAACTCTTGCGTTAGAGAGTTGGACACAGTGGCGGATTATCACTGAGGCTATTGAGCTGAAGCATCAGGCTCCCATGCTTGAGGGGCCCCCCAATCAACTGAGTTTCGATGATATAATTCGCAAACTTTTTTATTAAATATGACAGAGTATACAAACTGACAAATTCCCTGCTTTATCTTGTTTTATAGGCCCTAACGTAAAGTTTGTTTAATACTGTTTGGTTTTGGCAAACGGCAAAATACACTGTGTTAAGGTTCTCTTAAGTTTCTTTCTCAATTAACCTGAGCACCGTACATATAATTCGTGTAAATGTACTATGTACTGTACATGTACATGTATTGTTAATAAAAAGCTATAGAAAAGGGCCCCCATATTCTTCATTTCTCCGGGGCCCCGAGGTGTCTTAATCCGCCTCTGGTTGGACAGAAAAGGAATGAGAATCTGTGGAAAGTCTGGTGCTGCGTGGTCTCCTAAAAGGAGGAGGCATGCAGTTAGAGAGTTCAGAAGAGCAGTGTCCGTTATAATAGCAATAGTAAAGAGAGAGTGAGGCAACATTGCAGTGAAGAGAGAGGGATTGAAGACAGTGAGTAAGAAGCGGGGAACTGATGAGACGAAAAGCCTTTGATTCCACCCGGTCAAGTAGAGCTGTGTGGATTGAGCCATCCCACACGTGAGAAGCGTACGATATACAGGGGCGGACAAGATCCCCTATACAAAGACAGCAACTGAGTGGGGGTGAAGAAACTGTGGAGGTACAGTACACCGAACCTCTTAGAAACTGTTGTAGAAAGAGAGTATATGTGATCTTTCCAGGAAAGATCACGAGAAAAGGAAACACCAAGAATGTTAAGAAAAGAGGAAGGATGAGTTGTGTATTGTTTTATATATATATATATATATATATATATATATATATATATATATATATATATAGTGTGTGTGTGTGTGTGTGTGTGTGTGTGTGTGTGTGTGTGTGTGTGTGGCGAAAATCCTTCCCCGAGGTTTTATGCTCTTTTTTTTTGTAAAGAAAGCATGTTTTGTGAACTTTCTGTTCTTCGTTTTCTTTTACTCTATCCAATAGAAAATATGTTTACACACAAAATAAATATATAGTTTCGATGAATTACTGTTTATATATTGTAAAAACATATAAAACATATATTATAAATATATAAAAAGACTTTCTTTTAATTAAACTTAGACGTTTCTACGTCTAAGTTTAATTAAAAGAAAGCATAGGCTTAACTCTTTTCAGCTTCTTTTATACAGGGTGGGTAAAAAAAAGGTGCCCCCTTAGAGGTAAACTGTCATATTAAAAAAAAAATAAGGGAACTAGAGCTCCCAAACTTCATAGATACTTACCTTAGTATGTTGTTCGTCTTAATTGAGAAGTTGCTCGATGTGTCCCCCTTCCTGCTCAACGCAGGCCTATTTAACTGATAGGCCTATCTAACTCCATCTAACTGATCTTCTACGAATTAGTGGTCACAGAGCACGCCAAACTGTCACATTCCTTGAGAACGAAACACCGGATTTTATCGAACCCAATATGTGGCCGGCTAGTAGCCCCGATCTTTCACCACTAGATTATGGTATTTGGAAAGCCCTGAAGTCCAAAGTTTACATCCCTGGTACCAATATAAGAGACATAGATGAACTACGCGAAAGAATTCTGCTCGGCTGGGAGAAGGTGTTTCAACGATATGTAAACAGGTGTATTGATCAGTGACGTCCACGTTTGGAGGCCTGCGTTGAGCAGGAAGGGGGACACATCGAGCAACTTCTCAACTAAGACGAACAACATGCTAAGGTAAGCATCTATGAAGTTTGGGAGCTCTAGTCCCCTTACTTTTTTTAATATGATAGTTTACCTCTAAAGGGTAACTTTTTTTACCCACCCTGTATTTCAAGCAAAAAATAATAATATATTTATATTTATATATACTGTATAGTTATATAGTTATATATATAATAAATATATAATTAAATAAATATATAGTTTCGATGAATTACTGTTTATATATTGTAAAAACATATAAAACATATATTATAAATATGACATATATTATAAATAATTGCGATAAAATAATTGCTAAATCTTATAATAACAAATAAGAATATTTTGCACGTACGTAAAAATTATAAAATATTTTATATATTAATTAGTGTGCGGCCCAGGCACCAGAGCTGCGTTTCCCATCCTTTTTTTTCTGACATAAAAAAATTCGAAGACCCTGCATTTGTCATTCCCCTCAGAAGACTCGCGTACATTTTACATAGCACGGAAAAGTAAGTATCCACAACTGGTGTCTGAAGCGTCGGGATTTGACTTCTCATCAGTAATTGCAGTTCAAACAAAGTAAAGAAATTGACTGTTTATGTGTTACTCCTCGTTTAGTCTATTCAGCCGAATATGAGAAAATGCAAATCAAGCACAAGTATCTCACTGAAAGACAGAATACTGTAACAGTTTCAGGTGAAGATAATTTCAACTGTAAAGCTGTAACATTACACGAGTTTTTTACAAAAAAGTTTTTGTCTGATTTTATATGCTATTTCTGTAATTTTGTCTGGAACAATAAACTTAAATTTTCCATATTGGTTGATTTTATATGCTAAACATCAGGCTCTGAGCATCTCCAGCGACTGCCTTGAGAAAAATTGCCCCTGAGGATATCTTATACAGTATTTTCAACTATTCTTTTAAATAATTATTAGTAATCATGGAGAGGAAAGTAGGCAATATTCCAAATCCCAAGCATACCTTGATAAGTTATATTGAAGTACTTACTGATTTAGTGAAATTAATTGTACGTTGTACTGTACATACTTACAATAAGCAACAGTAATTACTATACTTAGTACTTTACTATTACCAACTACATGTTTGTTTTAGTCGTATGAGTAAATTAAAGTAGAGGGTGTCCGAGAAACAATGCTTTAAAAATAATTATTTCCTTATTAATTATTAATTAATATGTCATATATAAAATATAGAGGGTTGTTTACATTTCCAAGCTGTTCATATTTAGAACACTTCCACATGATGACAATCATTCGTCGTTACAGAGTGTATTCGACGGTCAAACTTCATTAGAGCATCAGCAAGATGGTCTTGTGGAAGGGATCCAATAACATTCGATTCTTTGACGGGATTCTACCAGATACCTGGGTTCGTCATAATAAAAGCGCTTTAACGTAAAACCCATAGATAAAAGTCCAAAGTCGAGTCATCAAGGTGGGCTATCCATCGATGAAACACGTCGACATGAACGGGATTCATCAAAAGTTAAAGTTTGGTGCGATATGTGACGGGACTATATGATCGGGCCATTTTTCTTCGACACTCGTATCTTGACTGGAGCAAACTGTTACATACATTTTATTCCTTCACCGACTAAGGACTATTGGAGTTAACATGAGAACTGTAAACTTTTAACAAATGGGGCGACTTCTCACTATGCCGTTGCTGTTCGAAACTTTCTAGACGTAACCTTTCCTCGGCGCTGGATAAGCCGTGGTACCGATAGCATAGCATAACTACCTTTAATCTCTTTGGAGTTTTATCCATGATTGTATGTTAAAAAACTTGTGTATTGTGACAAACCCGTAGTCTAGCAGAACTTCGTCAAAGAAACAGAGGTCAATGGATCCATTCCATAAGTGAATCTTGCTAATGATCTAATGGAGTTTATACATTGAATACGTATTGGAACGACAAAGGATAATAATTTCTGAAAGCGTTCTAAACTTGGACAGTTTGGAAATGTAAACAACCATATATATTGAATACGTGTGATTAATGAGAAAAATAACTTTTGCATCATTATTTCTTGGACACCCTGTATATTGAACAGTAACGGTTAATAGTGAACCTAAGATATGTCAAACGCAGTGTTTTTACATTATTTATATTTTTAGGTTTATATTTTAAATAAAATGACTTATAACCAACATTAAAAAAAGGTTGATTATTTTTGTAAAATTAACTTTTTTTAACAGACGAACCTAAAAAAACAGGTTGCATCACACACACACACACACACACACACACATATATATATATATATATATATATATATATATATAACCGTACACGTCTTAAAGTTTAGAGAGGAAGTTTAAGTTTTATATTTTGTATGCAAATAATGTTAGTGAAATATGCCGTTTTAAAAGTAAATGAAACACGGGTAGAATTCTCCCTAGATTCATAGTACAAAGCTTCACAAATTTTTTTTAGTTGCCTTTCATAGAGTATATGACGCCAAAATGAGCAAAGGAAAAGAGCGAATGTGCCGTGAATTTATATATATATTATATATATATATATATATATATTATATATATATATATATATATTACTTTTTAGAAATTATACTTCCATTATAAAACTCTGCATTTCGTTTTAAGAATCCTTTTACTGTACTTGTCTGAATTGAGAACTGGAGAATAAATCTATTGAGAATCTGTATTCAAACGAAACGTAACCCGCTGCCTGCATCCTCAATAGAATTTATATTCAAAACTATATTTTGCAGTGAAACCTACATACCAAATTTGATATTAAAAAGTTTGAGCGGAAACGACACAACACTTTTTTTTTTTCTCTCTCTCTCTCTCTCTCTCCTCTCTCTCTCTCTCTCTCTCTCTCTGTATATTAATATATATATAATATATATATATATATAATATATATTATATATATATATTATATATATATATATATATATATATATATATATATAGGGTGGGCAAAAATAAAGGGAGACCTCGAACTTTGGCTGTAAAATCCAAAGTTATGGTCAGATTTCAATATTCTTTTTACACCTCACAACTAAGTAAATTTCTTATATGGTGAGCGGATTTCAAAGAAAACTAATGAAAATTACAGATTTGTTGAACATTTCTTTATGCCACTGGAAATTCTCCATTTACACTACTACTGCATTGTATGTGCAGATAAAAAGTTACAAAGTACTCACATACGGTGCTACCTTGATGTTAAAAAAACTGCTCGATATGTTTACCATGAACTTCTACAACCTTTTTCAGTCTAGGACGGAACTCATCTATGGCTTTATTGATCTGTTCTTGTGGTAACTCATCCCATTTTTCCAGAAGAAGCTATCGTAAATGAGCTACATTTCATACTTTGACCCGATAAATTCTCTGTGACAAATTTTCCCAAAGACCTTAATCGACAGGATTTAAATCATGACTGTTTGGTGGCCAATTTAATACCGCTACCTGGTATTCTTTTGACATATCCTGTTTTATCGATTTTCTTGAGAAGCTTGTCCAAACCTCCTGCAGTTGGCTTACGTTAATTAATTAAAATCGCTTTAATTAATCATCAACTTGAACCTATGATTAGCAAGATTTTTCTGGAATATTCGCCATAAATCCAATTTCTCAGCTAAAATGCTAAAATAAGGCATACAAACCATAAAATTACCTAGTACTAACATACTAAAATTTCATGGTTCTATGTACCGTATTTGCCGAGATATGAAGGATTTAAAAGGTCCCCCTTTTTTTTGGCCGATCCGACAGTGCAGTACTAGTGCAAATGGAGAATTTCCAGTGGCATAAAGAAATGTTCAATAAATCCATAATTTTCATTAGTTTTCTTTGAAATCCGCTCACCAGTATAGGAAATTTACTTAGTTATGGGGTGTGAAAAAATATTGAATTATGACCATAACTTTGGATTTTACAGCCGAAGTTCGAGGTCTCCCTTTTTTTTTTGCCCACCCGATATATATATATATATATATATATATATTATATATATATATATATATATAGTATAAAATAAACTGCAGTGTATATAAAGAAATTTTTAAATGTTTGTTGGACGAAACGTGGCACGCTAAATATTTCGTTAACAACTGCAGTTTTCAATGAACGGAAAAGTAAGCAAATGGTGTAAAGAACTCGTTACAATCTTCTTCAAAGAAACTCAAAACAGGCAAAAAAATTGAAAAAAAACCCGCATAATTTTTAACATAAAGTTTTTGATGTTCGCTCTAAACAAAATATGCTGCAAGTTAATTAAAATCTCCTCGAATTCAGGTGTTGTAGAAAAATTAATGTGAAAGTATATATATATATATATATATACACACAAACTCAGAATGGTCCCCTGAGAAATTTAGATGTTAAACACAGACCGTGCATGGAACAAGGAACTCTTCTGGGAAAATTAAATCCACTATAGTCAGAATAAGTAATGGTAAATGACAAATACCATAGTTTTTCTTTTTCATGAATGTAGGGACTAGGCTTGCTTTAAACCCTAGGTCCATGTCCCAAAGCTGGATCCTGTCTGCTTTGCAGATAGCTGGTGAGGGAAGCTATATTTATGGGATCTCTTTGCGAGAGACCCGTTGCCCACGTCGGGCTAGCATCATGAAAAAGAAAAACTATGGTATTTGTCATTTACCATTACTTATTCGGACTATAGTGGATTTAATTTTCCCAGAAGAGTTCCTTGTTCCATGCACGGTCTGTGTTTAACATCTAAATTTCTCAGGGGACCATTCTGAGTTTGTGTATATTAAACGGATGTGTTACGTGCCTTGAAAAGTGGACGCTCAATGTCCCGGTTGAGGTTTAAGTTTTGTTTTTTTTGGCTAAAAATACAATAGTTACCCCTTTTTCTTTGTTTATTCAATCCGACGTGAATGCAACGAGTCTTTTACTTATATAGAGGTTCTGAATATAGGGACTAGGCTTGCTTTAAACCCTAGGTCCATGTCCCAAAGCTGGATCCTGTCTGCTTTGCAGAAGCTGGTGAGGGAAGCTATATTTATGGGATCTCTTTGCGAGAGACCCGTTGCCCACGTCGGGCTAGCATCATGAAAAAGAAAAACTATGGTATTTGTCATTTACCATTACTTATTCGGACTATAGTGGATTTAATTTTCCCAGAAGAGTTCCTTGTTCCATGCACGGTCTGTGTTTAACATCTAAATTTCTCAGGGGACCATTCTGAGTTTGTGTATATTAAACGGATGTGTTACGTGCCTTGAAAAGTGGACGCTCAATGTCCCGGTTGAGGTTTAAGTTTTGTTTTTTTTGGCTAAAAATACAATAGTTACCCCTTTTTCTTTGTTTATTCAATCCGACGTGAATGCAACGAGTCTTTTACTTATATAGAGGTTCTGAATATAGGGACTAGGCTTGCTTTAAACCCTAGGTCCATGTCCCAAAGCTGGATCCTGTCTGCTTTGCAGAAGCTGGTGAGGGAAGCTATATTTATGGGATCTCTTTGCGAGAGACCCGTTGCCCACGTCGGGCTAGCATCATGAAAAAGAAAAACTATGGTATTTGTCATTTACCATTACTTATTCGGACTATAGTGGATTTAATTTTCCCAGAAGAGTTCCTTGTTCCATGCACGGTCTGTGTTTAACACATATATATATTATATATATATATATGTGTGTGTGTGTGTGTGTGTGTGCATACCGTCCTGAGCCAGGCATCTAGTCTTCTCTTGAAGACTTCAACTTTGACCCCCGTAACGTTTCTGAGGTCCTTTGGAAGATGGTTAAAAAGTCTTGGCCCCCTGACAACCAAGCTATTTTCCTTCAATGTTGAAGAGGTCCCTTATCGGACCTTTAATTTGGGAACACTACACATTTCTGCTTTTCCTATTTTCCAGGGTTGTTTGGATGGTAATTGGGTTTAGTTTTAGGTTTGGTACCAGTTTTTTGATAATTTTCCATATGTAGATTATAGTGTACCGCTCTCTTCTTTCCAGGGAGTACAACTTTAGTTTACGCGGTCTTTCCCAGTAGTTGAGCTCTTTGCAGCTATCAATCTTTGCTGTGAAATGTCTCTGAGTTTCTTCTCGTCTATTAGTTTCTTCCTTTTTATATGGGGACCTAAAGACTGAACAGTATTCAAGTTTTGGTATAATCAGTGTTTTTAGCAGGGGAATCATTACTGTCCTTTTAGTCGTTCTTAGTACTTGTCCCGCAACTCTTTTTGCTTTATTTATCGCTATCTGATTTTGTTTCGGGTTTGGCATCATCAGTCATTATTACCTCCAAATCGATCGCCTCACGCTTCTCTGAATTTCTTGTCTATCTGGAGCATAATATGCTGTCTAAGTTCCTCATTTCTACCATATCTCAAGAGCTGAAATTTCTCGATGTTTAATATCATGTTGTTCTTCTGATCATTTGTACATTTTGTTCGTGTCCCTTTGCAAGGCCTCCACTTCATTTGCATCGCTGATTTTTCTACCGATCTTTGTATCATCTGCAAAGGATGTTACTATACTGTTGCTGTTTACTTCACTGTCTGTATCTGTTAGCATGATAATGAAGAGGAGTGGGGTCAACACTATCCCTTGTGGTACTGAGCTGCGTACTTCCGATTCTGATGATGATATACCTTGAATTTTGACGACCTGTAGACGTTCTCTGAGGAAGTTGTAGATCCATTTTCCCACTTTGCCTGTTATTCCCATATATTTCATTTTATGTGTTATTATACCATGATCACATCTGTAGAAAGCTTTAGCAAAATCCGTGTACAGTATATGACATCTTAGTTGTCATTGCCTCCCAGTGCACCTAGGATATTGTTATAGTGCTCTACAAGTTGTGATAGGCATGCTCTTCCTGATCAGAATCCGTGCTGATTTTTGTTGAATCTTTCCAGTGTCTCCAAGAAATCATAGATTTTCTTTGTAACTATTCTTTCAAATACTTTGGTGAGGTAGGACGTCAGTGACACTGATCTATAGTTCTTTGCTTGAGATCTATCCCCTCCTTTATATGATATATAGGGAAAATGTTTGCTCTTTTCAAGATGCTGTATTTCCCCAGTGTCTCGGGATCTTCTCCATATCCAGTCTAAGGGCTGCAGGAAAAGATCCCCCGGAGGAAAATACCCCCCCGAGGAAAAAATCCCCATAGGAAATATCCCCCTGGAAAAATATCCCCCGAGGAATAAATCCCCCATTAGTCATGAGAAATAAGGATACAGATAATGTTAAATAAAATTTATTCTTTATTAAGAAACACAATTAAAAACGAATAGATAATGTATGTGAAAAAATGCCGTGTTTAAAATTTTAGATTGAAGGCGATTCCTTTCAGATAATCTATAATGGATCGGTTATCAACATCATCTACGATACTTTTAATACGAGCTACTGCATTCTTGTATTTTTTTCTTTGCGTATGAGAAGGATGACCAGCCATTGCTTGAGTAGCATAAGCTTGTTGTATCGCTTGCTCCTTTTGAATGCACCTTATAAAAGCCCAAATATTTGCATGTGAACAACCAATATTTGCTTGGAAACTTCGGTGCCATCCTTCCACAGCATTGTTCGTCTTCGGTAATTCATCTTGCGCTCTTGTAAACATGTTCCAAAGGCTTACTTCAAATCTTGGAGGTCTTCGGCATCTTCGAGTTGGTCTTCCAATGTATGTGTCCTCGAAGTAGTCAACAACGTCATTTGTGACTTCAGGCAACGTTTCAGCTAGAATTTCAAAAGCTTCGATGACCTTCTCTGGGGGATAAAAAGCTAATGCTGAAATCATACGCATTTGCAGTGAAAATTTTGAGTCATTTTTATACAAACTTGAAAGGCCTGCTTCATGAATTTTCTTATAAATATTTTGACTCAAATGAAAAAAACAACCCTTAACCTCTACCAGGGGGAAAACTAATTTGATGCTGTTTATCATAGCTTTTTCAAAATCGATCATGATACTTTTTGAATTCAAATTATTGCTTAAATTTTTCACTTTTTCGAGAAGTGATATAAATTGTTTCAGTTTTATTTGGCAGAAGAGAATAAATGCAAGGAATCGCACGGCCAGCTATAAAAGCATGTATGGTGTATACTTGGTAGAACAAAGTAGGTGTGACACTAAATGTTCCATCCATGTACCAGTCTTGAAACTTTTCTAAGTATGATACATTTTGGAGAGTTCCAAATATCAAAATTCTTTGACCTATAGGGCCAGAATAATAAAGAAGAAAGTTTTCATTACCCTTTGTAAGCCTGTACGTTTCTGGAATTACAAGCTCTTTAGTATTCAATGGTATTGGAAGAGAGTTTTGATTTCGTTGCCTACACTGCCTGAGATTCCTTCTCAAATGTTCCATTGTGGGTAAACTTGCTGCAGCACCTTCATCCATAGATTCAACTGTCTGCGAAATTATTTGCTGCGGGGTTTCATGGGTGATTTTTGTTCGATTTTTCATTTCTTGCAAAGCTTTAAGAGCTTCTATCCTACTTGCATCTGGTCCATGAGTATGCTCATTCACCGCACCGACGATTTCATTTCCTTTCACTTTAATCTTAGCTTTGCACTGAGAAGTTGAACGGCGCTGTTCACATTCGTATGACTGTACATCGTTTGCTAAATTCTTTTGCTTCACATACACATGGCCTTCATAACAAATTTTCATTCCTCCTTTATTAGACTTCACAAATTCCATGGGTGGTGTTCAAATGCTTTTAAAATTGAACCGTCACTTCAGTTGGTGTTTTAATACTGGTAAACTAAACATGCATTCTTGCGTAAACTTAACTATGTGAAGTGACGGTTGGTTGTAAAGAGAACTATGAGAAGTGATGGTTGGTTGGTTTGTTAACCGTTCACTTGAGTCTGAGCAACAAGTTATGTCATTTCTAGATAATTTTCTATATGTTTGTTTCATGACTAATGGGGGATTTATTCCTCGGGGGATATTTTCCAGGGGGATTTTTTCCTAGGGGGATTTTTTCCTGTTTTTTTTTCCTCCGGAAGATCTTTTCCTGCAACGCAGTATAAGGGTGTAGCTATTTCATTTTTACAGTTTTTAATCAATAATACCTTCCAATTGTCCGGACTTGCAGCTGAATGTGGTTTCAGTTGTCCTATAGCTCTCGCTACATCTTCTGAGGTAAAATCAAAATCACTCTCCTTGCAATTTCTCTTCAAAGAATGCGTATATGTCAGGTATCACTTTGTCACATTTTGGGGTACTGAAGACTGATTCATATTGGGCTCTCAATGTTTCAGATATTTCTTTTAGGTCGTCGGTTAGTTCATTATTTCTTTTCCTTAAAGGCCTGATAGCGGCGCGCATTTTTGTTTTCCTTTTCGCATAGCTATAAAAGTATTTTGGATTTTCCTTTATTACTTCTACCGCCTTTTCCTCTTCTCTCTCTGTATGGTCATTAATCAGGGTTTGTATTTCCCTATCGATACCCTCCAGTTTTTCTTTCATTACTTTCCTGGCATTGTTATCTTTGCAGTTGGCTAACTTCTCCTCCACTATCTTTCTTTTCCGGAATATTCTCCTCCTTTGCCTCTAGCCAGTTCCTCTTTCCTTTTGGCTGTGACTTCGGAACATATTTTTCTAAAATTCTCAGCGTCTTTTCTTCCAAGGTTGTTAGCATTTCTTCAGTTGTTTTATTCTCTAAAACTGTTCTCCACTCTATTTGGACCATGTGTGATCTGATTGTTTCCCAATTTATAGCCTGGGAGTTTGAGTTAAAGGCCTCAAATTTGCTTCTTTCTTCAATATGTGTATTGTCTTTTAATGTTGTCGCCATATTTGTTGATATCTCGGTTAAGTTGTGGTCTGAGATAATAGTTGGGGTTATTTTTATATCAGCAATTAAGTTCGTGTTATTCGTGAATACTAGATCGAGGCAGTTATTTTTTCTGGTATTTTCTGTTATCTCCTGTCAGCATAAACTCGTTTTGAGAGCCATCAACATTTTTGCTTGCTCCTGGTCTTCTCTTGTGCCCCCCTTGTCCTGGTATATATATATATATATATATATATATATATATGTATGTTCCTATCCACCTTTTTATATTTTATAAATGGGGAATTAAAGTCTCCCGCAGAGCATTATAATGGGGGATCGAGGGTTTATGAACTTTATTAGGTTTCTGATATCGTCAATGGCCTCCGAGAGTTTTTCGGGTGGAGTGTTTGGAGGTCTATAGATGACTATCAGTGTCACGTTTAGTTTTTCTATTTTCATTGCTGGGAGTTCCACAAAGCTGTTTGATTTACTTATTACCGTCTCTGTCATATGACATTCATGTACAGTGCTTACAAGAAGTCTCACGCCTCTGTCTCGTCCCAAGCTAGTCTGTTAGGTATAAAATGGGCGGTCCTTATGGCAGCGGAGGTGTGTTCGGATTGGTGCACATAATTGCTCTAACCCAATCATTGACGTCCACATCTATCTTTGTGTTGATCACTCTATCTATTCATATATAGAGACATACTGTATATAGATATATATATAGAGTATGCAGGAGATAACGTGTCTCAGTCCCAGCTGTGGTAGTTGTCTCACAATTAACAGTCCCAAGTGCAAGTTACGTTAACACCTCCACATAAACTACCCTGGACTAAAATAACATACGTGAAGCCCTTACCCACAAACCATTTAAAAGGTGTGATTTAAAAGCTCTCCCTCCCCCTCTCTCTCTCTCTGATCACATCGCATCCCATCAGAGGTCTTCAGCAGGGACATCGGCAATGTATCCATATAAAGTTGATAATAACCGAAACTCGGGGAAAATATATATATTCTCTGCCTTCCGCTCTACCCCAAATCCTTTTCTCTTAATGACTTCTTAATACAAACTAATCTATCATATTTTGCGACTTTTTAACTCTGGTAGGATTCAATTCCATTCCTATAGTGTAAGAGATACTTAAATTCATGTGTGTATTATGCCATATGATGTGCGTAATAAATAATCATTTTTAAATAGTTGGAGCGTTCAAGGTTATCTGTAATAATCTATAGACTACCCCCAAGCCCACTCTCAACACTTAGATTCCCCTAAGACACAGGCGTCTTCAAGTAACATGAATGCGTAAAGATCTAAGGTGTTAGATTCCATATTATATAATTTATGTGCTAGGTTTAAGAACGCTGGCATTGAAGGATGGAAGGAAGGGACAGTAAAAGCGATAATAGGTTTAATGAAGGAAGTGCAATGAGGATGGAGGTAAGCGTTGCTATGTCGAAGGAAACGAGGTTGGGTGGGGAATTACGAAGGGAGGAGGAAAGGGAGAGAGGGGGCTAAAATGAACGCGGGGATGGGTTAAGGGAGAGGAGAGAAATTCATATGAAATGCTAAACACAAACTCAAATATTTATTTTAATGCCCTAGATCTAGAAAGACAAAAAGCAAAATACCTTAAACTAACAATGAATTGACAGAAACAGAAGAGTCTGGGCTTCTTAGAAGCACTGATAGGTTTAACGTATGTGGCTAGAGGCCGCCACTCAGAATTACTACTACTACCTAAGTCATAATAAGGTTACTTACTATGACAGAGTAGTCATGAGTAGTTATGGAAATAAAATATGATTATACTGTTGATGGCTGACTATATTCAGTTGGGATATAAACTATTGCTGACAATCTTTGGATCCTTGGCTTTTAAGACGAATTTTTTATGCATATGTTCAACAAAATAGGAAATTGGCTGATTATTATTACCATTCGAAGGGTTGGTACCCTTCACAACCGAAATCAATTTCAGAAGGGGTGCATGGTATCCTCATTTCCTTTATCGTCCCAGCTCGCTTCACATAAGCCATTTACACAAAGATGGAAAGGCCGTCTGTGCACCACGAGACGACCCAGGCAATGCGGGGAGCAATGGTGACATTGCATGAATATGATGTGCCAATAAGAGAAATATCAAGACGACTAGACGTTCATCGAAGCACTGTGGAACGGTGGATTCATCGGTATGAAGCAGAAAACTCAATCGCTACTTTGCCGAGGTCTGGTCCTCCGCGTTCAACATCTCAAGAGGAAGATGCTGCGATTGTTAATCATGCCAGAGAGCATCCGTTTGTTCCAGTGACGCATATTTACAGAGACCTGAACCTTCGTTTTAGCGCAAATACAGTGAACAACAGACTTCACGAGGCAGGGTATTTTTCTCGCCGTCCAGCTATAGAACCTGCATTGACGATTGAGCATAAAGAGGCGCGGATGGGATTTGCCTTGCAATACTTGCCGCAGGAGGAAGAATTCTGGAGAAAAGTTGTGTACTGTGACGAAAAAACATTTTCAACAGATAGTCATGGTTCCTTGCATTGTTGGTAGGCAGCGCGGAAAACGCTATGAAGAAGGAAATGTTTTCCCGAGCAAACGTAGTGGTCACATCAATCTCGGTGTGTGGGGTTGGATGTCTGGCTATGGTGTCGGAGAATTGACTCAAGTAGATGAACGCTTTACTGGACAGCAATATTGCCAGATACTGGAAGAGGTGCTGCTACCCAGTGTTCGTGCGTATCTGGTTCCAGCACCGGAACCATTTTACTTAATGGAAGATAACAGTCCCATTCATAGGAGTAACGTTGTGAGAGCGTGGTACGAAGATCACCCAGAGATTATTAATCTAATTCTGCCACCACGTTCTCCTGATTTGAATCCGATTGAAAACCTTTGGGCAATAATGATTAACGAATGGGAGCAACGCAATGAAAGAACAATTGAAGCACTTTTAGCTCACACGAGGAATAGTTGAGAGAGCTTACGCCGAACACGAAACATTCCCTACAATCTGGCATCTTCTATGCCGCAACGATTGCAAGAAATTATTGATGCTGGAGGAAGCTATACGAAATACTGATGTTAAAGCCATGACGTAAATGTGTATCGAATATATATTTATGTTAATATAGAATTTTATTACGTAATAATTACGATGAACAAATCAAATGCAAATTTCTCTGATTCACGGTCCAGCAGTCTTGCTTTAGACTAATGACTTTCATAAGATGGAATAGGTTTAACATAGTTCGCTTAATAGGTTACCACTTAAAACAATGGATAAACAATCTATTAGTGAGACGACCGTGATTTCCTCGAAATGCGAGCGCGTGAGAGGTTCACTGAGGAATTTGGTCATTAGATTCTTCACGTAGGATATGTATCACAAACAACAATATTGACAACAATTCCCAACAATTACTTAATATCAATAATTGCATTTGAGCAAATAATTTAGACCTGCGTCAAAATAACTTAGGTATCATGCCATGATTTGGGATATTTGCAGAATTAGTCGTTCTCTATAGTCTACAGTATATATTGAGACGGTACAATGTAATGCCCAGCTAATATTATGATGACTAGGATTGCTCCATAACCATTCCAACATCCCGAAACTTGCTCATTCTGCTTCTTAATCATTCGTATTTTAAACACTAAAATGTAGCAGAAGTGACCTAATAATGGACGTCATTGATTGGGTTAGAGCAGTTATGTGTACCAATCCGAACACACCTCCGCTGCCATAAGGACCGCCCATTTTATACCTAACAGACTAGCTTGGGACGAGACAGAGGCGTGAGACTTCTTGTAAGCACTGTACATATATAGCACAGCCGCCTTTACGTCTCGCTGTTCTATCCGCTCTTAGTAAGATGAAACCCTCTATATTTATCTCTTTCTTATCAATACAATGTTCGCAGTTTTTACAGTTTCCTTGGCAATCCTTAAGATGAGTTTCTGTGAGGCATGCGATGTTCGTCCTTGTTTCGTTCATAAATCCTTTCAGGTACGAAACTTTGTTGAGTGATTGGTTTGGTTTCATTCCTTGAATATTAGCCAGACAATATTTATGTTCTTTATTTTTCGTTGCCCCTTGTGCATTTCAAATTCGTTTTCCTTCGGTATCGCTTGTTTCGTTGCTCTGTGGTCCTCCGAGAGAGATCCGTTTCCGCCTACCTGTTCTGGTAGCTTCTTGCCCGGAAGCGGTTTGGCTCGGGGTTTCGAGCTGTGTCAACTGCATGCGTTGTATGACATTTAGCAGCCGTATCATGTCTGCGATGTTGAAAATTTTTTTGTTTGCTTTTTGTGTTCCTATTGTTATTCCTATTGTTACTGTTATTCCTAGTGTCGTTTAAACGTTGTCCTTTGTCCTCTGGGTTCGTCGGGAGGTGTTGATAGTAACATTTTTTTCCCTTATTTGAAGGTTCCATATTTTGCGTAAGTCCTGCAGATGTCTGGGTGGTGGAACCTGCATCTGTCTTCGAATTTACAATGACCATTATTATAGAAGAAACTGCATATTGGGGGATGTTCATATACATATTGTCCTCTTTTATATCTCCATTTATCTTTTATATAATATCTGCATATAATTCCTTCCCCATATTTACTCGGGGTCTTTGTTTTTTGCTCCTTATTGGGGGACGGTTTCACTCCGTTGTCTTGATTGTACGCTTGTCTTTTCCTATTTGCTCTACTTGTGCTAATGTCCTTCGTTGCCTTTATACTATCTATTGTCTTTATACTATCTGTTGCCTGTCTGGTTTTGGCCTCGTTGTGTGACAGTATTTGTTTTATTTTTCCTTCGCCTTTCTTCGTTTCTTCTGTTTTTCTCTGTTCTTTATTCACACTTTCCTCTTTTATTTTCTTCTCGTAGTCTTCTTTTGCTTTAAATATAGTAAAAGAGTTTATTTCGATAATGCAGTTTTTGCAGAAAAAATTATCCCATTAAGTTGCTTTGCGTTCATTATGGGGGGGATTTTTTCATCTTCCCAGTCTAGGCATCTGAAATCAAAAAGCAACTGGCAGAGATCGCACCTCATCGCCTTTGCCTCATTAGTTGCATCGCTGCAGATACCACAGAGTTGCTGGAAGTTATTTACCATTTCCATGTTACTGATAGAGGGTATCCGCTGGTGCACAAAATTGATTCAAATTAGGGTATTATGGGAAGCACTGGGTGGGAGTTGACTCAAGCTGAGTGAGGGAAAGTATCCTCCGTTACTTCGGGGGATAGGGGATGTGGCACGCTGTATACTTCTCACTGAGTGGTGCTCGCGACTGTGGGCCGCGGGGGATAATTGGGGGGGGGGCAGGTATTTGAAAGAATTTCGATAGGCAGCTAATTTCCTTCACAAAGATAATAAGTCCCTCTGTTAAAGGTCTGGATCGGCTATTAAAGTCTGCAAGGTGTATTCGCAGAAACATGATATTCTTTTTAAGGTTACAAAACCTAAGGTTATGCAATTTCATCCTAAAAGCTGCAATCAGCCGGCTGATATTAGGTTTAAAATGAGAGGTGAAGTAATTGAGGAAGTACAAGAGTTTAAGTATTTGGGTCAAACTATCACCAGCTCCTTGAGTTTGAGTGATGACTCGGATACAAGAAAACAATCTCGAAGCCTTTGTGCTAAAGCGAATATGACTATAAGGAACTTCCAGTTCTGTTCAAGTGAAGCTAAAGACACTTTCTTTCGTACTTTCTGCAGTAATATATACGGACAGCAACTCTGGGTGAATTATAAAAAAGGTTCTAGAAGAACCCTAAATTTGCTGTACAACAGGGCTTTTAGACTCCTACATAAATTACCCCTGAGATGCTCAGCTGTGGAAATGTTTGCTACCGGCAATGTTCCGAGCTTCCCGGAGGTAACAAGACGTGCTCAATACAGTCTAATGCAGAGAATTAAAAAAATCAACCAACCCGATTATCCAAGCTATCCATGAGTCCTGCCGTTTTTCTTCTCAGCTATGGAATTCATGGTACGAAAACGTCTGTCTGTGGCTCGACTTAACTTCGACGTTACTGTATTATTTCTAATCAATTGTATATATTTCTATCCTTAGTATGTGCACTGTCATTGTATTATTAATATTTGTGATATGGAGTATAGTCTGCCAATAAACCTTTTCATTTTTATTTTCATTTCATTTTCATTTTCATATATATGAGCCTCGGTGGTGTAGAGGTTAGCGTCGCTGAGTACGAATCCATCGGCCCAGGGATCAAGACTCGGTGACGGCAGGCGGCGAGCGGAAAAACCCAGTTGTTCATCCTTCCACACAATAAAAAAATTAGTGGGTAGATAAATGGGTACCCTGGGTAGCCTAGTGTTTAAGACAATGGGCTGCTGTTGGTAGGGCGTGGTTCGGATTCCACGTTAAACTGTAGGTCTAAAGTGGAGTGACAAGCTTGACCCTCGTCAGAATGAACAATTCGGGGGAAGCAAAACCAAGTTTAATCAAGGTTACAAAGGGTTGACAATTGAGAAAGGTAAATAGACACCATGATGAGTATCCTCAAAAATAAATGGAAAGCTGATCAATGGAATGCCAGAATGTGCGTCATCTTTACATAATGGAAAAGGGAAAGGAACACCATTCGAAATATATTATATTCATTCAATAAATCCGTTCTTATTTATTCACTTTTATTATCAAATCAAAAGTTATAGAAAATACGAAGGGGTCTATTTACTTTTGTCAACCACCTCTCTCTCTCTCTCTCTCTCTCTCTCTCTCTCTCTCTCTCTCTCTCTCTCTCTCTCCTCTCTCTCTCTCTCTCTCTATATATATATATATATATATATATATATGTGTGTGTGTGTGTGTGTGTGTGAGTGTGTGTGTGTGTGTGTGTGTGTGTGTGTGTGTGTGTGTGAATAAAAAGGCGGACATAAATAACTATTAGAGATAAACATTTGAAAAGAGAGAAGACGTTTGTTTGTTGAATATTTTGAAAAAAATTAAACCCTTCTTATAGTGTGAATTTAATAAAATATTCGTTGAATGAATGCCGAAAACGTAAAATCGTTTGTTTAGAGAACCATTTTTATTTTCAGAAAACTGCAAAAAGAATTTGGTTCTTTCGATTGGAAAAATTTATTTCAACAATTTCTTCGAGGCTGAAAAAAAACTGCCGAGATATATTTGACGTATCGGAAACGGATTTTATCGCATTATATTTAATAATAATTTCAGGAATTTTAAAGCTGAAGGCGAATAATGAAATACATTATATTAAAAGATATTTCCAAGAAAAAAAATTCCATCGATTGATAAAACTGAATTATAACAGAAGTTGGAAAATAATTTTTATATAATAATTAATATTAATTAGGGTATTGCTGCCGGTAATTAAAGTAACCTTGTCTCTCTTGGGAGGTGAAAAGGATAATTTTACTTCCGCAAGGCAAAAACCTTTCTTCACTTATTTTTGGATGATACTGATTTTTTATAAATTAGTCTTCAAATTTCATTTTATCGATGAGTATATATATATATGTATATATATGTATATATATAACAAGGAACAGGAGAACGAAGAGCTGTACATGTTGTAGTTTTATTAGCAAACGCTTCAAAAAATTAGTTTCCATCTTCAGCGTTGAAATTTCAAAATGAATAAATAATTATGATGTGTAACAGTAGTTAAATATAGTGAACCAATAAGGATATAAGCGATGCTAAGATACAAAAATAAACAAATAGTTAAGATATATCCAAAATAGTTACATATTAGTCAAATATGTATAATTTATTAATTAAACTTACCAAAATTTAGTGGGAAGTTATAAATATAGCGGTAATTTTAGCGGTAAAACAGGATGCTTTATTTCACTTTGCTTAAATTGAATGCGGAATTGTATTCATTGAGAAACATTTTTTTTTACTGAGAATATACGAGTATATTCTAGGATACGGAGGTCGGTTAGTTGCTTTGTGGAATCGATAATTTTGAGACAGGTAGGGTGTAGGGGGTGGTCGTGAAGATGGCAGTGGTCTCTTATGGTTGATTTTGATGGCTTATTTATGAATTGTGAGGTTCTGGTTGAAATGCCGTGATGTTCGTCCATTCTTGTTTGATAGTGGCGGAAGGTACGGATCTTTTCCGTTTGGGAGCTAGCAGCGAATTTTAATTAAAATCGGTATACTAATGTAGTTTTGATCACTGATTTCAAAAATAACTTTCTTTTTTTGGAGAAATGAAAAACAAACATGTTAGAGCACTTTAAATAATTAATGTGTTTTTAACGAAAATATCATGACTTAACCAATCGTCAAGGGCGTACAGTTGACCTAACCAGGCATTCAAATGACCTAACCTGGAATTCAATTGACCTAACCTGGCATTCAATTGACCTAACCGGGCATTTAATTGACCTAACTGAGCATTAATTCTTGATTTTTTCTGCTACTTTTACATATTTGGTGGAATCCTTCAAAAAACGATTCTTCGTAAAGTTGCACTATTTACCGTTTGACCGACGCTTTTGGCAACGAAAGAACTGGGTATTTTTATGAAAGGAAAACATTTTCCCACATTTAGAAGTTAGAGCACTTTTTCATAAACAGTAGCAGTTTGTGACTCTGGCTAAATTTAACACAATCCTCTGTAACTAGTTTAAGCTAGTTAAAACACATATTAATTATTTAAAGTACTCTAACATGTTTGTTTTTCATTTCTCCAAAAAAAGAAAGTTATTTTTGAAATCAGTGACCAAAACTACATTAGTATACCGATTTTCATTAAAATTTGCTGCTAGCCTCCAAAAGGAAAAGACCCGAAGGTACTGCCAATATGGTTCACTTTGCAATAAACATAGTTGAAGGAGTTTTTCTTTGTGAATAAAGTATGAGTTAATACTGTTGTTATTTATGAATGTGAGTTGAAAGTTGATTTAGGGATTATTTGTTCATTTTAAAATTTTAGCACAAAATGGAAACTAATTTTCCGAAACGTTTCCAAATAAAACAACAACATGCACCAGGTTTTCGTTCTCCTGTTTCTTGCTAATAGCCTTGATGTATGTTTTATATTCGTGAAATATCGCATTTCACTCTGAAATCCTGAGGGTTGCTTTTTTCTGAAATTAGATTTCACGTAGCAAAAAAGGTAAAATTCAATAACAATATAATAGAAGGCATACATTTAATGAATACTTAAGCATATGATTCTACATGAGCACCATCAGTATCTCCACAGAGTTCGAATCTGTCAGCAGCATTGCAGAACACAGTTTAGAGCATGACAGGGGTTATTGTAACTGCTGTTACGATACGAGCACGTAAATCTTGCAGATCTGTAACCCTCGTTTGATAGACGTTTGATTTGATAAAGCCCCATGCAAAGAAATCCAACGGCGTTAGGTCAGGAGATCGAGCCGCCCAGGGCCTGTTGCCTCCACGTCCGATCCACCGATTTCAAAATCGTTCATTTAGGTACTCCCGAACAATGTTTGGGTAATGACAAGGTGCCCCATCTTGTTAAAAGACGACGGTGTTTAAAATGCCATCTGAATGAAGCTGGGACATTTATTGCTCGTATCGTAACAGCAGTTACAAAAATAACCCCTGTCATCCTCCAAAATGTGTTCCGCAATGCTGCTGACAGATTCGAACTCTGTAGAGATACTGATGGTGCTCCTGTAGAATCATATGCTTAAGTATTCATTAAATGTATGCCTTCTATTATATTGTTATTGAATTTTACCCTTTTTACTAAGTTTTCACTGAAATAGATAGGGACTTTATAAACACCCTGTATATCCATGCAATATTCAGCAAATAACCAATTTTGAAAGAAATTTACAATCCGCAATATTTCTTAATTATGTTTTTGTAGTACTTCGGTCATTCCTTTATATTTCGGTAAAAAATATACTCTTTCGCATTGTTTCTGAATTTCCATTAATCCAGAAACAATGCGAAAGAGTATATAAATTTTGTTCTCCCTCCCTTGAATTGCCAGCGTGGATGAATGGCTAACGTTATGACCGCCAAAACTAACAGCTTTAGAGACGGAGGTTCGAATCTTATCCAGATGAGACTGAAAATCTGACATGTTATAATACAGTATATTTAGACTTTTAAGTCCCAATTATCTGCTAATACGCTGTTGCGAGAATTTTCATCGAGATTATAAACGGTCATCAAAACACTCCTGATAATTAATTTGTATTTAAAATCATGAACAGTGACTTATGAATGAATCTTTATGATTCATCTTTCATTTTATATGTATATATACAGCGTGTCCCAAAGAAATGTATACCCACTTTGTTCGATAATACCAGCTATGAGGATAATAAATATATTACTTTTTATGTTTTTTAATAAAGAATTTTCTCCTGAATCTAAATATGTAATTATTTTTATTAAAAATTGAAAAACAAAAACGTTACAGATGTTTAAATTATAATTATTATTTTCGAGACTTCATGTGCGATATTTTCTAATATTTTTGCACGTATACGAGATAAATTTGAAGCCGACGGCACTGTGCAAAACTTACAAAAACAACGTTCTGGAAGACGTCGAACATCTTAGATAAAGTGTCATTTAACCATGGAATTTGTAAATTTTTTGAATTAACTAATAATTACAACATTTATGCTTCAATATCAACACTAAACATAAGTATCTCAAAACAGTCGGTTTAAATATTAGAAAATATCGCACATGAAGTCTCGAAAATAATAATTATAATTTAAACATCTGTAACTTTTTTGTTCTTCAATTTTTAATAAAAATAATTACATATTTAGATTCAGGAGAAACTTCTTTATTAAAAAACATATAAAAAGTAATATATTTATTATCCTCATAGCTGGTATTATCGAACAAAGTGGGTATACATTTCTTTGGGACACGCTGTATATGACCCATATATTTTTTTTTGTTCGTCGATGCAGCTCGCTGTAGCATTACTAGGCAAATAGGGGGTCAATGTACTGACGAAGTTTCCGTACATAGTTCATCACCACTGAAAGCAAAAATGCTCTGTGTTGATTTAGTTCAAAGAACACCTAAATCCGTATTCGTTTTTATACAGTACATAAATTATAACGGGTGTGCCATAAAAAAGGGTACATTTTGAAAAGGCTATAAAATCAACATTTTTCATTTAATTTTAATAAAACTTCTACACAATAAAACATATGTATTTATCTATATGCGAACAAGTTTTCAGACTAAAATATCAAATAATTCAAATTCTGTCAACATTTAACGAAAGAGTATGACCTTTCTTATTTAACATGCAAAAATTATTAAACCTTTTTAATATTTTTTTATAAAAATAATTTTTAGCGTAAAATTTACCTGAACTTATTAAAAAAATTGTTCGAAATGCTTTCGTTCCATTTCAATAACTTTTTTATTCTTGGCCGGAATTCATCTATGGCTCGATTTATTTGTTCCTGTGGAAGCTCTTCCCATATTTGAATGATGAGCTCGCGTAAATGAGCGACATCTTTTATCCTAGTCCTGTGTGCTCGCTCTACTAAGTTCTCCCATATTCCGGCCAAGAATAAAAAAAGTTATTAAAATGGAAGGAAAGCATTTTGAATAATTTTTAAAATAATTTCAAGTAAATTTTACGTTAAAAATTATTTTTATAAAAAATATTAAAAAGGTTTAATAATTTTTGCATGTTAAGTAGAAAAAAGTCATACTCTTTCGTTAAATGTTGACAGAATTTGAATTATTTGATATTTTAGTCTGAAAACTTGTTTGCATATAGATAAATACATATGTTTTATTGTGTAGAAGTTTTACTAAATTTAAATGACAAATGTTGATTTTATAGCTTTTTAAAATGTACCCCTTTTTTTATGGCACACTCGTTTTATATATATATATATATATATATATATATATATATATATATATATATATATATATATATATATATATATATATATATATATACAGGGTGGTACAAAAGTCTGGACCCATAGGCGGTTTATATGGAAAAAAAGTGTGGCCTGCAGGAAGTTTATTATGAAATGAAATTTAATTAACCATACACCAGTGACTAAATTATGTTAAATTTAATGTTCTAGTTCAGAATTTACAATAAGTGTTCGAATTGATGTCCATCTTCTTCCAAACACTTTTCTACTCGGTTGACACAAGACCTTTGCACATTTGTAAGCATAGTAATATTCGTTCTTATGGCTTCAATTTCTGTTGTGATGTTATCCTTCAGCGCTTGTATTGTTCTTGGTTTGTTAACGTAAACCACTGATTTAAGGTGTCCCCATAAGAAATAATCCAAAGGAGTCAAGTCTGGAGATCTGGGTGGCCATTCAATTGGCCCACGTCGTCCAATCCATTTCCCTGGAAATGTTTCATCTAAAAATTTGCGAACGACCTTTGCAAAATGTGGCGGAGCTCCATCCTGCTGAAACCACATAACTCTCCGATTTTGAAATGGTATTTCGTATAATCGAGGCATAAGGAAATTTGTTAACAAGTTAAGGTATGATTCACCCGTTACAGTGTCTGGGAAGAAATATGGACCAATTATCGTACCTCCCCACATAGCAGCCCATACCATAACGCTTGGGCTGTATTGCACGTGTCCTTCCTCAACCCAATGTGGATTATCAGTTGCCCAAAAGCGTGCATTATGTCTGTTAACCGAACCGTTTAAGTAAAAAATTGCCTTGTCACTGAATATGATATGCTTTTCCAACTGTCTATGCTGCATAAACCACTGACAGTACTCCATACGACGATCTCGGTCATCCCCATGTAGTTCCTGGACTAATCGTACTTTGTAAGGATGAAAATGATTGGTAGAGAGAATACGACCAATAGAACGCCTTGATACACCTGTTTCCTGCGATACTTTCCTTAATGACTTACGTGGGCTCCCTTCCACATGCCTGCATACCCGTGTAGATGTTTCGGGATCAGTTGAACTTCTTCTTCGTCCACTACGTGTTCGATCGCAGATACTTCCCGTTTCTTTGAAACGAGCGAAAGTCTTGCTGACAGTTCTTTGTTGAATTGGCCGCCTATCGGGGTGCTTAGCATTAAAACTATCTGCGACTGAACGTGAGGTGGCTCCTTCTTTTGCGTACAAAAGCACAAGCTCTATTCTTTCTGCTATTGTTAACTTCTCTGCCATTGGGTAACAATCTGAAAAATATTTAGTAAAATTATAAACAAAAATTAAATTATAAAAACTATTATAAAAATCGAAAGATATTTTTTATACAGTAAATTGCCTATGGGTCCAGACTTTTGCACCACCCTGTATATGGGATGAATTTCACAATTAAATACGTGAAATGAATGAATGATGCAAACCCACAAGGAAAAAGAAAAACGATTCCAAGCTCTTTCGTGTATTCAGAGCTACACCTCGTCAGGGAATGACGAGAGTAGCATGGGCGCAAAATGGACGCGTGCAAGAATGTGGCAATGTTTGCAATGGGTTTTGCAATGAAGAGGGGTAGGAGTTATGCACTGAAGGGGGTTTATGCAATGAAGGGGGTGTGCAATGAAGGGGGAGGGGGTTATGCAACTTGGAGGCGGAGTTATCCCCCAAGAGAAAGAGAAGAGAAGGAGAGAGTAAGAGAGGTGTTCGCCTGGCAGGAGCCAAGCGCATATTAAGACTTCATCTGAGCGCCCGCTGTCTTATAAGGTGTAAATCCGCCAGTTGGCTTAGAAGGCTTAAATGGCTTGTACAGGTAGAGTTGCCAGATTGCGCTATTTATTTAATTAAAGCATATATTATTGAAAGTTGGCTTAGAAATCCGTCAGTTGACTTAGAAGGCGTAAATGCTTGTTCAGGTGTACAGGTTGAGGTTGGCTCGTACAGGTTGAGTTGCCAGATAGCGCTATTTATTTAACTAAAGCATATATTCTTGATGGTTGTCTTAGAAATCCGTCAGTCGGTTTAGAAGGCGTAACCAGCCATTTGGTATAATTAAATAATAATATTGTTTACAACCAAAAGAATTCTGTTTATTTAGACGAAATATTGGAACCAGAAATATATAGAAAATAAATATACATTGGAATACATATGATCAAAAATAAAATAAAAAATAATAATTGTATAAGAAATATGAACGAGGAATAAGTAAATATTAAAAATAAAAAATAAAAAATATAACCATGAATATAACAGTACAGGAGAAATATGTACAGTAAATACTCGATGAGTCGGACTTCGATGAGTCGGAATTCGGGATGAGTCGGACTCGTCCTCTGTCAAGTGCTATTATTCTTTTGTTTATTTTACTGAGAGAAGTGTTTTATTTCCTATGTCAAGTGCCATTATTATTTCGTTTCTTTTACTAAGTGAAGTGTTTTTTTAATACTGTATTGTACGAAAAGATAAACAATAAATTTTTTTGTGTTTCGCCCTCAAAATAATTCCAGCAACGGTAAGTGAAACAAAGTTTTATTGTTTTTTAATGTTTATTTTGTTTATTTTAAACATTGTATTAGACTCTCACTAATCAAACTTAAAAGGTTAGAGAGTATTTATGCCTCTTTAGGGGTAAATACGGGGGGTAATTAAGGTAATTCGCGATGAGTCGGACTTTTCAATGAGTCGGACTGGCTAGAGCCCTATATAGTCCGACTTATCGAGTATTTGCTGTATATACAATTATATTAAATAATTAAATATATTGAAAATAAATGCATACACTTTATTTTCTACCGCACAAAATAAAAAAATAAAAAATAAATACAAAACGATGGAGTATAGCCATCAATATAGCAGTACAGGAGAAATATATATATATATATATATATATATATATATATATATATATATACACACACACACACAATTATGTTAAATAATTAACTATATTGAAAATTCATCAAAATACATTCACTTTGTTCTACTGCGCAAAACACTAAACTCACACGTAATCGAGTCTACAATCACATCATTATTGCTTTGCACTACGCAGTAAACGCGGCTTAATATTATTTCACCGCTCAAGTTATAGGGAGACCTATACTCTATATAAATGGCCTGCATATGTTCAGTACTATTTTTGTGCCCACTTTACAATCGGTTGGCAGGTTACCTTTAAATACGGTAAGTACCAAAGTTCATGATATTTCAAAGAGTCTAAACTTTTTAAATAAGCATCCAACTCTCTACCATTCTCACCTTGTTCAGTCCTACACTGAAATCCGACGATTTCAAACATTCTGTCGAGGATGAAACGGTTTCGCGTAGGGACAAGAGCGTTATTATCAGAAGCATTCTTCAACATCAGTCGTATATCAATGCATGGCCGATCGTCATTTATACACAACGTACAAACAACGGCATATGAGGGGGTGTCACTAATCTGCTCTCTTCTTGTACCTACTGCAGGAATTTTATAACGATCCTCACTCCACTTCTCAACTATCACGAAGATTCTATTCATCTCCTCAACACTTAAATAAACAACATCCGTTTGTTTGTTTGTCTACAAGTCGTTTCCAGTACAGAGTTAATGGCACCGGATTTGCGCCTGACACGCGCAACGACTTCGTCACGGACACATCGTACACGGCGTTGAGAATGCTGCTCAAAGAAAGTTCCATCGTATTCGAGGAGCGCACATCGAGTCAGTTCAAGCTCTGAGATGACTATGAGCCACATGCAACGGATCGGCTCGACGGGAGGAGTGAGTCACACCATAAGCTAATGAAACGTGTACGGCGCTGTTCCATCATGAATAATTGTATCCCATTATATTGGGTAGGTGTTTTGAAAATTTTTCCGATACATGAAGTAATACCAATTTTAATGTTTTATTACTCCCACTCCCCAGAATACGCACCAGAAATTTTTGCATAGGGGGATTTTCACGAACTAAACACATTTTATTCACACTCCAGCGCACTATTTGAGACAAACATATGAACATATTTTTCCTTTTTGCTTAGCATGCGATACTCATCTCTAAATTCTGTTAAATGCTCACGCAGATCTTTAGCCACAACATGTAAGAGAATACTTGTATCCCATTATATTGGGTAGATGTTTTGAAAAATTTTCCGATACATGAAGCAATATCGGTTTTATTGTTTTATCACTCACCAGACGTTCATTTCCACAAACTAAACATCTTCACAATTCGGCGCATTATTTGAGAGCAACATATGCCCATATTTTTCGTTTTGTTTAACAATCAATACTAGTCTCTAAAGTCTGTTTAAAACTCACACAGGCCAGTAGCCACAACCTCACTACAAACCTCGTCATAATATATATTAATATAGTGGTAAAAATACTTAAGGTCCTCCATGATGACAAGATTAACATTCTTAGTCGCAGGGTACGAGTAATCGGTATGATGCAACATGACATAATACCGCTTGTCACACCACTCGTCAACAAGACTCACTGTCCATATCCGTTGCTTCTCCTCTGCACGTGTTGTTTCTTCTATTTCACGGTATATGTAAGCTTTTATAAAGTTTAGTCCTACAACATAGTTCAATACATCACTTGTACCACGAAATCCTATAATGCTCTCGCCAGAATAGTCGTAGAGTATTTGCACCTCTTGCTCCTTCGCACGATTCAATGTAGCCTTAAAAGTATCAAAGGAGGGTGGAATAGGGAGATTTTCAGTATCCACCACATCTTGGCACTTTGCCGAATACCACTTCATAAACGTCGAACACGCAATATTAAAGGTAGCCATTATTATTTTCTGTCTACGCTGGAGAATACACGTCTGAGATTCAGGGCTTACTGCGATCAACTGAGCACGCAGGGAAGAGATATGCCAAGGTAGTAGCAGGAGTCATGTGATCAATCTTACAGTGGGCGGAGCTTAGAACTTTCTCCTGTAAACACGCTGGGCGGAGCTTAGAATTTTCTCCTGTGCACACACACACACACACACACACACACACACACACACACACACACACACACACAAAGGAGAAAGTGAAACGCTAATTGAAACACGATTTATTTAATAAACGAAATATTCAAGGTGTAATATATTTACAAATACGTGTAATAAATAATTTAACAATAGACATATCAAACATTATGGTATCCAGAGGGTACGGTATCATAAGTACCAGGCACTTGGCAACGTTTCCTATAGGTGTTACGGCACACCTTTGTTCCCCTAAGTTCCTTCACGCCCTCCAGCTTCTGCGTCCGAAAATTGTGGGTACCTACAGTTAGTTGGGGCGGCTGGTCGCCCTCGTCATCATCCAAGCACACTAGATCCTTCAACGAATCAAAGTTAACGACCCGCCGATTCGCTTGGTTGAGCGTGATACCCTTAGCTTTCAAAATATATTTCATATCCTCCACCACCCTCACTCGTAACCCATAGGTTTTTGGCCCTGTTGAGACAAAAGAGTGGGCGTATGCGATGTCTCCATACGCATCCTTGATCTCATCAGTCAACTCACCGAGGAATTCATCAATGGGAGGCATGTATTCACCCTCTCTCTCTCTGAATATCACACTATCTGTATCGGCGTACAAAACCCTCCGCCCAAGAGAATGCAATAGGCCCCAAAGTTTGATGCGTGCGTAGGCCGTTGTGAAGCTGGCTACAGGTATGTTTGTAACCCGTGAGGTATCTGTGGCCAATTCGGTATTGTTGTATTTTATTATGTAAGTATTACCTAAATTCACGATCTCCATGACCTCTTTATCGGGAGCGTTGGCATAATCCCAGACTTCACTATAACTTTGTGCCAAATGAACGTTCCCTTTGCCAGTATTCTGTGCAAATTTTCCCCAAAGCTGTTTAGACAACTTTGCGCTAAAGCGCTTGCCTGGGTTCTTTACAATTTGGGAACGGTCAAGCTGTATACCTTCACGGTCACGGTAACGTTGAATATAGGCCGATTTTTCATCTTCGGTATCAACTCCTCGCGGATACCTGATGCTTCGACCTTATCTTTCAAAAAAGCGTTTATATATGGCGTGAAAAGGTTGGGTAGCTTCTGAAACCTCCACAACTCATGTATCTTCAATATTCTGTAGCCATGGCGAACAGCTAGATCCAGCTCTGGACTTGTATATACACCTCTGATCTTACGCTGGTTGGCTGTATGATTACAATCCCCATTGTTCTCCTCTGCGCACTTCACGCACAAGGGAAACATGAGCTTGTGATCGATAACGACGGGCAAGATCGGCATCCATAAATCGCGTGGGGGAGCACATCTACGAAAGAAAGGCCGAAATAGTACCCGTTCAAATTTGTTGAAACACCTCGATGGTGGGCAGATCAGGTCCCACCAGTTTCTCAGGTGCACCACGGGGTACGGATTGTTCTTCATCACGTAGGATATAAAGAACAGAAGTCGTAGTAATGGAGTTTCACGCCCTCCGTAGGCGGAAAGTATAGCTTGAAGGGATTTGTACGCCCTCCGAACAAGCTATCACCGCATTTGAGAGGATCCAGCACCATTGAACGTTTGATCGTGTTTATTTCTTCACGGTACTGTCCATCTGTTTCCATCCGTGCATCATACTCATGCTCCCACAAGACTTTGTGAGTGAACTGGGAACCTATAAGTTGATCGCGGGTGGGTCCACGCAAGACTGTCGGCAGGAGATCTACGTGGATATCTCCTACGATTCCACACTCAGGACGGGGGCATCCTGCCACCAGCAACCGTTAAAGGAGTACACAGTCTTCTCACCAGTGGCACGGTTTTCACTTAGACCATCAACCCAAAAAACACGACCATTAACCTTAATGGGTACTTCCCCGTGTTGCGGGCATGCTTTATGTACACCTGTTGCTGCTGTAGGTGTATGAGCAGTAAATAGCCTTGTGCCCATAACTGCGGGGATTGTTTCTGTGATAACGGCTAAGGTGTCTTTAGGCATGAAGTTATTCTTGAACACCGTAAAACTAATGAGCGATGGTGGTTGCGACTTGCAACGGATCGCATTTGAAACGGCCTATGTACATCCTTCTAAAGGCCTGGAAACATACTCTAAGCACGCGCACATCATTCACGCAATAACGCTCACATTCATCAGCTATATATAAGGATTACATTCATTAAAACTGTTGTAGTATCGTCAAAATCTTCACGTTCATCTGTACTCATACATTCATAGTTAAAGTAATGTTTGGGTGGAGGTAGTCCTACGTAATTTAAAGTTTCGCTAGTGAGGAACGTGTAAGGGAAATATCCTTTTGAAACTTCAGCGGCTACGCCCATCACCTTGGGTAGCTTTGCTAATTTACAAGGTGTGAATAATAAAGTGTCTTTAAACTGTACATTACCTCTTATTTGCATCTGTATTAGTTTGTTGCCTCTTTTCAAGGATCACCTGTAAATATCTCAGATGACTCGTGCTCAAGCAACTCCTTATAAAGGAACTGTGTGTCAAATTTTGCCCGTTATGGGCGAGAATATACACAGTCATTTTTTTTAACTTGTCCGCTAACCTGACAATATAGGACACAAAGAGTTTCACAGGGCTATCGTGGGCATTCGTTTTAAAAACGTTTGTCCGTTTACCACATTTGTGACACTCATCACACTCGATCTCCACTCATCACAGATAGTCTGGCTTACAAGTAAATGTGGAATAACCTCTTTGGTTTCAGCGTTCGTATATGTTTCTATATCGTAGTACACAGTTATACAAGGGCTATTTTTAGGCTTGGTCTTTCATATAACACATGCTTTACTCCAACCGCCTTATATTTCTCATGGCATGTAGAACAGTGAATTTCATCACATTTATGCTTGAAATTCCCCCAATTATCCATCATATGAAACATACCACATTCACAGATTCTCATTTTCCTGCACGTGCCAATTGATTTATGGAGCTCAAAACAGTTATTATTGAAAAATGTGCGTCTACACACATCACATCCCTCTTCTCAGCTTCAACTACACGGCTTTCACATTTGGAGCTTTTACACTGCTCACATACCATGTGACAATCTTTACAATGTTTCACTATATCATCCGCAAACTCGATACATCCCTTACACAAATTGATGTCGCCATATTTTCGACTTTTATCATAACTCGCGTAAAGGTCCCTTATATTACGGATGGGTAGATATGTTGTTCCTGACAGCCCTAAAATAAGTAGGGGTCTTGTACGATCTCTCACACTGCTTTTAAAAACATACACAGTCCTACGACGATCATCCATTCCAAACACAACTGAACGAGCATTGATTTCCTGTTGTACCCTTCTCAGCTCTTCAGGACTCATATTACAGTCAAATTCAAGTTTACAGTCTACCGCTAGTTTACGGGCACGCTCCACTACCGTAGGCAACCAAATGTTTTTGACCCGTTTATTTAGTACAGTAAACATACGGGCCAAGACTACTGCTATAAAGCCGCAACCACGATCGACGTTTATATGCCATCTATAAATAGCCTGAGAATTGAAGTTAAGAGTATAAGGTGTGGCACTATGACCCGCAACACAGAATACACGGTCAATATTTACCATGAAGTTGTTCATATTGAAGGCTATACTACTTTGAGAAGCCTGCATTATATGGCCTAATATATACTCTCTATCTTCAGCTGCCAAACGTCTGAACGGTATTACTACCCAAAAATCATCGACATCTCCGTCATCTGACCCGAATCCGAAGGAAAACCTCGTCCTGACTTCACGTTCGTCGCGGTTCTGAAGGGCAAACTGTACAATACGTTCAACTATGCGCCGTAGTCCGTGTTCAAAACCATTGCTATACATGGATCTAGGATCAACCCTGACTATATACCGATTTTTAGTCAAGGTTGGGTGGGGGTAGCGGTGCGCACCAACTCGAATGTTATGCCATACTCAACAGAACGAGAAGCTGCTGTGGATGATGTACCCGGAATTGAACAGGAATAAGGGGGTATATTTGAGGAAGGTACTATTGTGGGGGTTGCGTTGTAAGACGTAGAAGGTTGGGAGGTCTATTACTGGTGGTCTAACAACCTGCGCAATCCTGGCGAGCTTTATACCTGACGTGGTGGGCTCTTCATCATGCCTCCGCTTTGAACTGGCGCGTGCTGCAGGTATCGCTGGTGAGGATTCGTCAGCGGGGATGGAGTTTGTGATGACTCCTACACTGTCGTTGGGGTCATCTGTAATATCGATGATAGGGTGCTGTACCTCATCGTCATTCATGTTCTGTGGGCGAATTGAAAAGCAAGACTGTAGAATATAAGGGTCATCACTTAAATATTTATTATATTTTGTAAATGACCCACTTAGGAGTCTGACGTGTTAGAAATGGATACTGTAGAAAAATTCAGGTTCACAAGCCCATCCGCAAATGTTCTCAAAATTTGCGCATAAAGTTATATGGTGCTATTCGACGTATCTATCAATCAGTGTTCAACGAGTACCAAGATGATATTTTGTTCCACAAAGGTGTATATGACGTTAATTCGTTAAAGGGAAATGAACATACAGTCATTGTAATTGACGATCTCATGTTGGAGATGAATAAAACGTTTGCCGAGACATTTACAGTATTCTCCCACCATCTTAACATAAGCGTGTTCTTCATCAATCAGAATCTATTTTTCAAAAATAGATACATGCGCGATGTGTCGTTAAATACACAATATCTAGTCTTATTCGCGCAACGTAGAGATGTATCACAAATTGGGGTATTAGCCAATCAAATGTTCCCGAATCAGCGTAAGGAGTTTTTGGAACTTTATAAAGAAGCTACAAGCCCGCATTACGGATATTTGCTTTGTGACCTTCATCCGCGAAACACGTTTAGGGTGCTCCTAAGAACAAATATATTTCCAAACGAGCCTGAAACGGTGTATATTCCAGAATGACAAAGAGGCTAAAGACATACCATGAATTAATAAAAATCTATCATCGACTGCCCCGGGGAATGCAGCAGATGTTTGCTAAAAATATCGACTCCGACTTTTTAAAATGCATCTGTGAAATCTGTCTTAACGTTATAAATTGCATATGTATCAATGAAACCACTTCAGAAGGCTCGCCTACGCCGTTACAAGAACATAATACGTGCACTCGCTCGTAAAAGTCAAACTGTAGGGAAGGAAAAACGAATAATTGTACAAAGAGGAGAGTCATTCCTCCCCATCTTATTTTCAGTTTTGGGTCCTTTACCTACTAGATTAATATAATGAAGAAAGTGGTAGTGATTCCACACGAGGTATATGCTTCACTGCAAAGTTCAAAGAATCCAGACACGGATCTATGATAGATCCCCGTAAAAAAAGGCTTAAAAGAATGGAAAGCGAATTGCTAGCCCTATTAAAGAGTGAAAAAACACCTAATGAGAAAAGAAACTTATACCAAGAAGCTTTGCAGAAATTTCTTCACGAGTACGAAAATTATAAGAACCCGACAGAGATTCCCATGGTTATTAGGCACAGCACGGGGAACGATGGACATGGTGACATAAGACCTGTGTCCGACGATAGAGCTGACCAACCAAAGATTAATGGGTCGGCCACACAACATATCGAGCATGTATTCAAAAGCGCCCTCCCACATACATTGAGGAATAAAGGTTTAAGTCTTTATAATCTATTGAATGAGGACCCCTCCATACAATGGACCGATACAGGTGAGATCATTGTGGAATAAGCAAAGGTACAGGGATCGAATATCGTAGACATCGTCCATGATCTGGTGAGAAAGTGGGATAGGCCCTCACCATCAGGATGGAAGCATATTAAAGCACGACTACAACAAATAAATGTCCCCACAACAGTGATAGGAAATCTGAACAGGTTAAAATACTTGGAACATGCATCGCACGTGACACAATTAAAGACGCCATCACCCCCGGCGGTAACACCTCTGAAGAGGAGAAAGAAGAGGTTAAACAACGGTCAACCCTACCCACGTGCCTCTAAAATACGCAAATGGCTAATATATTAAGAAGGCGTTATTATGACATTTCTAACCCAGCCTCCTTCGGAGGCGTATATAGACTGTACAGAAATGTTTACGGAGTAGGAAAAAAAGATGTTGAGAGATTTTTGTGGGAACAGGACGCTTATACACTTCATAAGCCTGTGAGAAAAAGGTTTAAAACAACCAAGACAACAGCAGCTTCGATTGACTCTATTTAGCAAGCAGATTTAACAGACAAGCAAAGATATTCTGTGTATAACGATGGTTACCGCTACATTCTATTCATAATAGATGTATTCTCTAGATATCTGTGGCTAATTCCCCTGAAAAATAAATCACCTGAAACAGTTGCTAAAGCCACCATAACGCTGATGTTAAAAGAAAACAGGGGTTCCTGGCTATTTTTGTACGGATATGGGGAAGGAATTTATAGGCCGTGCTTTTCAGAACATGTTGACAGAGTTTAATATCAGCTGTTACGCTGCCAATTCTATACATAAGGCTTCTTTAGCTGAAAGAGTTCATCGTACCATAAAGGAACCCATGCACCGCTATTTTACACATAAGAACACATACAGATTTCTAGACATTCCGGAATCATTGGCCTCATCCTACAACCGCTCACACCATCGCACGATTGGGGCAACAGCTAACGAGGTTTTAAAAAGAGGTACGCGCCCAGAGGTGAGAAGAGATGGAACACCACCATCACCACATTCTGCGCGTATCAAAATCAATGATTATGTAAGGCTGTCGCGTTCGGGAAATAAATTCGCGAAGGGATTTGAGCAAGGATGGACAGGTGAGATTTTTAAAGTTAGGGCTATGAGACCTAAAGATGAGATAATGATGTATTACGTTGAAGATTTAAATGGGAAAAAAAATCGCAGGAGGCTTTTACCGCGAGGAGTTGCAGAAAGTGCATTTAATTTAGGAAAACGCGTTTAAAATTGAGAAAATTATAGGAAGCAAAGGTTCAGGAAAGAGAAAAATGTACCTGGTGAAATGGCTAGGGTACCCAGAAAGCTTCAACACCTATATAAAAGCTGATGCAATAATGAAGTTTAAATAGTATGCAACATGGCTCCTAACCATTTCTACGTCACACTCCCGTCCTCCTCGTCCCTTTCTCTACACTCTAACAACACACTAGCCAACTTTGTAACAGATCTCCGTGGACCCATTGAACTGGGTCGTGATTCGTATGAGGTGGGGATATGTGAAATTTAGCTGGACACCCTCTTTTTAAATATTGATTATAAAGATACCGTTTTTACGATTCTTAGAGACCTTGATGAGTGTGAAAAAGCCAGGGTAACTCGGGATGAAACTATACGTATCGCCCGGACTGAGGTTGCACGGTATTACAGTACAGTAGTAACATTAGGTCCGGGCCGTTCAAAATTATGACCTAGTGGCGATATCGATCAGCCTTCCAAAGAGACACATTTCACGAGGTACAACATGACTTGTCCAGCCTAATGTATCAGATGAAATTGGAGAAATTGGATGCTGGCTATACACCCCCAGACATGTGCTATATTTACAGCAATATAGCGGAGCACCAGTTTGTTGGGGATACCTAGGCACGCCTGCTACGCATTGCTCACATTCCCAACCATAGAGGAAGGAGTTTGAGTATTACATATGACAGACCCCATTATGTGAATGTCGAAACTAATCTAATAACCAATATCTCAATATATATATATATATATATATATATATATATATATATATATATATATATGAGAACGATTGGGGGAAAAATTTCCCATTCGGTGATGGGAGCTTAACAGTGAAGCTGCACTTTCGATGCACTGAGTTATAATGGACAGAAAGCCTTTCACCGTCTATCGAGGGGTGAGATACCAGCGTGGTAGTGGACTTGGATCCATTTTTTCAACCATACTACGTACGGCTGTTCCTTTGCTGAAGAGGGGTGCCAGATACCTCGGAAGGAAAGCGCTACAATCAGATCTTAATACTGCAGAAGACATATTGGTTGGTGGTAAACCTTAAGAAGCTCTAAAAAAACACTTAAGGCGTACACGGGACGAAATCGTCAAAGATACAAAGAGAAAAAATGCGTGGTGGTGAGAAGAAGAGGACTGTCCGGAAGAAGGGATTACCATCACGTGGCATTAAAAGTAAAAAGATATCAAAAAAGAAGTGTTCTAAGCGAATGAAGCCTATGATTTCTTTCATTTAATAAATTGATGAAAATACACTGTCTTCTTCCCCCCAAAAAAGATCGAAACAAAAAAAACACTTACATTATTTCGTTAATGATGTGACAATCGTTGGGTTGACTTCTTGGTAAATCTTCGACCTCCGTATTCAGGTCCATGACATGGGTTTCTTCAAAACGAAAATATTGTATAACACGTGTCAAATCCTCATCGGACCTTAAAGGAGAAAGAATAATTCATTAGTTCATACTGAATCTTTTTTAATAAGAATCGAAAATATATGCAGAGTATATATATAGTAAGAGTATTAAAATATGAAGATATTTTTGAACCGCTCTGAAAAGTTCCTTTAAGAGATAATTTCGAATAACTTGAATTTATAAAATTATTTAAAACATTCATCGAATCAAAACAGGATTTTAGCATAATTGAAAACCAATCTATAATTGCGGATACCTAAATGAAGCATTTTTATTGTGATGAGATGAATTACTACAACCCTCCATATATATGATGAAATAATCAAGAACAGTGCTCTTTCTGACAGGCACATTAAATAAGTTTGCGAATAATTGGCTCCAAAAAATAAAATTACAGGCACTTACATTTCTACGGCAGTCCCTTGCGTCGGATCGTAAGGAGCGTCATTGCAAATATCATCAACGGTTTGCGTTGGAAATAATCCATCCCGGTCAGCTGCGTTAAAAAGATTAATTGTAGGCAACGCTACAATGTCACCATCTTGATATAAATCCGGTGAACTGTAAAGTTCGTGATTCATGGCGGAGGGAATGTTTATTCACTGGTGAAAATAACTACTGTGCCTCCCAGCTGAAAATATTTCCTTTTATATGCATGATCTCCAAGCAACACTTTAAAAGACTAAGAGACGGTTCGTAAGTTTAATGATTGGTTGTCAATGTAACTGAGTGGGGCTATGATAAAATTGCATACCAATCGTAACACCTATATTATGGGTCCATGCTTTGGACGTCCTGATTGGTCGACTAATAGTGCATTTATATTCTCTCCGTAGATTTAATGCTCACATCGTGTATTACCCCTTGCAGTCTCTACCACGACAATATTTGCATTTGCGCCCATACTTTTCTCGGTTTTCCCATTTTAGAACCCACCCTTTTGTGCAATATCCCTCTCTCACTCTCTCTGTATATATAAAAATATATATATATATATATATATATATATATATAATATATATATATAATATATTATATATATATATATCATATATATATATATATATCATACATATATATATATATATATATATATATATATATATAAATATGAATCTTAAATTCAGTTTTACCTTCACTAGCAAAAGTAAATTTATTCAATTGTTGAGTACTTCCAAAGTGCATGTGTGTTAATTTTGAAAAAATGTATACTAAAAATTAAAATAATAATAATAATAACAAGAATAATAATAATAAACCTTTTCATTTTTTCATTCAAACGATGTAAAGGATTGACACGACTGTGAAAAAGATACCACACAAATTACACGCAAAGAAAAATAAAATAGATTTATATATACACTGTAGTAATTTAGGGTGTGTCGAATTTTTCAACTTTCAAATTCCAAATATGAGGGGTGCTAAAAAGTTGCAGCATGACTTAGGAATTCTAAAGATATTTTTGTTAATTTAATATAATTTAAAAAATAGTGACTTTTTTGACTTTTTTGTGGAATTATATAATAATTATTATATTACTAATTATATATGCTGTATATATAATGCACTGCTGTTTTTGCTTATTTCACAGGTTGAAACATATTCATCAGTGTGCTGAAGATTACTTGTCCGTCAGTGCTACCATCCTAACCAGTGGGAATTGACCTACAATGGCTTCTAAAAGGAGGACAAGACTGGGGACATTCACACATATGAGCAACCTAATTGGAACTGGTAGAGAGTTGTTGCCCTCTGAACTCCCAACTCTGCGAGACGTTCCGAAATATGGGCTACTGCTAAGAGAACAAAGTGGTGAGGATGTGAGAAACTACCCAGTAGCCAGTCTTGCAAAGGACATTTACCCTAAAGTGCTTGAAAAGTGGGAACGAGCAAACAGTTCTTTTGTAGCCCCCGTTGTAAATTCACGAGTCACAATCTTAAACAAGATCCAAGAGAGCTGGGAGCAGGCCAAAAACATATCTCTTGGGAGAGGAAAGCTACATGTCAAAGAGGCTTTCATTGCAAAACTTGACAAGCTTTTTGACATCCTCAGTTGCAAGTGTAAAATTGTTCTCTGCTCTGAATTTGGCTGCCTTGCAGATGCTGGTTGCAAAAACGAAACTCACATTAACTGTACATGCCCTAGGGAGATGAAGATCCCTGTGAAGGAACTTGCTTTCATTAAAGGTCAGAGAGACAAGTCTGGTTCTATTGGGCCACATCAGATTGGCTTGCCAGATCAACCTGAGCACAACAGACAATTCAAAAAGCAGAAGCGGCAAGAAGACGAAAGAAGAAGGCTTGCTGAATATAAGCAGACAAGTAAGCAGGATGTTTCAATGCCATCAAATGAAATAATTTTCTCTGATGATGAAAATGAAGAACAAATAGCTGATGCTCAAGATGGAAAGGATGGAAATTATGAAGTGACATTAGAAATAACAAGCACGTCTTCAACTTCCAATAAAAAGCCAGCGTACAACACATTAGAAATACCTAATGTTGCTATGCATAGCATCAGATATGGTGTTGGCCTGCGTGCCACAGCTGCCATCACCACTGCTGCCTTTATGGATGCTGGCTTGATCACTGAAGAAGACAAGAGACTTGTAGTTGATCACAATAAAGTCAAGAGGGCCCAAGAAAAAGTTATGAGATCCCTGGATCAGGAATTTGACGATCTTTGTAAGAAGGGTGAAATTGACTGCATCTTCTTTGACGGCCGTCAAGATACAACTAAAGTTATGCTGAAAGCAGACAATTCAGATCGTCAGTTCCCCAGCATCATCAAAGAAGAGCATTATTCTGTGTGCAGTGAGCCAGGTGGAAGATATCTCTACCACTTCACTCTGAGAAAGGCTCAACGAGAAAAAACCTGCTGAAGTTATTGCTGATAATCTTGTAGATTTCATGAAGAAGAAGGGCATTGATAAAAGCCTGCAGGCCATTGGAAGTGATTCTACAAATGTTAGCACTGGCTGGGAGGGTGGTTCCATGCATTGGGTAGAGGTCAAGCTTTGCCGTAAGCTGATCTGGTTGGTTTGTGACCTCCACACTAACGAGTTACCCCTGCGACACTTGATCACAGCACTGGATGGGAAGACCTTGTCTAACAACAAGTGGACAGGTAACATTGGCAAGATGCTAGACACTGCAACCGAACCTGAAATTGATCCTTCATTCACCAAACTCTCAATTGGAGAGCCTCTTACTTCACTGAGTGACAATGTCGTAAAGGATCTCTCTACTGATCAAGCGTACGGGTATAGGATCACACAGGCCATAAGGACAGGAGAACTTCCCACAGATCTGGCCCTTCTTGAAATTGGTCCAGTGAGCTATTCAAAGTGGTTGACAACAGCAAACAGGCTTTGTCGCATATGGGTTTCAAAACATGGCCTTAAAGGTAAAACCCTCAACAACTTAAGACTGATAGTGGAATACATTGTTGGTGTGTACTACCCCTGTTGGTTCAACATCAAAGTAAAACACTCTTGGGTGGAAGGCCCACGCCACATCTTGTTTCAGCTGCGGCTAGTTAGGCTGCAAAAGAAGGCTGTAGTGGATGCTGGTTTGCCAACCATCAAGCGCTCAGCATGGTATGCATTCAGCGAAATGATAATCCAGACACTCTTGTGCTCAGATGACAGTGAGGAGAGGAGAGCTGGTGTCCAAAAGATTGTTGACATGAGGGGTGGAGATGATGACACACTTGGAGATCTTTCTGTACGTCCCAGGAAGACACCTTCCATCAACCCCAGTGCTTCTTCCATGTTGGAGCTGACAGACTGGTCTGACGGGGTATTTGAACCTCCTTTGACATGTAAACTGACTACAGCGGAAGTAAAGAAGTTCTTTGACAAGCCTATGCAAGTTCCACAGTGGCCCTGTCATGCTCAGTCAATACTGTAGAGAGGTATGTGAAACAAGTCACAGAGGCAGCAGGCAGGGTGTATACACATGAGAAACGTGAGGGCTATATCAGAGGCCAAGAAGCAAGTCGGCGGCTGATGTCCAAGAACGAATCAAAGCAAGACTTGATGAAACTTGTTGTTTAAATATTTTTTTTTACTGATGTCATTACTTTCTAATTTTGTTTTATGATTACAAGGATATGTTTTATGATTACTAGGATATGTTTTATGCAGAGAAACTAAAATTTTTATAGCATTACCTGACATTTTGAGAAGCTAAAACCAATTTATGTGCTTTTTAATCAAACGTAGATTTACGAAGCTAAGTTTTGAGCAATCACAAAAATAATAGCAGATTTGAATTCTTCACATCCAAAAACATATTTTTAAAACCCCTCAGTGAAGGAATTGGCAAAAATTAATTTTCACCTCCCAAATTGACACACCCTACCTGAGTGTAGTATCAAGGGAACAAAATTGAAGGAGTGAGTGGTGGTTTCATCGTGGGTGTTCTAGCCGAAAGTGGGTCGAGGGACCTTTTCGGTCAACATTTTTGACCGACGCTTCAACTGTTTCGAGTTTATACCGTTAGATCTTTCATTCCTCGAATAAAGAGAGAAGCTGTTTTAACGCGTGCCTTCCTTGTCTTTCGAATTATAGGTAAAATGAATATTGTTCTTACAGAATATTTAAAATGTTTATTGTCAATTTAGTATACTGTAAAGAATTAATTAATATTAAAATGAACGAAAAAAAATGTACGAAATTGTGAAGACACATCTTATATTATATATATATATATGTATATATATATATATATATATATATATATCTATATATATATATATATATATATATATATATATATATATATGAATGACAAAAGTACTGACATGTGCTTTTATATGCCAAAGGCAACCGTTCTAAAGTGCAAGATGTCAAGTAGCATTGTTTTTGAACCATTTCGCTGAAGATTTTCGCTGAAATTTATTTATAAAAAATATAGACGGTGCATAGAAAGGATTGCCAAAAGTAAATAGACACAGTATACTTTCTAAGGTTTTAGAATAAATGAAAGTGTCTTTCGAGTTATAGATGAAATGAATATTATTCTTGTAAAGAATGAATTAATATTATGAATTACTTTTATGAACGAATTTTTCATTCATTTCGGACAATAATCTATGTTTTTCACCCCGCCTTAGACCTACAGTATACACAATAGGCGCACGGGGGGGTTATGTTTGAATGTAATCTACGTTTTTCACTCCACCTTAGACCTACAGTATACACATTATACACACGGGGGGTTTATGTTTGAATGCAATCTAATTTTTAATAGTGATTTCGAAATAAAGTCAATAATGTGTGTGTGTGTGTGTGTGTGTGTGTGTGTGTGTGTGTGTCTGTCGTCTTCAGTTTTTCGAGCATTAACTTTCTCTCTCTCTCTCTCTCTCTCTCTCTCTCTCTCTCTCTCTCTCTCTCTCTGTATAAATATAAATTAGATTCAGTTAGATATATGGAAAGGCTTGTCAAATGTAAATAGACACAGTATACATTCTAAGGGATTGATTCTGATGGATGACTGCTCGCTACGCTGATTTCTACCTCAACATCTCGTCGATTGACTCTCGCTCTGGCAAAGGTGGTAAAGTTGGAGGAAAATTTTCTTTTCCCGGAGAATCATTTCTCGCCCGCTTTTGCCTGCCCAGAATCACTACCCGCAAGGGAATAAGAGTTCATCTCGCCCAGGCAGACTAACACGAGCAGCATTGAATTCGCTTGGACCCCGCAGACAAGACAACGCTTCGTTTTTCTTCGCCGAAGTGCACGCTTCAGTAGTATTGGCGGCTAAAAGTATAAACCCAGGACATCGCAGAAATAAGACTACTTCTATTTGAGCGCGTTCTACGATAGTATGTGTCTTCACTAGAGACCCAGGGCTTGCTGGGGCCAAGCCGGAGGACCAAGTTGGGGGGTTTCACCAGAACCCGTCTATCGATGCGTGCATCAATAGGATCTGACGAAGGAGGTCTGAGGCTTAGCCCGCTGCGGACCAGATCAGGGTTCGCTCGAACTGCATCCAGAATTGCACTCGAACTTTGGCATGACATCACCTCTCGGGGGAAATGCATGTCAGGGCTAGAGGTTTCCCAAGACCACGGTGCGACTCTAATCACCCCGTCTCCGTGTATGGAAACTGCAATCCTGATAACCAAGCCTGAGGGGAGACGGCGCTCATAAGTCCGCCATGAGTCATCCCCCTCAGGAGATGCGGCCAGAGCCCATATCATACACCACCATTCTCACCCCCCCCTCCTGCCCGATGGCCGACCCCTGGCGACCCCTATCTCGCGACACATTTTACAAGATGGCGACCGCAACGCCCCAAAAACAAATGCGAATAAAAATCAAAGCAACATCTAAGAAAGCTACGAGAAGCTACGTCATCTCGGAAGTTTTCACGAGGGCACACGTGCCCTTCATCCGAATTTACGGTGAGCACCCTACGTTCACCGCAGTATGCAGGGAGGAAGACGCGTCGAAGCTTCTGGCGCCTGAAACTAAAGAGTCGCTTCGTACCGCGGGCATACAAATCCAGGTGCCCCCTAATATCAGAGCCAAGAGCTCTGTCTTTATGAGAAAACTCGACCGCCACATCGGAGGCCGGTCTAAGGAAGAAATAAAAGAGGAACTAGAAAAGGAGAACACGTGGGCCAAAGTTGAAGAAGTCACAAAAATCAAAGACTTCACCCACGTCGTTAAAGTTGAATTCAAGACCCCCGAGATTGCGCACAAAGCTATAAATGCGAGGAGCACCCTTCGAAGGACTGTCCTACCAAACACATCACGGTCTGCTCCGAATGCGCAGCATTGGGACATAAGTGGACCGAATGTAAGGCCACACAAAAGAAGTGCATCAACTGCCACGGCCCGCACCGTACACTGGCAATGGCATGCCCGAAGAAGAAGGAGGCCATCCGACTGAGGAAGGAAAAAACTCAGGAGGACTCGGCCGTAAAAGAGCTGCAACCGTACAGAGCTGCAGTCAAACAGTCCATCGAGGAGGCTCGCTCCCACCTCAGTCCCACAGAAATCGTACTTGAAAACTCAAACAGCCTGACCCTATTGACGTGCGTCATACACGCTCATCTCCTCAATATGGGCACCCCAGGCACATACTCGAAGCACCTAAATGACATGCTCAGGAGAAACGGCATGCCGGAAGTCAACGCCCCCGACGATGTCCCCTCGGCATCTATCTTCGCGGCACGACTTCCAGAAAGGACAACTGCCGCCTCCGACGAATCAGACAGTGAATCAGAACCTGAGCCCGAACCCGTACCCAAACCCGTCTCTGCCCCAGTATCAGACAACGAAGCGGAATCTTACACGGATGCCCCACGACCCCGCCGCACTCGTGCGGGAATACGGGAGGCACCGAAAGTGAAGCCCCTAACCGGGCAAACCTCTTGCCCCAAATCTCCTGAGAAGCCGAACACTGAATCCTCTAAGCCGTTACCGAAGAAGGTTGCTCATACCCAACACAAGGCCTCAGATCTGGGGCTGAGGATCGTCGCGAAGGCCACCAACCCCTTCCCTAAACCATGGTGCTATCCCAACTGGTGAAAGGGCTGAGAGAGGGATCTTATAAGTACACCTTCGAAGAGAATGTGGACACCACTTATGACATCCCACTCTTGATCGAACGACAAGAAATCGCTGTCATCGGTGAGGACCTCGACGTTCTCCCGGACCAGGCATTCAAAAAAATTCGTTCAGGAAATGCGACGCGCTCCCCCACAGGCACTGAACCAAAAAGCAAAACACAATCAACATGCACGCGCAACAATCTAACCTAACGATTCTTCAGCAAAATGTACTGCATTGGCAAACGCACAAGACGTCTCTGGCCAATACCTACAGACTAATCGACCCAGACATCATCCTCATTAACTCACACAGCCTAAAGGCCCCAGCAAATAAAACTGTTCAATTACAACATCATACAATCGAACAGATCGCAAGAACTGCATGACGGTGTTGCAATTGCCGTCAAACGTGGTCTTCGCTTCGAAGAGATCACAAGCTTCGAAGACGAAACACTGGCAGTGAGGTTAAAACTGGGCCACGAAGACCTCGTCATTGGGACGACATACTGCCCCCCGAGGAGGGGCACCATCTCATCAGCAGATATTATCAAACTTCTGAACTACAACTGCCCAGTTTACATCATCGGAGACCTGAATGCCAGACATGTGGACTTCGACGATAACTACAGTAACCATTACGGGAAACAACTGGCGGAAATAAACAGAAGGGGGAAAATGAAGTGGCTAGGGCCACATTTTCCAACTTTTTACGGCAGGAACGCCGGAACGATGCCCGACAAAATTATTGCCAATAATCTGGCATACCTCAACACTCATCACTATCCGGGCCCAGCCACACCCAGCGACCACGTCCCTATCATCATGAAGATTGCCTGCGCTCCTTTACAAGTCCCAATCCGTCCCCGCCCCTCCATCCGCAAGACGAACTGGGAGGAGTACCAGGCTGACCTCGCCCAACACGAGCCCTCAGAACTGAATGGTGGGGGGATAGCAGCAATTGAAGCTGCCACGGCAGACCTTCTGAAGGCGCTGAAGACTGCCAAGGAAAAACACGTACCCACCATCACCCACCGCATTCTGCCACACCCCTCCCCCTCCGAAGAAATCGTCGCCGCCACACGCCAATTAAACGTCGTCAGGAACCAGATGGACAGCGGCATAAATTACCTGCATAACAAACTGCAATACAACATCCTCAGAGCCCGACTACGAGGCTTGTGGATTGAAAAAGAACACGACATGTGGAACGCGCTCGTCGACAGGATAGACGTAGAAAGAGACCCTAAAACCTTCTGGTCACAGATAAGGAAACTAAAAGGAACACCCAAAGCTGAAAAATTCAAGACACTCCGGAATGAAAACGGAAGACCTCTCATCTCGGACCAAGAAATAGCGGAAAGCTTTCGAAATCGTCTCAGAAGAACGTTCAACATAAGCGATGAAGAAAATGACCTGTTCGACGAAGACAATGAAGCAAGGGTCACACAGTGGCTGGAAGACAACCACGAAAGGATCCTACCAACGGATAGGGCAGAACCCCTAAATGCCAACTTCAGAATTACGGTGAAAGAGGTCACTGACACGATCAGCCTCTTTAAAGAAAAGGCACCAGGCCCCTCCGGAATCACGAAAACCCTGATCCAAAAGTCGCCCCCGAACATACACGAAGAGATAGCAAACATATTTAGCGCCAGTCTCTCCATCGGATACTTCCCAAAAGCATTAAAAACCGCAAAAATCATCATGATCCCTAAAGGAGGGAAATCCCAGAGTTCATCGAGAACTATAGACCCATCAGCCTGTTAGAGTACTCGGCAAAACCCTGGAAAAAATACTCCTTCGAAACTGAATTTCCACCTCACGGTCAATGGTGCACTTTCAGACGCCCAGCATGGATTCAGGAAAAAGAGAGGCACAGCCACAGCCCTCGCCATTCTGCACGCGGTGGCAAACAAACTAGCGTTCAGCAGAAGAGTCTCGATAGTACTGAGAGATGTGAAGGCCGCCTTCGACAAAGTGTGGCACCAAGGATTACAATACCGCATCCTCGAACAGAACATGGACGCAAACTTAGGGAAAATCCTTTGCAGCTTCCTCAAAGATCGAAAAGCTTACGTCCAACACAAGACCCACACTGGCAAGCTCTTCGACATCCAGGCGGGAGTGCCCAGGGAGCGATACTTTCGCCCACTCTGTACAACCTGTACATCGCCCAATTGCCTCCGCCCCCACCACACACCCGAGAAGTCATCTACGCGGACGACATCACGCAAATAGTAACATCAAACCTCGGCAAAGAGCAACACGCCAACAGGCTGAAGAGACAAATTGAAAGAATCAATGAATTCGAGGAACGTTGGAAAATTCAGACGAACCAACAGAAATTCACAGTTATTAACATTGGCCACAGGAACGTTCACGCACTAGAAATAAACAACCGAGTCCAACCTTACAAGCAACAAGGCACAGCTCTCGGCCTGACCATCAACAGCTTTGGCTATAAAAACACACCACAGCAAGGTCAAACAAAGCGAGAAGAGAGCTCAGTAAACTCTACCGTTTCAGGGGACTCTCGGTAAAAAATAAGATGCTGTACACGGCGCTGTACGGTCTATCCTCGAATACCCGGCAATTCCACTGCACACAACGAGCGACACAAATCTGATGTTGCTACAAAAAATACAGAACGCTGGAACAAGATTCATCCTGGGAAAACGACTCAGCGACAGGATATCATCCCAGGCACTGCACCAACAAGCAAACTTACCAGCCCTCAATGTCCTCTGCACAGTAGGGCGGAGAAAACTTGGAGGAAGGTACAAAACACCTCTCCACAGACCTATGAAGAACTCGATATTGGACCTCAGCGCGGGAGAGAGTACTTCTATTTCAAGAGAAGTCTACCCCGCAGCAGACACCCCCACCAACGGCACTTTTTGTACCGTATAGAAGATAAAAAAAAAAAAAAAAAAAAAAAAATAAATAAATAAAATAATAAAAATAATAAATAAATAAATAAATAATAAATAAATAAAAATAAATAAATAAAATAAAAATAAAAATAAAAAAATAATAAATAAAATAAATAAATAAATAAATAAAATAAAAAATAAGAGGTAGAAAACCCAAACTAAGCTAACAAGTCAAGCACCCTACAAAAGCTTGAACGCGCAAGGAAGGTGAATCACCTATCACCAGACCTAAACCCCCCATAAAAAAAAAAAAAAAAAAAAAAAACTGCGCATCCTTGGTGAGCCCGAGGACCTATCAACTCTTCATCTATATTTCCCATTTCCCCACTTTCTGTTATCTCTCCTACAACTCTAATTTCACCTCTTATAACGTCAACAACAACAACATTCTAAGGTTTTAGAATAAATGAAAGCGAATTATAGGTATATTGAATATTATTCTTAGAGAATATGTTATTGGAATGATTTCTTTTCCTAAACCAATTGTTTACTGTATTTCTTTTATTATTAATATTAAGTTGAACAACGTTTAAATAATTAGTTCTCTTGCCGAACAACTTTGAGAAGAAAGTCGGTTTTGCCTTTAATAAATAAATAAATAAGTGGAAACTCGTCTAAATAAGTTAAAATAAATGGCGCAACCTGGCAACTCAACTTAATAAGGTATACCTGAACAATTTAAAAACACTATTTGGCAACTCATGTAAATAAAATTAAATGGTTGTATCTAGCAACTCACGCTCATAAGGTATACCTGAACATTTAAAATAAATGGTGGTATCTGGTAATCCCCTCCGTATATAAATAAGTAATATCTGGCAACTCACGATCCTCTATATAACAGTTGCTTGGCCCCTGGATGTTCATAATGCGTCTGGCTCCAGCCAGGCGAACACCTTCCTTCTTAGGTTAAGACTTAGGTTAGGTTTCTCTTTCGGGGGTGAGGACATCCCATCTTCTCCCCCAAAGACCTCCTCCTCCTCCTCCTTTCTCTTCCTCTCTTAGGTTAAGGCTACCCCTTTGGGGGGAGGTCATCCTCCCTTCTCCCCCCGAAGCTCACTCCCCTCTCCCCATTCGGCAGCAATGAGTTGTTGCATAACCCTACCCCCCATTTGCAGCATTGATGTTGCGTAAGCCTTGCAACAGTAATGTTGCATAACCCGTCCCCTTCATTGCAAACCCCTTCATTTAAAACTCCCACCCCCTTTGTTGCATAACCCCTTTACAACATCTTACAACATTGATCAATATTGCATTGCAACATTGCAGCATTCCTGCACTCGTCCATTTTGCGCCCACACTACTGACGAGGTGTAGCTCTGAATACAAGAAAGGCCTTGGAATCGTTTTTCTTTTTCCTTGTTGGTTTGCATTTTATATATATACAAAAGTCTCAAAATTTTCCGTTGTTTTCTTAATGAATTTCAAACCAGCTGAAAAAATATTAAATATTTAGTTTACAACACAAGGCCATCCATAACTTTCCATGGTATATTGTATATCGAGAGATGAGAAGTGGAGAACAATTTAATAAAATTTGTCAATGACTAAAGATATGCTGAGGATGTACGTCATAAAGAAGCAGTTCGTGGACTGAATGGAGGTTTGTCAAACCTTATGATTGTATTCTGTAAAGAGACAAGGGTAAAAAGGCGCGATAATATTTGACTAGTTGAATTCCAGTGACGTGACAGCAGAGTAAAGAAAGAAGAACAGAGCAGGGAAGTTCTTGGAAAGATGCTAGATAATGAACGCATCGGTATGAGGACAGTTTGTAAGGGATGCTGAGTGAAGAGGGCATGTGATGTGTACGAGTGTGTACGAAATGGAGTGAAGAGAAAGGTGACTGTATGGTTTAACGATGAGGTGAAAAAATAGTGAAAAAGAAAAAGAGAGTGTGAACGAATTATACAGACTCAGCCTGACATTGATGAAAAGAAAATGTAATGAGCTATATAAAGAATGCAAGAAGAATGTTAAGCCCATTCACCTTCCTTCTTGGGAAGGGATGTGAATGAGCTGTATGTGGAGGGTCAAGTTATTATGGAGAAGTGGGAAAATGCAAAGGCCAGTCAGGTGGACCAACTGGTAATGTGAAAGATAAGAATGACAATGCGTTAGTGAAAGATAAGCAAGTACGCGAGAGATTTAAGGAGTATTTTAGTGAGATGGTTGGTGAAGTGAATGAACAGGAATAAAATGTAAATGCAGTTGGTTTTGTTGGCACACGTAGAACTATACAGGGTATTTCAGGAGGAAAGGTCAATACTTCGGGAAGTGATAGTATCGGTCATTGTGAGAAAAAAAGCTCATATGAACATGTGTCTAATTCTGAATGGTTACGGAGATAGAGCTGTTTGAATCTACAAATACAAAAGTATTGTTAATGGTAATCATGAAAGAGAAACCAATTACAGTACTGTTTCTAACATTTAATGTTTAAATTAAACATTGGCATTTTGAATGGTATCAGATACAGAAATGACAAATTTGTTACAGTTTACAATATGTTTTCGAAAATCCCACCGTCAACCTCAATGCACTTACTCGTGTGCGAAGATCGCGTGTTGTTCGTCTGAGTTGATCTTGACGTTCCTTTATGAGGGCAGCTACATCCAAAATACGCCCGAGCAATTCGTCTCGTGTATCCACCTTTCTTTTGTAAACTTGACTTTTCATTCATCCCCACAAACAATAATCTAACGGAGAGAGATCTGGAGACCTTGGTGCCCATTGAATGGGACCACCGTGGCCGATCCATCGACCAGGGAAAGTTTGATTTAGGTATTGCATCACCAGACGGGTAGAATGTGGAGGAGCTCCGTCATGCTGAAAGTACATACCAGCGCGTGTAGCTAGCCAAAGGAACATCCTCCAATAGTCCTGGCAATTCATTTTGCAGAAATTCTAGGTAACTTTGTCCTGTAAGACGATTCTCTAAAGTAACAGGGCCAATCAGCTGATAATTGATGAGACCACATCACACATTGGCAGAGAAGAGACGTTGAAAATTTGTTTCCACAGTGGCATTTGGATTTTCGTCTGACCACCGATGAGAGTTACGAGTGTTGTTGATACCGTCACGGGTGAAATTAGCTTCATCGGTGAACAGTATTAATCGAAGCAATCGGCGATTAGCATTTACCCAATGACAAAATTCCAGTCGCATGGCAGCGTCTCCTTCTTGAAGGTGTACACTAGGGTGGCCCACTTTACAATTTTTTTTTAAAAGTATAGGTTATCGTAGTTTTTCCCATTATTTGGCACTATACTAGCACATTGGTACCATTTTTACAAAAATTGATCAATATTTAGGGGTCTCGCATCGACCTTGAAATTACGAGTTTTTTTTTTTAAATGCGTACTTTTTTACTTTTTACTGAAAAAAGATAAATCATTAAATAGGGATGTTTTCTGAATCGTCTTGATGAGAGAAGTCGTTTGGTGTGCCTTCCAATGTCATACGACTAACGGTTTAAAAGTTGTGCCTGTATACAGGTAATACCAATGTGCTAGTATAGTGCCAAATAATGGGAAAAACCACGATCAGCTATACTTTTCAAAAAAATCAGCAAATAGCAGACAAATAAGGAAGAAAGAAACAATAACTTAAACAATCACTTTTGCATTGTGTTGACCACTATCACACGTCACTGGCTGCAACGTTGTCCCTCTGTGCTATGTCATCGTGGCGAGTGATGACTTCTTGAAGTCGCCGAGCTCTTTCCGGTTCTTTTCCACCACTTGCAGAAAATCCTGCAGCTGTGCCTCGTCCTTTGTGACCGTGTTCGCATAGTCTTGTATCAGTTGGACTCCTCTTTCAGCGACGTCATTGGTGACCTGGAGATTAGAGATCACATCCTTCAGACGACAAAAGTCCTCGTTCTCGTCCCACTTATCAGTTGGTAGGGTGAGCCACGAAGACCCATACATCTTCAGACCTGCAAATAAGAACCAGGAGGACTCGTCGATCAGGTCGGGGAGTAGCGTCATCTCGTCGACTGAGACGTTCTCGTATGTGAAGTCTTTGGGTACAGGGAGGTGGGACAGCTTCTCTGCCATCTGTTGCTTCACAGTGCCATCCACCTTGTTGCTGCATAGAGCGAAGATGACGGTCTGAGGCTTTATATACCAGAAGTGCCGCCTCATCACTGCCAGTGACGCTTCTGCCACCTCGCGGTCCACTGCCCTATACCTCAGAAAACGCTGGTATAGTACCAGGTCATTCAACGGCGCATCAGCTGCTACAGGGGCTGCCAACCAAGCTGGTACGTACAGAAGAGCGATGAACACCACGATCCTGTGCAGTTTGTCGACCAGCTCGGCGTCGAGCTCCAGCTGCCTACTGAACATCAGCAGTTTTGTGTAGTAGATGACCTGAAACAGAATAGGCACCATTGTAAGTAAGACAGGTTTATTGTTACCAATTACTTTGTTTGCGTTATAATGAAATGTTTATCTTTGAATAACATTTAAAACTTATCTCTAGATTATTTTTGTTTGAAAATACTAACTATCTCCGACTCTCCTGACATGCCAGTATCATCATTCTCCATGGCCTCATCTCCGGTTTCGTATGCACACTTTGAGGTTTGCGGCTCCTGGCGAGGACGTTTTCTTCCTTCCTGTAGCTTTCTTTTTACAGCGAAAACTTTATTGTTCCCGCTCATCGTTGCCACCCGAGGACCACGTTGATCGAGGTAGAAGTCAATGTCTTCTTTCTTGTCCTTGTCGGACAGCAGTCGATTCTTCTTTATATCTTCGACAGCGTCAGATGCTCCGATATCCCACAGCTTGTCCACACTGTCCGAAAACTTCTGCCGTTTTCGTCCGGCGTCAGTTTCTCGTTTTCTGCTCTTTTGGAGTAAGTGCCACTCTTTCCACAATGCCTCTAGCTTCCGTTCGCAGTTGAGCTTTGTGATTGTTTTAATGCCATGTTGTTGGCAATTTGCTACCACTGATGGAGGACGACGGTTGGCCAACTAAAAAAATTTCCGAGGCCGATCTTAGAGAAGGTAGCGATGTTATTTTCGCCTTTCCTTTTGATGACTCTCTATTTGTAGCTTCAAGAGTTCTTCCAGTTATGGTTGCCATCGATTTGTCCATGACAAAGGATGAGGAACTCAGACAGAATTTCAAAATGTTATGATCTGCAAAAAAAGAAATAGGTTAGGTACCTGGCACAGGCATAGTGCATTTTCTAATTACCTATATACATTATACATTCCGCCCGGGTATGGTGACTCATTTTTTTGAAAAGTATAGGTGATCGTGGTTTTTCCCATTATTTGGTACTATACTAGCACATTGGTATTACCTGTATACAGGCACAACCTTTAAACCGTTAGTCGTATGACATTGGCAGGCACACCAAACGACTTCTCTCATTAAGAGGATTCAGAAAACATCCCTACTTAATGATTTATCTTGATTCAGTAAAAAGTTAAAAAGTACACATTTAAAAAAAAAAACTAGTAATTTCAAGGTCGATGCGAGACCCCTAAATATTGATCAATTTTTGTAAAAATGGTACCAATGTGCTAGTATAGTGCCAAATAATGGGAAAATCCACGATCACCTATACTTTTAAAAAAAAATTGAAAAGTGGGCCACCCTAGTGTACACGCTGTACATGATATGGATGCAAGCCTTCCTCACGTAATGTTCGCCATACTCTTGTGTGTGGTACACCGAGACGTGTAGAAAGTCTTCGTGAGCTAGTAGTAGGACTACGCTCTACCAACTGAAGAATGTTTTCCACTTCATCCACATCTTGTTGACTTTCACGTTCAGATGAGCGCTGGGAAGTGTACCAATCTCACGCAATGTGTTGAAAACCCTGGTAAACACTCTTCGATCCGGAATTCTGCGGTTCGGAAACCGTCGATGGTATTCTGCAACAGCAGCTGTTGCACTTCCATCGTAAAAACCGTAGACATACACCATATCTGCATATTCAGCATGTGTGAAGGTGTGTGGCATTCTTAACACTGCTTCAAACACCAAACAATGTTACTCACAACAGTCAGCTGTCGATTGGCTTATGTTACATGCTTACATTACAGCTTACATGGTTCAAGGTTATAGGGGAGGGAAGGGGGAGGAAGAGCTGCGCGCGCATCAGATTCAAACAGCTCTCTCTCCGTAACCATTTTCTCACAATGACCGATACTATCACCTTCCGAAGTATTGACCTTTCCTCCTGAAACACCCTCTATACCAAGGAATGAAATACATCAAATTAGAGGAAGTTGAACAAGCATTAAACAAGCTGAAAAAAGAAATTAATTTAGTAGGAATTCATGGGATATGTTGTGAAATGATTAAATGTGGAGGTAGAATGGTAACTGAATGACTGTGTAAGATATGTCAAAAAGCGTGAGAAAGTGAGTGCGTTCCAGGTGACTGGTCAAAAGCTGTAACTGTGACATTGAAAATAATGGTGAGAGAAGTAAATTTAAAAAATATTAAGTATAACTGAAAGTGTATACGGACGAGTGTTGATAGAATAAAAAAATATTACAAATCTTTTGGTTCAAGATGAACAAGGCGGTTTTAGGAAAGAAAGAGGATGCATTAATGAAGAGAGATATCTGATTAAAAAATTAAGTGGTAAGAAGAAAAAGTGTGTATGACACTTGTGGATTTGGAGAAAACATATGATAAAGTGAATAGATGTACCTTGTGGGAATTGCTCAGACTATATCGTGTCAATAGTATGTTCTTTAAGTTCTTAAAGTAGTGAACTTTTCATGTGGGTAGTAGTGCAGTACTTGTGTAAGAATCAGGAGTAAGTTGAGTGACTAATTCAGTATTAATGTTGGTGTATGACAGGGCTGTGTGATATCGCCATGGCTGTTTAATGTGCGTATGCATGGATATGAATGGGGTTACGCGCGAGATGAAAACAAGACTGCTAGAGAGAGGAGAATATAGGAATTTGGAGGAGAATGGGTGGCGGCTGTCACGTCTCATGTATGCTTTTATGCTGATAACGTGGTGGTTTTGAGTGAATCGGAGAATGAATTATGGAAAGCAGTAAAACAGTTAGTTGATGTATGTGCATAAGCGGATCCAGAGGGGGAGCCATGGGGCTTAATTGAAGCAACAGGGCTTAATTTGAAGGCCCCATACATCCTGGTTAAACGAAATTAGGTAAAACGTTTGAATACTTATGTCCACGTTGTTTCAATTAATTAATTAAGGCCCCTGGCCTCCTCTCTGGATCCGCCTATGTGTATGTAAAAGTAAATTATTGAAAGCGAAACTAAATAAAAGTAAGGTTCTTCTCTTCGAAAGAGAAGGAGAGTCAGCATGTAATATTGTGGTGGGTAGAGATAATTCTGATGTTGTGAAAGAACTTAAGTATCCGAAGTGTTCGATTGACAAGAGATGTACAAGTATATTGGAAGTGGAAATTAGAGTGAAGCAAGGTGAGCAAGTCATGGGTGTAGTTAAAGTTCTGGCAAGAAAAAAGTGCTTGAATGTAGATGCAGGAAAAGATTGACCTGAAGGTGAATGGGTGCCAATACTGATGTATGGATGTGAGACCTTGCTTGGCAAGATAGTTAGCCCCAGAAAGGAGAAAGAAAAGTTGAGATAAATAATTTAAGAAGCATATGACGGGTGTGAAAAAGATTGACTGGATGAGAAATGAGAATGTTCGGGGAAAATGTGGCAAAAGTAATTGTAGGTGAGAATGAAGGATAGTACGCTACATTGGTATAGTCATATTGACAATGAGTAATGACTATTATTATTATTATTATTATGATTACTATTATTATTTGCTAAATTATTCTTTCTTATTTTTCAGCTTCTAACATTCAAGCAAACATATGGAGAAGACCCTGAAGTCACAGCTCTGAAGAAGGAACTTAACGAAGCTTACAAGAATTAAAGTTATTCTGAGAATGCCAATGATAATAATTATGTAATTCATTATAATCCCCTAACTATATATCATAGTAATCTATTGTATATCGTATGTAAACGTTGAGGAAAATAATAGATATAATGAATAGAAGGAAAGACTAAATTAATGGTTATAAGACATAAAAGCTTCTCCACCTCTTAAAATTAGCTGCAAAGAAAACATTTTTTTAAGACCAATGTTTGCATGAAATATTTATTTCGCTTTTCACAAAATTCCATTTTAATGTTGAAATTTTTGAGGGAAAAATGTTTTCTACAAAATTCCAGTTCAAAAATATAAAAGGAGCAAAACAAACATTTTTTAATATATATATATATATATATAATATATATATATATATACACACACACACACACACATATACACACACACACACACACACACAGTGTGTGTGTGTGTATATATATATATATTTAAAAAGTTTCTGTAAAGTGTAGATTTGGGAAGTTTCGTGGACGATAATTTTTTAATCGAGCTAAACTTGTACGAGGGAAGTCTTCAAAAGATAAATTTTGATTGCCTGAAAGAGGGAGAAAAAAAGAAAAAAAATCAAAGGCGGAGATTTATTGGCTCTTTTGATTGTAAAAACAACCTTTATTGGCCGAAAAAATTCTAGTTTCAAAAATTAAAGCAATTTATAAAACAGGAAACAATATATATAGTGTATATATATGGGATGGAACTCAGAATGGTTCCCCGAGAAACTTTTATGTTACACACAGACCGTGCATGGAACACGGACCGCTTCTGGGAAAATTAAATCCACTAGTCCAAATAAGTGTCTTTGTGAGTGACCCGTTGCCCACGTCTGGCTAACATCATGGAAAAAGAAAAACTATAGTATTTGTCATTTACCATTACTCATTTGGACTAGAGTGGATTTAATTTTTTCAGAAGAGTTCCTTGTTCCAAGCACGGTCTGTGTGTGTGTGTGTAAAAAAAATAAAAATAAATAAATAAATATATATATATATACAGGAAGCATCTTTCTTTAAATGTAATTGTATATAATGAAGTATAAAAAGGACAATAATCTACTAAAGGACAATACATAAATTTAAATACATGTGCTGTTATGAAAATAAAAGAGGAGCATTTCTCTTTGTTTTACTGGTTAGCCTGTTCATAATAATCATTTCGCAATAATGTTACATTTTATATAGTAAATAAATTGTCAGAAAATTTAACTCTGACATGAAACTAACATTCATAATGCATTCCCACCACCACCTGACCTTAATCAGTAGCCAAATGTACGATAATATTGAAGCTTTACAACTCAAACTTTATTTTCAATCAACCTTTCTTTGATATTCGCATTGGTTGGAAGTTTTTCCTCGATCTTCGCACCAGTTCGAATTATTTTTCTGAAACTTTTACCATTTGCATTTAGTTCTGGTGGATTTACAGAGTACTGTAGTTTATGATTATTATATTATATTATTATTGAAGTGTTCGATATGTCTTCATTTTCTAATTAATTAACGAGTTAAATTTGGGATCACCTGAAGATCAGGGCCCCCAGCCTTCTTTAGTTAGCCTTATAAAGCTAACTAACGAAAATATCACGATCTAACCAAACCAATCGTTAGGTCAACTGTACGCCCTTGACGATTGGTAAGGTTAGGTCTTGATATTTTCGTTAGTCAGCCTTTTAAGGCTAACTAACAAAGGCTGGGGCCCTGATGTTCAGGTGATCCTAAATTTTTGTATACGTAAAGTATCATATGTACTGTTATAGTCTATCGATAGTTTGGATTATTGGCAGGTAATTAACTATTGTTGACCCTATTATATAGGGTGGGAGTAAATATTTGTTTTAGCACACATCGGTGTTTTTCGACAAAAATATATTTTCTGGATAATTTTTAGTCGTTTTGCACGAATCTGACATCTGTTTTCTGTGCAAATGTATAGTTTTTTTAGATATCTTCACTTGAAGATATCGCAAAAACTACGCGTTTGCACAGAAAACGGATATCAGATTCGTGCAAAACGACTAAAAATTTACCAGAAAAATATGTTTTCTCCTTCTAATAAAGAACCTAACCTAATATAACCTTAACCTAACCCTAACGTAGCCCAGTAAATATTCGTTTAAATGAAGAGCGAAAAAATTAACATATCGCGAATACGGCTACTTAAATGAGGAGCGGAAAAAAAAAAAAAAAATGGTGAAATCACTAGATAAACTCGATATTTTCAAGTGAAGATATCAAAAAAATTACACGTTTGCACAGAAAACGGATGTCAGATTCGGGATTACCCGAAGATCCGTCACCCCAGCCTTTTTCAGTTAGAAAGCTTTATAAGGCTAACTAACAAAAATATCACGACCTAACCTAACCAATCGTCAAGGGCGTACAGTTGACTTAACGACTGGTTAGGTTAAGTCGTGATATTTTCGTTAGTTAGCCTTATAAAGCTAACTAAAAAAAGGCTGGGGTGACGGATCTTCAGGTGATCCCAGATTCGCGCAAAACGACTAAAAATTTACCAGAAAAATATGTTTTAATCGAAAAACATCGCTGTGTGCTAAAACGAATATTACTCAGGGTGGGATAAGTTAATTCATTTCAGTCAGAACGGCCCTGATTTGGGTTTCCAACACGTTGTTTTGTACGACTTTCCTTAAGTTTGAGGAGTATAGACATTGCCGGAAATTCGCTTTACGTGCTGAATTAAACTTAAATATTGGACTTCAGTTTCTATTGCAGGTTTAGATTTATTTCGTACCTATTCCAGTTTATTGTCGTAAGAAGGTTAACACCATTTAAGTTAAATTTGACTTAAAACCCATTTCTTTTACGGACTTTCGAATTTAACTTCAATAAATACAGTGCTTAAAGCCACCTCACTCGAAATAATTCGTGGCACTTTAACCCAGAGTACATTTCAAAGTAACTCGTGAGTAGTATGATGGCATTTGGTCCGATAGAATGGATCATTTTTAAAATTTCCTCCTTGCGTTCCTTCATGAGGGGTCCACCTCCTCCTTAGGGTCTTTTTTGAAGCTTCATGGTCCTTCATGAGAGATATTTGTAGGTTTAAAAGAAAAAGAAAAAAAAAAACAAGCAGAATTGATCAATTTAAGAATTTCCTCCAGGGGTTCCTTTAGAAGACTTCACCGTCTTTCATGAGAGAAATTTATAAAACAAACAAACAAACAAACATTCCCTGACGAGATGTTGAGTTGAGTAGGAAAAAAATTCGTACCTCATTTTACGCAGCGTTCTGGCGCGTTCCGACGTATCCGGTTTCGCGGGTCCCATTAGTTTATCTTTTTGGAAGCATTTGTGCAGGAGATGCATTTCTGTAGCATCAGGTTTCTGCTGATATATATATATATATATATATATATATATATATATACACACAAACTCAGAATGGTCCCCTGAGAAACTTATATGTTAAACACAGACCGTGCATGGAACAAGGAACTCTTCTGGGAAAATTAAATCCACTATAGTCCGAATAAGTAATGGTAAATGACAAATACCATAGTTTTTCTTTTTCATGATGCAAGCCCGACGTGGGCAACGGGTCTCTCGCAAAGAGGTCCCATAAATATAGCTTCCCTCACCAGCTATCTGCAAAGCAGACAGGATCCAGCTTTGGGACATGGATCTAGGGTTTAAAGCAGCCTAGCCCTGCTACATTTAGAACCTCAATATAAGCAAAAGACTCTCTTTGCGAGAGACCCGTTGCCCACGTCGGGCTTGCATCATGAAAAAGAAAAACTATAGTATTTGTCATTTACCATTACTTATTCGGACTATAGTGGATTTAATTTTCCCAGAAGAGTTCCTTGTTCCATGCACGGTCTGTGTTTAACATATAAGTTTCTCAGGGGACCATTCTGAGTTTGTGTATATTAAACGGACGTGTTATGTGCCTTGAAAAGTGGACGCTCAATGTCCCGGTTGAGGTTTAAGTTTTGTTTTTTTGGCTAAAAATACAATAGTTACCCCTTTTTCTTTGATGTATTCAATCCGACGTGAATGCAACGAGTCTTTTGCTTATATTGAGGTTCTAAATGTAGCAGGGCTAGGCTGCTTTAAACCCTAGATCCATGTCCCAAAGCTGGATCCTGTCTGCTTTGCAGATAGCTGGTGAGGGAAGTTATATTTATGGGACCTCTTTGCGAGAGACCCGTTGCCCACGTCGGGCTTGCATCATGAAAAAGAAAAACTATGGTATTTGTCATTTACCATTACTTATTCGGACTATAGTGGATTTAATTTTCCCAGAAGAGTTCCGTGTTCCATGCACGGTCTGTGTTTAACATATATATATATACTGTATATATATATATATATATATATATATATATGCTAGCAAATTAAAAAAATAAAAACAACGTGTATATATTATGTATATAAGAGCTGTAGTGTCTGGCAAATAGCAAAGATTTCTTTAACGCCAACCGCGGCCTTATGGCCACATGAGCTTCACAAACGAGCCTTGCAATCTGAATGATTATTTTGGTTTAAATAGGAAAACCTTAAAATAAAATTCCATAATACACCACCTGCCTAATTGACCTATTCGAAAACGTGTAAAACCTCAAAAAGAAAAAAAAACAGTAAAAAACCTTTAAAATTAAGTTTCTGCCAACTGTGTGTAGATTCATCGCTTCGGTTTAATATATTAATACCGATACCACACAAAATAAAATTAGAATAAATAGAGTTAACTCGTAAACAAATTTTGTTTTGTTCTAATATTTGTATTACGAAATAGATCCAGAAAATATTAACTAAAGTCATTTAAATTTCATTTATCTAATCTAAGGGGAAGCTAATATATTTCAATGCATTCGTGGTAACAATCATCATGAACAGAAAATATGGTTCTTTTGCATTATCCTCCCAACACTAATTTTTTTATATAATGTTGGTTTGGTTTTGGTTATGGTACTTTATTTTCCTTCCATTATAAAAAAAATTAGTGTTGGTATTAGGTTAGGTTAGGTTAGGTTTGGTTAGGTTAGGTTACGGTAAAAACAGCCCGCCGCAGGCGTTAGCCGTTATAAAAAAAAAATTGGTGTTGGGAGGATAATGCAAAAGTACCGAAAATATTATCAGTATTATCATAGCTAATTATATACATATATATATATATATATATATATATATATATATATATATCAGACCTTTTAAAAAAGAACAGGATGAACACGCACATTTGCACACATGCAATTTATATTTCATATATTCAAACATCGATGTTCTACTTCATTGTCATATAGTTCATCCAGTTAACCTGTAACTCCTGTTCTAAGCTATATATCTGTAAGATAAATTTAAAGAAATGCTAGCACTAGTCATGCATATTCGGGTACATTCATGATCAAATACGGACTCATTAAATCTGTTTTCTGTCTCTAAACATCCACTTAGGGTAATTATTATTATTATTATTATTATTATTATTTTTATTATTATTATTATTCTGATATATGTAAACCATTATTTAAATTAAACATTTGATTTTCTTCAAAACAGTTGGCAACTCAAACTTTTAATGTAGGCATAAGAGAAAATAGCGATCACGCGAACATTATGCTATTTCATGCTTTTCATGCTTCTATTTCAAATCCTATGGTCCTATTAAGCTTATCAACATCATCATACCATTAACAATATATAATATAGGCACACACACAGACACACAAATATATACACACACACATATATATATATATATATATATATATATATATATATATATATATATGTATATATATATATATATATATATCTATATATATACAGCGTGTCCCAAAGAAATGTATACCCACTTTGTTCGATAATACCAGCTATGAGGATAATAAATATATTACTTTTTATATGTTTTTTAATACAGAAGTTTCTCCTGAATCTAAATATGTAATTATTTTTATTAAAAATTGAAAAACAAAAAAGTTACAGATGTTTAAATTATAATTATTATTTTCGAGACTTCATGTGCGATATTTTCTAATATTTTAACCGACTGTTTTGAGATACTTATGTTTAGTGTTGATATTGAAGTATAAATGTTGTAATTATTAGTTAATTCAAAAAATTTACAAATTCCATGGTTAAATGACACTTTATCTAAGATGTTCAAATTGTCGTTAGAAAAGAACAAACGTCGCAGAGTTATAAGATGTTAGATAAGGTTAGAGCAAAACTGTAGTCTTGCCTAATTAGAAACTCAACGAAATGGCTAGGCTAAGCTAGGCACTAAACATAAGTATCTCAAAACAGTCGGTTAAAGGCAGGCCAGGCCATAAAAAAAATATTAGAAAATATCGCACATGAAGTCTCGAAAATAATAATTCTAATTTAAACATCTGTAACTTTTTTGTTCTTCAATTTTTAATAAAAATAATTACATATTTAGATTCAGGAGAAAATTCTATTAAAAACCATATAAACAGTAATATATTTATTATCCTCATAGTAGGTATTATCGAACAAATTGGGTATATATTTCTTTGGGACATGTTTATATTATATATATATATATATATATATATATTATATATATATAATATATAATATATATATATATAATATATATATATATATATATATATATATATATATAACCAGATAAGTAGGGGTGTGCCAAAAAAAACACTTTCTTAATATATCCAATTAATATAAAACGACTAGCGAGTTTTACAGGGCATACTCTGGTATTTAACCTCGTATTACTATGCATTGAATCAACTTTTGTCTCGAAACAGTTATTCCATCAATATTATACACATTAACCAGAAGAGCTGCGAGCAAATAGACGTTCATTTTTCCATTGTGGCCCTAATTCTATTCTCAGATTCTGATGAAACGAGTTGTTTTATATACTTTCACCTTCTATCCCTCACGCATATTGTATAGTTCAATTAGAACATATTTTGTAGAAACAGGATTATGGTGATTTGCTTTCGTCCATATATGAGGATTGTTGAACAAAGATTGTTGGCTAAAATTATCGCACAGTCTTTCATGTGGAATGAACAATACCACTAAAGTAATTGAATACGTATCTTCGATAATAATTGTTCATACAACAAAGATCTTTCACTACACGATCGCTTCCCAGGGATGATATTTAATCAAACCTGAAAGTTGCATTCTCTGCAAATTCTGGTCGCGTTGTGCAACAAATCGGGGCGAGCCCACGCCTGTTTATTACAACTTCTTTCAAAGCAGTCCTAAATCCTCTAATCTTTCCTCTGAAGCAGGAGTCACACCAAACTATTTTACGATTTCTAACATTTACATACTGACAGAAGTGAGGAGGCCGCACCTACAGTATGTAGATATGTAAATGTAGTACAATATACAAATTTTATCAGCTTGGATAATTCCTCAATGCGTTTGCATCACACATTCCTATCTGTACTACCTAAAAATTAGCTAGCTAGTTACCAGCTAATGATCAAAAGAATATCATGGTTCAGCAAATATAACGCACAAATTTTGGTCGATGTTTTAGACCCTAGACGGCCATTTTTATAACAGCGCACATCATTATATATATATATATATATATATATATATATATATTATTTATCTGATGGAAGTTAGAAGTTGGGGGTAGGAGGAACCTGTATTATTATTATTATTATTATTATTATTATTATAGTAGTAGTAGTAGCAACAGTAGTTTAAAACTTATTTTCATTTCTACATAGCTGGCTAGGTAAGCATTCACTACACCGATGTTGGTATGTAGTATATCTGAAATACCCAAATGTATCCAACGGTTGTCTGATGTATGAGCGTATAAACATGATTACTCTTTAATAAACACCAAAGGTAGTTCAAACAACGTGTACAGACTTACAAATATTAGTCAACAACGATATTACCATCATTAGGACTAAATTTCCCAAAAACAATCAACGCATCAAATGAAAATTTTCACTTAAAACATATTATTAACTATCATCCAAATCACTAATTTTATCTATCTACCTGTCCATTGGTAAACAGTTATATAAGTAAATAGTCAGACGTTATAGCTATAGATACAATCAAATTGGAATTCTGAGTCGCTAAAAATTCAGTTTTCAGAAATGGAAAATCTGGACATCATGTGAGGTGTCTCCGAGTTCAGAAATCTGTGAGCCTACATTATATATATATTATATATATATGAAATTAGGTCTGAAGACGCTTAACTTTAAATGGCTGTCCTCTATCTTTCACATAAATTTTATTTGATGTTAAATTTCTGGTTATGGAGGACGAACACATTAAAAATTTATCTTTCCTCTTCTTTGACTCTCACCTGTACTTTTCCTTCCTGCTAAAAGTTCGTTTTCATTCAGCCTGTCCCAAAGAAGGGCAATCGCTCTCAACCTCCGACGATCGTCCAATTGCTTTGATTTCTTGCCCTTCCAAATTTTTTAATCTATCCTTAATAGGAAGATTCTTAAACAACTTTCTTCTCACAATCTTCTTTTAGATCGTCAGTATGGATTCCACCGTGGCCGGACAGTTTGCCTACGGACAGTTTGCCTACGGACAGTTTGCCTACTGGACATTATGCCTATGGACACCATGCCTATGGACACCAGGCCTACCGGACATTATGTCTAACGGACATGATGCCTAACGGACATGATGCCTAAAGGACATTTCGCATCTACACTCTTTCATGACGAGAATATTTTCTTAATTTTTTTTATTATATAGTGAACAACTGTGGTATATTTATCCTTACCTTATTTAACTTATTTAACTTATTTAACTTCAGATTCATGCAAAAGAATTAATTCAAAATTGGCTCTGAATTGCACTTATACTCGTCAATAATTTACCAATAGTTTACATTGGAAGTTCCAACGACCACAGTGGTCAGTCTAGCAGGTTAGGTTAGGTTAGGTTAGGTTAGGTGGGACTTTGCCACCAACCAAGAAAAAGTACGAGTATGTCAATCAGCGCCTGAAGAACCTCGTGGAGAAGTATGACACCACCCCGGTTCTTGAATATCTTCGTGGCATTGCTCACAATTTATAGAATTTCTGACTATGTTCGTTCATTCTAGATTGATTTTTTGGTTTCATTGCATTTAAATGTTTTCTTGCCTCACTATGTCTTTTCCTTCTACACTGATTTTTTAAAATCTTATTATATCTCCGGCAAAGATGTTATTTTATATATGGTTTTAAAAAAATCCATTTTAGACATGAATTTTATTCTTTTTTATTTATGTTAAAATCCTAATAAATGTAATTAAAATAAAATTAAATATATGAAAATGAAATAAAATGAAATAGAATGAAATAGAATTGAATAAAATCGATGCCTCAATAAGCTGCGTCTGTTAGGCGTGTCGTCCTTTAGGCATCATGTCCGTTAGACATAATGTCCGGTAGGCATGGTGTCCATAGGCATAATGTCCAGTAGGCAAACTGTCCGTAGGCAAACTGTCCGTAGGCAAATTGTCCGTAGGCAAACTGTCCTAGCCTTGGATTCCACAAGGGTCGCACTACTGGTGATCTTGCATATCTCTCTAACTGTTGGTCATCCTTCTTTCGGGATTTCGCTGAAACTTTCGCTATTGCGCTGGACATCAAAAGCTATTGATAGAGTCTAGGACAAATCTTTAATTAGCAAACTGTCCCTCCCTCCTTCGGTTTCTATCCTTCTATCAGTGCCTTCATCTCTAATTCCTTTCTGGCCGAACTATAGCTGCAGTTGTAGATGCCCACTGTTCGTCCCCTAAAGCTATTAACAGTGGTGTTTCTCAGGGTTCTGCCCGCTCACCCACTCTCTTCCTTTTATTTATTTATGATCTTTTAATTCGCACTTCTTGTCTTATTCGCTCCTAGGCCGGTGATTCCACTCTGAGAACCTGACCTCTGATCTTTCTGCTATCTCTGATTGTGGCAGGGAAAACCTTGTGGCTTTCAATACCTCAAAACTCGGTTCCTCCATTTGTCTACTCGTTACAATCTTCCGCACTACTTTCCTTTACATTCAACAAAATACACCTCAGTCCTTCCTCTTTTCTTAACAATCTTGGCGCTTCCTTTTATCGTGATCTTTCCTGGAAAGATCACATATACTCTCTTTCTAAAACAGCTTCTAAGAGGTTAGGTGTGCTGTACCGCCACCGCAGTTTCTTCACCCCACTCAGTTACTATCTCTGTACAGGGGTCTTGTTCGCCCCTGTATGGAGTATGTTTCTCATGTGTGGTGACGGTTCAAGCCACACAGCCGTACTTGACTGGGTGGAATCAAAGGCTTTTCGTCTCATCAATTCCCCGCCTCTTACTGATTGTCTTCAATCTCTATCTCTTCGCTGCAATGTTGCCTCACTCTCTCTCTACTATCTTTATCATAACGGACATTCCTCTTCTGAACTCTCTAACTGCGTGTCTCCTGCGTTAAGGAGGGCACACTGTACCAGACTTTCTACACATTCCTTTTCTGTCCAACTATCTAATGCAAGAGTTAATCGAGTTTTTCAGTTTTTCATCTACTCAACCGGTCAACTCTGGAACAATCTTCCTCAATCCATCTTTCCTCCTGTCCATGACCTCCCATTTTTCAAACGCAGAGCAGAGTGTCTAGGCATTTCGAAAACCCCGGCCCCTGATTTTGCCTATTCTTCTTCTATGGGGGAAGGGAATTTTGCGGGACATTTGCCCTTGACCCCTCCTTTCTGCATAAATAAATATATATATATATATATATATATATATATATATATATATATATATATGCCAGTACTATATTCCATTTTGATACCAAGGTTAGTAGGGAGAGACACTGTACTATTATTTAATACTTTTAATTCTTCCCAAAAATCTCTTGTTTCTTACTGACAGGCTTTCTAACCAGAGCATCTTTTAGTTATATATCACTGGTCGACAAAATCGAACTTTTTATTTGTCACATGAATAAAAATGAGTGGATCTTATAGGTTTTTTACCGCTGAGTTAAAAAATGGCCTCAGAATTTTTCTATCACCCACCAATATTGAGTGAATCGAAAATGAAATTTGGACTAATTTATAGTCGTAATAGCAATATCAAAGTAGAAAATGCATATTGAATTCACCTAAAATGTGGCTACTGATGATTTACGCTTGTATTTCGCCTCTGGGCCATCCCTTGACAATGTCCAGCAGTAGTCATCCAACATGCTGGGGCTCCACTTGCCCTGGTATCGCTTCTCCATCGTGGATATTTGTTGATGAAAGCGTTCCCCATGCTCATCACTAACATCGCCTAAGTTTGTTGGGAAGAAGTCGAGATGTGAGTCAAGAAAATGAATTTTCAACGACATGTTGCACCCCACGTCTTTGTAGGCCTTGAGAAGTTCTTCAACAAGTGACTCTTAATTTTCGGCCTTGAAGTTTCCGAGGAAATTTGTGTTCACTACTTTAAATGCTCTCCAAGCTGCTCCTTCAACTTCACTTAGAGTTCATCAAACGCACTGTCTCTCATGATTTCTCTAATTTGCGGGACCACAAATATCCCTTCTTTGATTTTGACCTCCTAATCCTCGGAAATTTCTGTTTCAAGTAGAGACCCCCCCCCCCCCCCCCCCTCCATGCCATTTTGATCCATAGCCTTAACAAAATTTTCCATTAAACCAACTTTAATATGTAGTGGTGGCAAATAACTTTTTTAGATTAAGAAGAGGTGAACTGGTAAGATTTTTATGCCGTGGAATCAACGCTTGTCGAAGTGGCCATTGTTTCTTTGGGTAATGGCTTTCCCGTGCTCTGCTGTCCCATTCACAGAGGAAACAATAGAATTTCATATAACCAAGTTATAAACCAAGAAGAAGTGCAATCACTTTCAAGTCTCCACAGATATGCCAAAAGTATTTATCATATTGGATATGTTTCACAAGCAGGTGCATATTGTCGTATGATTCCTTCATATGTACGGCATGTGCTAATGGAACTGAAGGGTATGTATTTCCATTATGGAGTAATACAGTTTTTAAACTCAGCTTCGAGGAATCAATAAATAGGCGCCATTCGTTTGGATCATGTTGTTGGCTAAGGGTTTTCATGAGAGGGTAGAAAGTTTCTTTGATGCTTGCGGTAAAAAGATATCTTAGTGCCTTTTTCTTGAAGATTCCAACCTTTCAACCTGGTAGCCGAAAGTTTGGATAGATCTTTTGACAATTTCAGATCACAGAAAAGCTCGCTCAGGTCTGCTTGAAATATTAAGTGAGGCTCTGTCGATGAACAAGATGGTTCAAACATTGGATCAACATCGTCCGTCAGTAAACCATGTTGAGCTTCGTCATTACCATTGTACATCAATTTCATTTTCATCATCTAAACTCCACGTTTCCGGTGGCCTTGGTACTGGCAAATGTTTATTATGTAAAACAGGCCTTATGGCTGATGGTAAATTTGGGTATTGTACCATATGTTTAGATTTCGCAGTAATGCCAGGTATATTTGTTAAGCAGAAATAACAATCCGTTAAATGGTCTTTCGGCTCTCTCCATATCATCGGAACAGCAAACGGCATTTGACGAGACCCATTTAGCCAGCCTGTCAGAAGTCTTAAACACGTAATACAGCATATATGAGGTGCCCACGTCTTGTTCTGATCCCCTACCTTGCAACCAAAATAAAGTTCGTATGCTTTTTTGACGAGAGGGGTGAAATTTCGCCTTTGAAATTTAAGTGTTAACTTTCTGCACACATAACAGAAACAGTTTGGATGGTTGACACACTTGCGTGGCATTCTGTCATGAAACAATACCAACGCACTGTCACAAAAAATTATTAAGGAAAATCATGAATAAAATGCACGATGTTCACTGAGTGAAATCAAATGAGTAACTGACAAATGAAAGTCAACAGTGACGTGAAGCAACTTATAAGCAGAGGAAGAGGAAGGGGAAGACCCCGCCCCCTTCCTATTCTCACTCAAATCCTAAGTAATGTAAATTCTTGTGTCACTCTAAAACTGCGGGTGAAAGAAAAATTCTGTTTTCATTTTCGTAATCAACGTAAAAAATTACACATAGTTCAAGTAAAAATATCTCTGTGGCAAAAACTTTGTTGACCAGTGATTTATTTTTAACAGCGAAGATACAAATTTTTTTTAATAATATTCTTTTCTTACTTGTATCCATGGAACAGATATAAATAATTGGGAATGATTAGGTACCTTACTTTTTGTACCATTTGCAAATTTTAGATGTTTTACTTAACAGTCCTTGATGTGAATCGTCTGGCTGTAAAAATAAGAGTATTGGACCTCTCACTATACACAACGTATCCCAGTGAGACAGTGAAGAAGTTGTCTGAGAGCTGAAATAAACTTACTGTATATAATGTATAAATGATTTGGCAAGCAACCTTGAAGATGAGAAGTTTAAGTTAAATAGAAATTCAGAAGAAATTAAATATTAGTATAGAGAACTGGATGAAAATTTTACAAAATAGATGAAATACAGAAGTTTACAAGTAGGATTTTAACCTTAAATAATAAAATAAAACATTTTGCATCAAAGAGTCGCTCATAGGTTTGGGGAATAATTTTAGGATCACCTGAAGATCAGGGCCCCCAGCATTCTTTAGTTAGCTTTATAATGCTAACTAACGAAAATATCACGATCTAACCTAACCAATCGTAAGGGCGTACAGTTGACCTAACGATTGGTTTGGTTAGGTCGTGATATTTTTGTTAGTGATAGTTTTGTTAGGACGGTTTGGAATTATGTGGAACCTTGTCAAGTGTCTTAATAAATTCCAATTAAGTAATGTGTAGGATTAGATTATGTCCATCATCTACCTGATCAGAAAAAAATTTGAAAATCTAAAAACCCTTCTTAATTTAATTCTATGTTGTGAACTTGAAATAAAATTAAAACTATCCAAATGTCCTTAAATATTAGTGCTTTTATAGCTTTTCTAAGCGACAGTCCATTCATCAACGTACCATACACAAATTTTTATACTACATTCGAGTCAGGGGGTTGAATCTTATGTTTTAAAATCTTGAGGCAGAAAGTTCTGACAGGTTTTTGTACATATTGTGGTTTGAATAGTTTTAGTGAATTACCAAAGTAACCTATATAACACTATTTATACAATTTACAAGTTGTGCTTCATTCATAACTAACAAACTAGTTGAAAAGGGCGAAAATTTAATTAATGATCGGCTGCATATTATAAAATATTTTTTCCTCTCTGCAGATCCACTACGTGCAGTTTACGCTTTGTGCTGCAAAATAAAGATCATCTGTCTGCTTTAAAATCAATAAAATCAATAAATCACTCTTGCTGTAGGTTAAAGTCTGAATCAATAAATCATGCATCGTTAGAGGGAGCATCAAGGTTCAAAAGCTCTTTGTAACAAGCATCAATATACCAACAACTTTCAGATTTTTATTTTTTATTTTTTCTTATACATTATCCAGCAATTGAAATGCAGTGTATCACACCAGAGGCTCCATTGCCCTCGGCTTTCTTCCCGTCTCTCTATTTCGCACTTATCTGCAAGTGGGATCATTACATCCTCTACGTCCATCCAAGCTGTATTTACTGATATCTCAGCTTTCTGTTCAGCGGCGTCTACACTGATTCTACTTTTAAATAGAAATATATTTGTAATTTTCTTCTGAACCATGAATCAAATACTCCATTATATTCGCATGCATAACAAACAAACCTTATCTTAAGAACCATAGAGATAAAGACTTCACCAACAACCCTTGAATTGAATCTCGACAATGACCAGCAGGTCCTCGCCTTATAGCAGCAGCATGAGAATTTGTCAGTTGTTATATTTCCATTCTAACCTTGGTCTAGGACCTAGGTTAATATGAGCAATTTGTCAGATGTGGTATATCAACTTGAATTGACTTACAGAAACGTCATATCTCATGACCGTTTAGTTATGCTATTTTAACTGAAGGGACTCAACAGGCTTGTAACTACAAGTTTATTTATTTTAAAGGTATCACATATCTAGTCAATTTACGACTCAACTTACAATCTGCTTACTTAGAACTAATTTTCCCAATCACGGTCTGCCCTTCCTCTGTGGACTTAGTAATTATTTATTATTTTTCCAGTTATTTATTTCTTACATATCTTTTATTTATTTTATACGCCGTTCATTACACTATGTTGCAAAATTTTGGAAAATTTGTGTTTATCTTATTTTTTTGGTGTTTCTTTATGTTTTTGGGTGCGCTGAATCATTAGTTTTCTCGTGAAAACTCTAGTTTCTTCTGAAAACCATAATCTATTCTTTGTACCTAGTGGCTTATCAGAGCAAAATCACAATGAAAAAAAGGAAAGGAAACTAAATATATTTCATATTTAAAGATATATAATGTGTGTATATATATATATATATAATGTATATAATGTATATATAATGCGTATATAATGTATATATAATGCACCCAAATATAATATGCACACAAATATGTTCACAAATCTAAACGGATAATACTTAAAAATGTACATTTGAGCGACTTTTTCTCTTGTAGTTCCGTGGATTATCTCGTATTAAACACCAGATATAGTCGCCCATCATAGCTTCGTCCCATTTTCCCTGATATCTCCTCTCCATGGTTTGGATATCTTGGTGAAAACGTTCACCATGTTCTTCACTTACGTCATCCAAATTTGGTCTGAAGAATTCTAAATGCGAGTCTAGATAGTGTAACTTCAGGGACATTCTACACCCTAACCTTTGAAAGTGTTTGAGTAGATTTTCTACTAGCTCTTTGTAGTTGTCGTTCTTCGTGTTACCTAAAAATCCATGGAATACAAGCATAAATGACTGCAATGCTAACATGCGTCTGACTTGAGGTCCAACAAATATGCCTCCCTTGATTTTAGCTTCAGAAAGTTTGGGAAACATTGAACGTATATGATAAAGAGCATCACTTTCAGCATCCAAAGCTTTGATGAATTGCTTAATAAAACCAAGCTTGATATGCAGCGGGGGTAGCAAAATTTTGTCTGTTGGAACAAGGGCTTCGTTAAGAACATTGTGTTTGTCTGGATTAAGCTCATTTCTCACGGGCCATTCCTTTCTGAGAAAGTGCTCACCTCTATCTCTCTTGTAGAGTGAAATGTCTACCATGCAGAAGTAGTAATCATCGTGGTGATTGGTTTGATCCCTCCAAATGCGAGGAATAGCAAATGGCATGCCTTTTCTGGTACCTCGCAGCCATCCTTCTAATGTGGAACGGCAGCTTCCACAGCAAAAGTGAGGTGCCCATGATTTATCTTGATCGCCCATGGGCATGCCAAAGTAAGCGTGATATGCTGTACAAAACTTCGTTCCTGTGTCAATTTTGTGCTTTACTTGCTTTGGATTGATGTAATGGCCGCAAACATAACAAAATGAATCTGCAGAGTGTCTACAGGGCCTATTGGTAGCCATCACCATATAATTCTAATTCAAATATCTGAAAAATACAAAAAAACATTTCATAAACAGAAATAAGAAACCAAATGTGTACAAATATTTAATAATGAGTCTTAACCAATAAAAACATTACTAATAAACTCCAGTTTTGGGGACTTTTTGAATTTTGCACTTGAAATTACTTTTGCTATCTCAGAAAAAATGCCTTAAAAATGTCGAGAAAGCGTTTTCTAAATTTGACCATATCAGAAAAACTATAGTTTTCCGAGCAAAACAGATGCCAAATCTGTAATCAGCGTGGCCGAAACATATAGAAAAGATCGAAAAATCAACATAAACAAAAAATTACTTTAATGCAATCATGACAATTCACTCAGCTTTACAATCACCAGAATCTGAGATGCACACACCAAAAAAAAATTGAATTGCGCCACATCCATGCTTAACTAGCGTCCTCAAGCAAGGATCCTTATAGGTTTCATATGTTCGTTGTCTGTCCACCACACACACCGTCTTCAGTTACATTCAAATATATAATTGAAACTCTTTATGACCCATCCTTCCAAGTCATTTTTGATCACTTCTACCATAGTCCAGTTTCAACGTCCCTGTATATAATTCAGCCTTTTAACCACGTATCCCCAATTCTTAATAGCGTTTTTTTTAAACATCTTTCAAATCCTGATTTAAAAAATGTTCTTTGTACTGTTGATGGCTGGGCAATGATGTCCAAACCATCTACCTGTTCTATTCTCAATTCATTGCTTAACCTCTTTCTATTCCTTAAAGATAGGCATTGTTCATTCTTGTTAGACAGCTTTTCGGGTTTTCCAGTTCTGAGATTGTTAATTACAAAAGATGTTTCCCTACTAACTGTTAATGTTTAGGAAACCACACCTCGAAATTCAAGTAATGCAAGACACTCAAGGTTTTACCTTCTTTATACAGAAACACAGTTCTAGGCCACTCTTCAGGAAATAAGATTAAAACTATCCAAATGGTCTTAAATATTAACTGCTTTTTATAGCTCTTCCAAGCAACAATCCATTCATGAACGTACCATACACAAATTTTTACACTACACTTGAGTCAGGTGGGGGGTGGAGTGATATATTTAAAATCTTGAAGCATGAAGGTCTGATAGGATTTTGTACATATTGTAGTTTGAATAGTAACCTCGTCTAACCTGTCCTATTCAACATCATTTTAGCACAGTCCACTTAATAACCTAGCCTGCCCTAACGTAACCTAAACGCCTTTTAACGCTAACCGCAACTGTGCAAGAGTAATCTAACCTATCCTAATCTAATAAGATATCCTCGCCTAATTTTATAACTGTGTCGTACGCAAATAAATTATCGTACACACAATGAGGTGGAATGCGACGACGGATTATGAAAATGTTTAACGAACAGTACGACAAGAGGTATTACGTTATGATGCATCTCGCTGACTATAATTCAATATTAGAAGCCCTCAACCTAGTGAATATGAATAACTTGAAATATTCTTGCTACCACACTCACGTTTGCCACGATGAAAGGCCTAGTGAGATCGTAACTAAAGGGATGTATAAATTTTTAATAGAACATGGTGACGAATATCTTTTGTCCCCTAAAAGTGGAGCAATATGGGCACGCGTATTTCTCAAACAGAACCCCACAGTGCTAACTGTTTTATTGTATTACATCGTTTCGTGTACATATTTTTCTGCTTCACCAACCACGTTCCGAAACTGAGTTTTCTGCAAAATATTAAAGTTTGAAGTGCCTAACAGTGTTTATTTATCCTTAAAAAATACCTTTATCTGTAAATCATGCAAAAAATTACAGTGAACAATATTAATTACGCTAACTGCATATATATATATATATATATATATATATATATATATATATATATATATATATATATATATTGCTATTTAAGGTGTATATTGATGGTTTAGTCGCTTCACTTAATGGAAAAAGTTGGATGTTGTATAGACAACATGAAGATAAATAACTTAGTCTACGCCGATAATATGTTATTAATAAGTCCTGTTGTAAAAGGCTTGGTTTGTCTTCTAAAAATCTGCGAATTATATGTACAGAACCAACATATCCTTTTAATGTCATAAACTAAAGTTGGAGAAATTTCAGCCTAAAGCCCCAATCAGTCGACCGATATTAGTTTCAAAATGAGAAGTAAACCAAAAGAGCTTTAAAATCGTGAACCCTTTTTCACATTGCATAGCGGCACTTGAAATAATCTTCTAAGTCGTAACGACAGCTGCTCATTATATAAAGAAGTAGCGTATTCAAGAACCGTATCAAAATAAAGCGTATCCGTAATACGCGCGTCTAATGTAGGCTTCAGCTTGCGGGAATCGACGATTTCAAACATTCTGTCGAGGATGAAACGGTTCCGCGTAGGGACAAGAACGTTATTATCAGAAGCATTCTTCAACATCAGTCGTATATCAATGCATGGCTGATCGTTATTTATACACAACGTACAAACAATGGCGTATGAGGGGGGGTATCACTAATCTACTCTCTTCTTGTACCTACACCTGCAGGTATTTTATAACAATCCTCACTCCACTTCTCAACTACCACGAAGATTCTATTCATCTCCTCAACACTTAAATAAACAACATTCCGTTTACCAGAGTTTGTTTGTCTACAGTCGTTTCCACTACATAGTTAATGGCACCGGTTTTACGCCTGAACACGCGCAATGACTTCGTCACAGACACATCGTACACAGCATTGAGAATGCTGCTCAAAGGAAGTTCCATGATCCATCGTATTCGAGGAGTGCATGTCCACTCGATTCAAGCTCTGAGATGACTGTGAGACACAGGCGAGCGGATCGGCTCGACGGGAGGAGTGAGTCACACCATAAGCTGATGAAACGTGTACGGCGTTGCTCGAATACTTGTATCCCATTATACTGGGTAGGTGTTTTGAGAAATTTTCCGATACATGAAGCAATACCGGTTTTAATGTTTTATCACTCCCACTCCCCAGAATACGCACCATACATTTTTGTTTAGGAGGATTTTCACGAACTAAACACATTTTATTCACACTCAGGTGCACTATTTGAGAGAAACATATGACCATATTTTTCCTTTTTGCTTAGCATGCGATACTCATCTCTAAATTCTGTTAAAAACTCACGCAAACCTTTAGCCACAACCTCACTACAAACCGCGTCATGATATATATTAATGTAGTGGTAAAAATACTTCATATTCCATGATGACAAGATTTACATTCTCAGCCATAGGGTACGAATACTCGATATGATGCAGCATGACATAATACCGCTTGTCAAACCACTCATCAACAAGACTCACTAACCATAACCGTTGCTTCTCTTCTGCACGTGTTGTTTCTTCCACTTCACGGTATATGTAAGCTTTTATAAAGTTTAGTCCTACAACATAGTTCAATACATCGCTTGTACCACGAAATCCTACAATGCTCTCGCCAGAATAGCCGTAGAGTATTTGTACCTGTTGTTCCTTCGCACGATTCAGTGTAGTTTAAAAGTATCAAAGGAGGGTGGAATAGGGAGCCACTCAGTAACCTTCTCTTCACACTTTGCCGAATACCACTTCATAAACGTCGAACAAGCAATATTAAAGGTAGCCATTACTATTTTTCGTATACGTGGGGAAATGCTAGTCTGAGACCCAGGGCTTGCAGTGGTCAACTGAGCACGCAGGGTAGAGATATGCCCAGGTAGTAGCAGGAGTCACGTGACCGATCATACAGGGGAGCGGACCTTAGAACTTTCTCCTGTACATACGCTGGGCAGAGCTTAGAATATTCTCCCGTACACACACACACACACACACACACACACACACACACACACACACACAAAGGAGATAGTGAAACGCTAATCCGTTGCTTCTCCTCTGCACCTGTTGTTTCTTCTATTTCACGGTATATGTAAGCTTTTATAAAGTTTAGTCCTACAACATAGTTCAATACATCACTTGTACCACGAAATCCTACAATGCTCTCGCCAGAATAGTCGTAGAGTATTTGCACCTCTTGCTCCTTCGCACGATTCAATGTAGCCTTAAAAATATCAAAGGAGGGTGGAATAGGGAGATTTTCAGTATCCACCACATCTTGGCACTTTGCCGAATACCACTTCATAAACGTCGAACACGCAATATTAAAGGTAGCCATTATTATTTTCTGTCTACGCTGGAGAATACACGTCTGAGATCCAGGGCTTACTGCGATCAACTGAGCACGCAGGGAAGAGATATGCCCAGGTAGTAGCAGGAGTCATGTGATCAATCTTACAGTGGGCGGAGCTTAGAACTTTCTCCTGTACACACGCTGGGCGAAGCTTAGAATTTTCTCCTGTGCACACACACACACACCACATACACAACACACACACACACACACACACACACACACACACACACACACACACAAAGGAGAAAGTGAAACGCTAATTGAAACACGATTTATTTAATAAACGAAATATTCAAGGTGTATATATATTTACAAATACGTGTAATAAATAATTTAACAATAGACATATCAAACATTATGGTATCCAGAGGGTACGGTATCATAGGTACCAGGCACTTGGCAACGTTTTCTATAGGTGTTACGGCACACCTTTGTTCCCTTAAGTTCCTTCACTCCCTCCAGCTTCTGCATCCGAAAATTGTGGGTACCTACAGTTAGTTGGGGCGGCCGGTCGCCCTCGTCATCATCCAAGCACACTAGATCCTTCAACGAATCAAAGTTAACGACCCGCCGATTCACCTGGTTGAGCGTGATACCCTTAGCTTTCACGATATATTTCATATCCTCCACCACCCTCACCAGTACCCCATAAGTTTTTGGTCCTGTTGGGAGAAAAGAGTGGGCGTATGCGATGTCTCCATACGCATCCTTGATCTCATCAGTCAACTCACCGAGGAATTCATCAATAGGAGGCATGTATTCACCTTCCCTCTCTCTGAATATCACACTATCTGTATCGGCGTACAAAACCCTCCGCCCAAGAGAATGCAATAGGCCCCAAAGTTTGATGCGTGCGTAGGCCGTTGTGAAGCTGGCTCAGGTATGTTTGTAACCCGTGAGGTATCTGTGGCCAATTCGGTATTGTTGTATTTTATTATGTAAGTATTACCTACATTCACGATCTCCATGACCTCTTTATCGGGAGCGTTGGCATAATCCCTGACTTCACTATAACTTTGTGTCAAATGAACGTTCCCTTTGCCAGTATTCTGTGCAAATTTTCCCCAAAGACTGTTTAGACAACTTTGCGCTAAAGCGCTTGCCTGGGTTCTTTACAATTTGGGAACGGTCAAGCTGTATACCTTCACGGTCACGGTAACGTTGAATATAGGCCGATTTTTCATCTTCGGTATCAACTCCTCGCGGATACCCTGATACTTCGACCTTATCTTTCAAAAAAGCGTTTATATATGGCGTGAAAAGGTTGGGTAGCTTCTGAAACTTCCACAACTCATGTATCTTCAATATTCTGTAGCCATGGCGAACAGCTAGATCCAGCTCTGGACTTGTATATACACCTCTGATCTTACGCTGGTTGGCTGTATGATTACAATCCCCATTGTTCTCCTCTGCGCACTTCACGCACAAGGGAAACATGAGATTGTGATCGATAACGACGGGCAAGATCGGCATCCATAAATCGCGTGGGGGAGCACATCTACGAAAGAAAGGCCGAAATAGTACCCGTTCAAATTTGTTGAAAACACCTCGATGGTGGGCAGATCAGGTCCCACCAGTTTCTCAGGTGCACCCACGGGGTACGGATTGTTCTTCATCACGTAAGGATATAAAGAACATAAGTCGTAGTAATGGAGTTTCACGCCCTCCGTAGGCGGAAATTATAGCTTGAAGGATTTGTACGCCCTCCGAACAAGCTATCACCGCATTTGAGAGGATCCAGCACCATTGAACGTTTGATCGTGTTTATTTCTTCACAGTACTGTCCATCTGTTTCCATCCGTCATCATACTCATGCTCCCACAAGACTTTGTGAGTGAACTGGGAACCTATAAGTTGATCGCGCGTGTGGGTCCACGCAAGACTGTCGGCAGGAGATCTATCGTGGATATCTCCTACGATTCCACACTCACGACGGGGGCATCCTTGTCACCAGCAACCGTTAAAGGAGTACACAGTCTTCTCACCAGTGGCACGGTTTTCACTTAGACCATCAACCCAAAAAACACGGCCATTAACCTTAATGGGTACTTCCCCCGTGTTGTTGGCATGCTTTATGCATACACCTGTTTGCTGCTGTAGGTGTTTGAGTCAGTAAATAGCCTTGTGCCCATAACTGCGGGGATTGTTTCTGTGGATAACGGCTAAGGTGTCTTTAGGCATGAAGTTATTCTTGAACACCGTAAAACATAATGAAGCGATGGTGGTTGCGACTTGCAACGGATCGCATTTGAAACGGCCTATGTACATCCTTCTAAAGGCCTGGAAACATACTCTAAGCACGCGCACATCATTCACGCAATAACGCTCACATCCATCAGCTATATATAAGGATTACATTCATTAAAACTGTTGTAGTATCGATCAAAATCTTCACGTTCATCTGTACTCATACATTCATAGTTAAAATAATATTTGGGTGGAGGTAGTCCTACGTAATTTAAAGTTTTGCTAGTGAGGAGCGTGTAAGGGAAATATCCTTTTGAAACTTCAGCGGCTAAGCCCATGACCTTGGGTAGCTTTGCTAATTTACAAGGTGTGAATAATAAAGTGTCTTTAAACTGCACATTACCTCTTATTTGTATCTGTATTATCATAGTTTGTTGCCTCTTTTCAAGCGATCACCTGTAAATATCTCAGATGACTCGTGGTCAAGCAACTCCTTATAAAGGAACTGTGTGTAAAATTTTGCACCGTTGGGCGAGAATATACACAGTCATTTTTTTTTAACTTGTCCGCTAACCTGACAATTTTGGACACAAAGAGTTTCACAGGGCTATCGTGGGCATTCGTTTTAAAAACGTTTGTCCGTTTACCACATTTGTGACACTCATAACACTCGATCTCCATACACTCATCACAGATAGTCTGGCTTACAAGTAAATGTGGAATAACCTCTTTGGTTTCAGCATTCGTATATGTTTCTATATCGTAGTACACACTTATACCAGGGCTATTTTTAGGCTTGGGGTCTTTCATATAACATGCATGCTTTACTCCACCCGCCTTCTATTTCTCATGGCATGTAGAACAGTGAATTTCATCACATTTATGCTTGAAATTCCCCCAATTATCCATCATATGAAACACCACATTCACAGATTCTCATTTTCCTGCACGTGCCAATTGATTTATGGAGCTCAAAACAGTTATTATTGAAAAATATGCGTCTACACACATCAGAATCCCTCTTCTCAGCTTCAACTACACGGCTTTCACATTTGGAGCTTTTACCCTGCTCACATACCATGTGACATTCTTTACAATGTTTCACTTTATCATCCGTAAACTCGATACATCCCTTACATAAATCTTGATGTCCCCCATATTTTCGACTTTTATCATAACTCGCGTAAAGGTCCCTTATATTACGGATGGGTAGATATGTTGTTCCTGACAGCCCTAAAATAAGTTGGGGTCTTGTACGATCTCTCATACTGCTTTTAAAAACATGCACAGTCCTATGATGATCATCCATTCCAAATACAACTATACGAGCATTCATTTCCTGTTCTACCCTTCTCAGGTCTTCAGGACTCATATTACAGTCAAATTCAAGTTTACAGTCTACCGCTAGTTTACGGGCACGCTCCACTGCCGTAGGCAACCAAATGTTTTTGACCCGTTTATTTAGTACAGTAAACATACGGGCCAAGACTATTGCTATAAAGCCGCAACCACGATCGACGTTTATATGCCATCTATAAATAGCCTGAGAATTGAATTTAAGAGTATAAGCTGTGGCACTATGACCCGCAACACGGAATACACGGTCAATATTTACAGTGAAGTTTTTCATATTGAAGGCTATACTACTTTGAGAAGCCTGCATTATGCGGCATAATATATACTCTATATCTTCAGCTGCCAAACGTGTGAACGGTATTACTACCCAAAAATCATCGACATCTCCGTTATCTGACCCGAATTCGAAGGACAACCTCGTCCTGACTTCACGTTCGTCACGGTTCTGAAGGGCAAACTCTACAATACGTTCAACTATGCGCCGTAGTCCGTGTTCAAAACCATTGCTATACATGGATCTAGGATCAACCCTGACTATATACCGATTTTTAGTCAAGGCTGGGGTGGGGGTAGCGGTGCGCACCAACTCGAATGTTATGCAATACTCAACAGAACGAGAAGCTGCTGTGGATGATGTACCCGGAATTGAACAGGAATAAGGGGGTATATTTGAGGAAGGTACTATTGTGGGAGTTGTGTTGTAAGACGTAGAAGGTTGGAGGTCTATTACTGGTGGTCTAACAACCGGCGCAATCCTGGCGCGCTTTATACCTGACGTGGTGGGCTCTTCATCATGCCTTCGCTTTGAACTGGCGCGTGCTGCAGGTATTGCTGGTGAGGATTCGTCAGCGGGGATGGAGTTTGTGATGACTCCTATACTGTCGTTGGGGTCATCTGTAATATCGATCATGGGGTGCTGTACCTCATCGTCATTCATGGTTCTGTGGGCGAAGAGAAAAGCAAGACTGTAGAATATAAGGGTCATCACTTAAATATTTATTATATTTTGTAAATGACCCACTTAAGAGTCTGACGTGTTAGAAATGGATACTGTAGAAAAATTCAGGTTCACAAGCCCATCCGCAAATGTTCTCAAAATTTGCATAAAGTTATATGGTGCTATTCGACGTATCATCATCAGTGTTCAACGAGTACCAAGATGATATTTTGTTCCACAAAGGTGTATATGACGTTAATTCGTTAAAGGGAAATGAACATACAGTCATTGTAATTGACGATCTCATGTTGGAGATGGATAAAACGTTTGCCGAGACATTTACAGTATTCTCCCACCATCTTAACATAAGCGTGTTCTTCATCAATCAGAATCTATTTTTCAAAAATAGATACATGCGCGATGTGTCGTTAAATACACAATATCTAGTCTTATTCGCGCAACGTAGAGATGTATCACAAATTGGGGTATTAGCCAATCAAATGTTCCCGAATCAGCGTAAGGAGTTTTTGGAAGTTTATAAAGAAGCTACAAGCCCGCGTTACGGATATTTGCTTTGCGACCTTCATCCGCGAAACACGTTTAGGGTGCTTCTAAGAACGAATATATTTCCAAACGAGCCTGAAACGGTGTATATTCCAGAATGACAAAGAGGCTAAAGAAATACCATGAATTAATAAAAATCTATCATCGACTGCCCCGGGCAATGCAGCAGATGTTTGCTAAAAATATCGACTCCGACTTTTTAAAATGCATCTGTGAAATCTGTCTTAACGTTATAAATTGCAATGTATCAATGAAACCACCTCAGAAGGCTCGCCTACGCCGTTACAAGAACATAATACGTGCACTCGCTCGTAAAAGTCAAACTGTAGGGAAGAAAAAACGAATTATTGTACAAAGAGGAGGGTCATTCCTCCCATCTTATTTTCAGTTTTGGGTCCTTTACTGACTAGATTAATATAATGAAGAAAGTGGTAGTGATTCCACACGAGGTGTATGCTTCACTGCAAAGTTCAAAGAATCCAGACACGGATCTAGATCCCCGTAAAAGCAGGCTTAAAAGAATGGAAAGCGAATTGCTAGCCCTATTAAACAGTGAAAAAACACCTGATGAGAAAAGAATCTTATACCAAGAAGCTCTGCAGAAATTTCTTCACGAGTACGAAAATTATAAGAACCCGACAGAGATTCCCGTGGTTATTAGGCACAGCACGGGGAACGATGGACATGGTGACATAGGACCTGTGTCCGACGATAGAGCTGACCAACCAAAGATTAATGGGTCGGCCACACAACATATCGAGCATGTATTAAAAAGCACCCTCCCACATACATTGAGGAATAAAGGTTTAAGTCTTTATAATCTATTGAATGAGGACCCCGCCATACAATGGACCGATACAGGTGAGATCATTGTGGAAGGAGCAAAGGTACAGGGATCGAATATCGTAGACATCGTCCATGATCTGGTGAGAAAGTGGGATAGGCCCTCACCATCAGGATGGAAGCATATTAAAGCAAGACTACAACAAATAAATGTCCCCAAAACAATGATAGGAAATCTGAACAGGTTAAAAGACTTGGAACATGCGTCGCACGTGACACAATTGAAGACGCCATCACCCCCGGCGGTAACACCTCTGAAGAGGAGAAAGAAGAGGTTAAACAACGGTCAACCCTACCCACGTGCCTCTAAAATACGCAAATGGCTAACATATTAAGAAGACGTTATTATGACATTTCTAACCCAGCCTCCTACGGAGGCGTAGATAGAGACTGTACAGAAGTGTTTACGGAGTAGGAAAAAAAGATGTTGAGAGATTTTTGCGGGAGCAGGACGCTTATACACTTCATAAGCCTGTGAGAAAAAGGTTTAAAACAGCCAAGACAACAGCTGCTTCGATTGACTCTATTTGGCAAGCAGATTTAACAGACATGCAAAGATATTCTGTGTATAACGATGGTTACCGCTACATTCTATTCATAATAGATATTCTCTAGATATCTGTGGCTAATTCCTCTGAAAAATAAATCACCTGAAACAGTTGCTAAAGCCACCAAAACGCTGATGTTAAAAGAAAACAGGGTTCCTGGCTATTTTTGTACGGATATGGGGAAGGAATTTATAGGCCGTGCTTTTCAGAACATGTTGACAGAGTTTAATATCAGCTATTACACTACCAATTCTATACATAAGGCTTCTTTAGCTGAAAGAGTTCAACGTACCATAAAGGAACGCATGCACCGCTATTTTACACATAAAAACACATACAGATTTCTAGACATTCTGGAATCATTGGCCTCATCCTACAACCGCTCACACCATCGCACGATTGGGACAACACCTAACGAGGTTTTAGAAAGAGGTACGCGCCCAGAGGTGAGAAGAGATGGAACACCACCACACCACACTGCGCGTTTCAAAATCAATGATTATGTAAGGCTGTCGCGTTCGGGAAATAAATTCGCGAAGGGATTTGAGCAAGGATGGACACGTGAGATTTTTAAAGTTAGGGCTATGAGACCTAAAGTGAGATAATGATGTATTACGTTGAAGATTTGAATGGGGAAGAAATCGCAGGAGGCTTTTACCGCGAGGAGTTGCAGAAAGTGGCATTTAATTTAGGAAAAAATGTGTTTAAAATTGAGAAAATTTTAGGAAGCAAAGGTTCAGGAAAGAGAAAAATGTACCTGGTGAAATGGCTAGGTACCCAGAAAGCTTCAACACCTATATAAAAGCTGATGCAATAATGAAGCTTAAATAGTATGCAACATGGCTCCTAACCATTTCTACGTCACACTCCCGTCCTCCTCGTCCCTGTCTGTACACCCTAACAACACACTAGCCAACTTTGTAACAGACTCCATGGACCCATTGAATTGGGTCGTGATTCGTATGAGGTGGGGATATGTGAAATTCAGCTGGACACCCTCTTTTTAAATATTGATTATAAAGATACCGTTTTTACGATTCTTAGAGACTGATGAGTGTGAAAAAGCCGGGGTAACTCGGGATGAAACATACGTATCGCCCGACTGAGGTTGCACGGTATTACAGTACAGTAGTAACACTAGGTCCGGGCCGTTATTTCGGCTGAGGATGTTGTGAGAGACTTAAACGTAAGTTTAAAAACTCAAATCTTACGACTGATTTAGTATACGAAATCGTAAACAAAAGAAGCCCTGCGCATACTCTAATCCTAAAATCAAAGGCTAACAGAAATATTAAAGACCAAAGAGTGTTCTAAATTATGACCGAGGGGCGATATCGATCAGCCTTTCAAAGAGACACATTTTACGAGGTGCAACATGACTTGTCCAGCCTAATGTATCAGATGAAATTTGAGAAATTGGATGCTGGCTATACAACCCCAGACATGTGCACAGTTTGTTGGGGATACCCAGGCACGCCTGCTACGCATTGCTCACATTCCCAACCATAGAGGAAGGAGTTTGAGTATTACATATGACAGACCCCATTATGTGAATGTCGCAACTAATCTAATAACCAATATCTCAATATATATAAGAACGATTGAGGGAAAAAATTTCCCATTCGGTGATGGGAGCTTAACAGTGAAGCTGCACTTTCGATGCACTGAGTTATAATGGACAGAAAGCCTTTCACCGTCTATCGAGGGGTGAGATACCAGCGTGGTAGTGGACTTGGATCCATTTTTTCAACCATACTACGTACGGCTGTTCCTTTGCTGAAGAGGGGTGCCAGATACCTCGGAAGGAAAGCGCTACAATCAGGTCTTAACACTGCAGAAGACATATTGGCTGGGGCTAAACCTAAAGAAGCTCTAAAAAACACTTAAAGCGTACACGGGACGAAATCGTCAAAGATGCAAAGAGAAAAATGCGTGGTGGTGGAAGAAGAAGAGGACTGTCCGGAAGAAGGGATTACCATCACGTGGCATTAAACGTAAAAGGATATCAAAAAAGAAGTGTTCTAAGCGAATGAACCTATGGTTGACCATTTTTTTGACTGATATAAGCTAAGGACATTGATCTCATGAATCATAGTTTGTTTACTACTTGTCGAGAGAGGAGGCACTATTTCTAACTCGTCATGGCACGCTTCATCCATCCGTGTAGTTCACAATGCTGTAAATCGGAGCTGTCCCTCTTTGACATGCCCCCAACTCAAGTTTCTATTGAACACAGTGACTTTATTACAATTAACCCTTTAAACACAATTAGTTCCCCGAGTGCCCCTATAGAATTCGTGATACCCAGCTCAGGCCCTTACTTTTTTGATCCAAGCTGTGTGCACATGTACGCTAAACTACGTATAGCCCATTCTGATGGAACGGACTGCGATGACAAATATGCTGTATACCCTGAAACAAACTTTCTGCACTCCATATTCAACCAGTGTGACGTATATTTAAATCAGGTCAACATATCGGCAGGCAGGGGTACTATCACCTACGAGCCTATCTGGAAAATGTCCTCAACTTTTCCAAAGAAGCGAAGGATACCTTTTTAAGTGCCGAGGGATATTATCAAGCTAAAGACGAAAGTAGTATAAAGGACAAATTTAAAAATTCTAAAAAGATATACGAGTGTTTTGGACGTCTGCATACAGATTTCACATTCCAGGAGAAGTTGCTTGTGAATGGGGTGGATATGAAAATAAAGCTCACCCGCACGAATCCTGAGATCTGTTTAAATCTGGATGCTGATCAAGAAGAGGAAGCAAAACCCGTTGTGGTTCACATTATGGAGACATACCTCCGCGTACGCCGAGTGAAATTAAGTTCACCAAAACAAATAGAAATTGAGAAAAATTTACTACACGCCACAGTAAAATACCCAATTAACAGAATACAAATCAAACTATACACGGTGCCAGCAGGGTTGGCATCGAAACAGATAGAAAACATAGCCCTTGGAAATCTACCTAAAAGGATATTAATTGGAATGTAGGAACACAATTCGGTGAATGGAAAATATTAAAAGAATGCCTTTAAATTCGAGAATTTCGGCCTTAAAAATATAACTCTATACGTTAATGGCTTTGCTTTGGGAGGAACATTGGATACGGACTATTCATCAGACGCTGTGTTACCGCTTTGCGCGAGAGCATATAGTAATCTGGCCCATATTTCAGGTGATTGTGATGAGCTAGGGGTAACGCAGAAAGAATTCATTGATCAATTTAACCTTTATCCGTTTGACATCACACCTGACTTATCTGCTAGCGTAAATATACACTTAAGTCCACAACAAAGTGGAAACATCTCAGTGAGATTGCAATTCGCCAAGCCTTTAGACGCGCCTATTAGTGTACTAGTATACCTCGAATCACAAGCCCTAACAGAAGTAGACATATTTAGGGGCGTTATCACTGACTTTTAAAATGGATACGAATACACTTCAGAGAGTAATGAATAGTGAACGAATCACACGTTCCAAATTTATCGGTGTTTGCGAAGAATAAAACATTGAATTTGCTAACTACGCGAGATTGCGGTAGTCTTATTGTGAACACAGATGTCATTGATAATGAAGGGATTCATCGGTTTGCAATCTATTTTAAAAATAGGGACCGCATGTACTATTTTGATTCACTCGGGACTCAACCCTGGAGTGACCCTGTTATTGTAAAATTTCTCGATCAGTTGCATATCCCCGAAGTTGTATGGAACCCCTTCCGGCTACAAGGATATTTTAGTAATACGTGCGGGATGTACTGCCTTTCATTTCTCATGCATATGTCACTTATTAAAGAATTTATAAATTTTTTAAAATTATTCGACTCGTCACACTCAACGAAACGACGAAATGGTATGCAGACAGATAAAAAGCCGTTTTCCGATTGTGCGTACTCGTTGTATAGTATGATGTTGATGTTTTGTTGTGTATATATATATATATATATATATATATATATATATATATATATATATTTGTAACCAATGATGTTAGTTTGTATATTCTGCATTTTAAGTTGGTTATTTTACTAAAAACATGATTTCTTTCATTTAATAAATTGATGAAAATACACTGTCTTCTTTCCCCCCAAAAAGATCGAAGCAAAAAAACACTTACATTATTTCGTTAATGATGTGACAATCGTTGGGTTGACTTCTCGGTAAATCTTCGACCTCCGTATTCAGGTCCATGACATGGGTTTCTTCAAAACGAAAAGATTGTATAACACGTATCAAATCCTCATCGGACCTTAAAGGAGAAAGAATAATTCATTAGTTCATACTGAATCTTTTTTAATATAAATTCAAAATATATGCAGAGTATATATATAGTAAGATAATTAAAATATGAAGATATTTATGAAACGCTCAGAGAAGTTCCCTTAAGAGATAATTTCGAATAACATTTGAATTTATAAAATTATTTAAAACATGCAAAAAATTGCTATAAAAAAATTCAGTGAATCAAAACAGGATTTTAGCATAATTGAAAACCAAAATATAATTGCGGATACCTAAATGAAGCATTTTTAATGTGATGAGATGAATTACTACAACCCTCCATATATATGATTAAATAATCAAGAACAGTGCTCTTTCTGACAGGCACATTAAATAAGTTTGCGAATAATTGGCTAAAAAATAAAATTACAGGCACTTACATTTCTACGGCAGTCCCTTGCGTCGGATCGTAAGGAGCGTCATTGCAAATATCATCAACGGTTTGCGTTGGAAATAATCCATCCCGGTCAGCGCGTTAAAAAGATTAATTGTGGACAACGCTACAATGTCACCATCTTGATATAAATCCGGTAAACTGTAAAGTTCTTGATTCATGGCGGAGGGAATGTTTATTCACTGGTGAAAATAACTACTGTGACTCCCAGCTGAAAATATTTCCTTTTATATGCATGATCCCCAAGCACCACAAAGACTAAGAGCGGTTCGTAAGTTTAATGATTGGTTGTCAATGTAACTGGGGGGGCTATGATAAAATTGCTGTACCAATCGTAACACCTATATTATGGGTCCATGCTTTGGACGTCCTGATTGGTCGACTAATAGTGCCTTTATATTCTCTCCGTAGATTTAATGCTCACATCGTGTATTACCCCTTGCAGTCTCTACCACGACAATATTTGCATTTGCGCCCATACTTTTCTCGGTTTTCCCATTTTAGAACCCACCCTTTATGCAATATTCCTCTCTCACTCTGTATATATATATATATATATATATATATATATATATATTTTAAATTCAGTTTTACGTTCACTAGCAAAAGTAAATTTATTCAATTGTTGAGTACTTCCAAAGTGCATGTGTGTTAATTTTGTAAAAAATTTATACTAAAAATTAAAATAATAATAATAATAATAATAATAATAATAATAATAATAAACCTTTTCATTTTTTTATTTAAACGATGTAAAGGATTGATACGACTGTGAAAAAGATACCACACAAATTACACGCAAAGAAAAATAAAATAGATTTATATATACACTGTAGTATCAAGGGAACAAAATTGAAGGAGTGAGTGGTGGTTTCATCGTGGGAGTTCTAGCCGAAAGTGAGTCGAGAGACCTCAAAATTTGCGGTCAACATTTTTGACCGACGCTTCAACTGTTTCGAGTTTATACCGTTAGATCTTCCATTCCTCGAATAAAGAGAGAAGTTGTTTTAACTCGTGCCTTCCTTGTCTTTCGAATTATAGGTAAAATGAATATTGTTCTTACAGAATATTTAAAATGTTTATTGTCAATTTAGTATACTGTAAAGAATCAATTAATATTGTGAAGACACATCTTATATATATATATATATATATGAATGACAAAAGTAAATAGACATTTTCGGTTTGGCTTTAGAGTAAATCACTGTACTGACATGTGCTTTTATATGCCAAAGGCAACTGTTCTAAAGTGCAAGATGTCAAGTAGCATTGTTTTTGAACCATTTCGCTGAAGATTTTCGCTGAAATTTATTTATAAAAAATATAGACGGTGCATAGAAAGGATTGCCAAAAGTAAATAGACACAGTATACTTTCTAAGGTTTTAGAATAAATGAAAGTGTCTTTCGAGTTATAGATGAAATGAATATTATTCTTGTAAAGAATGAATTAATATTATGAATTACTATTATGAACGAATTTTTCATTCATTTCGGACAATAATCTATGTTTTTCACTCCGCCTTAGACCTACAGCATACACAATAGGCACACGGGGGGTTATGTTTGAATGTAATCTACGTTTTTCACTCCACCTTAGACCTACAGTATACACATTATACACACGGGAGGCTTATGTTTGAATGCAATCTAATTTTTAACAGTGATTTCGAAATAAAGTCAATAATGTGTGTGTGTGTGTGTGTGTGTGTGTGTGTGTGTGTGTGTGCCGTTGCCGTCTTCAGTTTTTCGAGCATTAACTTTCTCTCTCTCTCTGTATAAATAGAAATTAGATTCAGTTAGATATATGGAAAGGTTTGTCAAAAGTAGATAGACACTATACATTCTAAGGTGTTAGAATAAATGAAAGCGAATTATAGGTAAATTGAATATTATTCTTAGAGAATATGTTATTGGAATGATTTCTTTTGCTAAACCAATTGCTTACTGTATTTCTTTTATTATTAATATTAAGTTGAACAACGTTTAAATAATTAGTTCTCTTGCCGAACAACTTTAAGAAGAAAGTCGGTATTTTCTTTAATAAATAAATAAATAAGTGGAAACTCGTCTAAATAAGTTAAAATAAATGGCGCAACCTGGCAACTCAACTTAATAAGGTATACATGAACAATTTAAAAACACTATTTGGCAACTCATGTAAATAAAATTAAATGGTTGTATCTAGCAACTCACGCTCATAAGGTATACCTGAACAATGAAAATAAATGGTGGTATCTGGTAACCCCCTCCATATATAAATAAGTGATATCTGGCAACTCACGATCCTCTATATAACAGTTGCTTGGCCCCTGGATGTTCATAATGCGTCTGGCTACAGCCAGGCGAACACCTCCTTCCTTCTTAGGTTAAGGCTTAGGTTAGGTTTCCCTTTCGGGGGTGAGGACATCCCACCTTCCCCCCAAAGACCTCCTCCCCCTCCTTTCTCTTCCTCTCTTAGGTTAAGGCTACCCCTTTGGGGGGAGGTCATCTTCCCTTCTCCCCCGAAGCTCCCTCCCCTCTCCCCCTTGGCAGCAATGAGTTGTTGCATAACCCTACCCCCATTTGCAGCATTGATGTTGCGTAAGCCTTGCAACAGTAATGTTGCATAACCCGTCCCCTTCATTGAAAACCCCCTCCATTGAAAACCCCACCCCCTTTGTTGCATAACCCCTTTGCAACATCTTACAACATTGATCAATATTGCATTGCAACATTGCGGCATTCCTGCACTCGTCCATTTTGCGCCGCCCATTCTACTGACGAGGTGTAGCTCTGAATACACGAAAGGCCTTGGAATCTTTTTTCTTTTTACTTGTTGGTTTTCATTTTATATATATACAAAAGTCTCAAAATTTTCCGTTGTTTTCTTAATGAATTTCAAACCAGCTGAAAAAATACTAAATATTTAGTTTACAACACAAGGCCATCCATAACTTTCCATGGTATATTGTATATCGAGAGATGAGAAGTGGAGAACAATTTAATAAAATTTGTCAATGACTAAAGATATGCTGAGGATGTACGTCATAAAGAAGCAGTTTGTAGACTGAGTGGAGGTTTGTTAAACCTTATGATTGTATTCTGTAAAGCGACAAGGGTAAAAAGGCGCGATAATATTTGACTAGTTGAATTCCAGTGACGTGACAGCAGAGTAAAGAAAGAAGAACAGAGCATGGAAGTTCTTGGAAAGATGCTAGATAATGAACGCATCGGTATGAGGAAAGTTTGTAAGGGATGCTGAGTGAAGAGGGCATCTGATGTGTACGAGTGTGTACGAAATGGAGTGAAGAGAAAGGTGAATGCATGGTTTAACGATGAGGTGAAAAAATAGTGAAAAAGTAAAAGAGAGTGTGATCGAATTATACAGACTCAGCCTGACATTGATGAAAAGAAAATGTAATGAGCTGTATAAAGAATGCAAGAAGAATGTTAAGCTCATTCACATTCCTTCTTGGGAAGGGATGTGAATGAGCTGTATGTGGAGGGTCGAGTTATTATGGAGAAGTGGGAAAATGCAAAGGCCAGTCAGGTGGACCAACTGGTAATGTGAAAGATAAGAATGACAATGCGTTAGTGAAAGATAAGCAAGTACGCGAGAGATTTAAGGAGTATTTTAGTGAGATGGTTGGTGAAGTGAATGAACAGGAATCAAATGTAAATGCAGTTGGTTTTGTTGGCACACGTAGAACTATATAGGGTATTTCGGGAGGAAAGGTCAATACTTCGGGAAGTGATAGTATCGGTCATTGTGAGAAAAAAAAGTTCATATGAACATGTGTCTAATTCTGAATGGTTACGGAGATAGAGCTGTTTGAATCTACAAATACAAAAGCATTGTTAATGGTAATCAAGAAAGAGAAACCAATTACAGTACTGTTTCTAACATTTAATGTTTAAATTAAACATTGGCATTTTGAATGGTATCAGATACAGAAATGACAAATTTGTTACAGTTTACAATATGTTTTCGAAAATCCCATCGTCAACCTCAATGCACTTACTCGTGTGCGAAGATCGCGTGTTGTTCGTCTGAGTTGATCTTGACGTTCCTTTATGCGGGCAGCAACATCCAAAATGTGCGCGAGCAATTCGTCTCGTGTATCCACCTTTCTTTTGTAAACTTGACTTTTCATTCATCCTCACAAACAATAATCTAACGGAGAGAGGTCTGGAGACCTTAGTACCCATTGAATGGGACCACCGTGGCCGATCCATCGACCAGGGAAAGTTTGATTTAGGTATTGCATCACCAGACGGGTAGAATGTGGAGGAGCTCCGTTACGCTGAAAGTACATACCAGCGCGTGTAGCTAGCCAAAGGAACATCCTCCAATAATCCTGGCAATTCATTTTGCAGAAATTCTAGGTAACTTTGTCCTGTAAGACGATTCTCTAAAGTAACAGGGCCAATCAGCTGATCATTGATGAGACCGCATCACACATTGGCAGAGAAGCGATGTTGAAAATTTGTTTCCACAGTGGCATTTGGATTTTCGTCTGACTACCGATGAGAGTTACGAGAGTTGTTGATACCGTCACGGGTGAAAGTAGCTTCATCGGTGAACAGTATTAATCGAAGCAATCGGCGATTAGCATTTACCCAATGACAAAATTCCAGTCGCATGACAGCGTCTCCTGGTTGAAGGTGGTGTACACGCTGTACATGATATGGATGCAACCCTTCCTCACGTAATGTTCGCCATACTCTTGTGTGTGGTACACCGAGACGTGTAGAAAGTCTTCGTGGGCTAGTAGTAGGACTACGCTCTTCCAACTGAAGAATGTTTTCCACCTCATCCACATCTTGTTGACTTTCACTTTCAGATGAGCGCTGGGAAGTGTACCAATCTCACGCAATGTGTTGAAAACCCTGGTAAACACTCTTCGATCCGGAATTCTGCGGTTCGGAAACCGTCGATAGTATTCTGCAACAGCAGCTGTTGCAGTTCCATCGCAAAAACCGTAGACATACACCAATTTAGGGCGGGTCGTACTCAGGTGACAACATGAATCTGAAGGAAATCCTACCATCAGGGGTGTCTAAATTATGTGTTTTTACATGGGGAATTCAAATATGAGCTTCTTTTTTGGATATGATAACTCTAACCTACATCATTTTGTATTTCTAAATTGCAAATTTTACCCTTTTGAACCCCTTTATAATATATTAAAAGATATAAGGTAAATCATTTATATTGACAAGGCCAAATCAACTTTACATATATTTATTAATAGGTGAACTGCATGTATATCACTGGATATAATTACAAAGATCATTCTCCTGACATCTTGAACTTTGCCAGGTTGCACAAATCCTGCTTTGACTCAGACTTGGACATCAGCTTCCTGCTGGTCTCCTGATCCCTGATCCCTCCATCCCTCTTTTCCTTTGAGAAGTACTTAGCAGAAGCCTCAGTCACCATTTTAACAACCCTCTCAATGCTTTGTGTGTGGCAAGGCCAGTTGCGCACCTCCATGGGGGTGTTTATGAAGTTTTTCACCTCTGAGGTGCTTAGAGAGCAGGTGAGAGGTGGCTCTGACACACCTTCTGACCAGCTGATCAAGTCACCGATGCTGGAAGCATCACAATTGATGTCAGGTGTCCTTCTGCTCCTAACAGAGGAGTCCCCCAGCTGAGTGTCTGGGTCCCCCTCTCCCCTGATGGCCAGGATTCTCTCCACCCCTTCAATCCTCTCCTTCTGATCCTCAGAGCAGAGTAGTGTTTGGAGGATGACTTCACTGTGGGCATACCAAGCAGATCTTCTCACAGTTGGCATCACAATATCCAGCACCTCCTTTCTCTGGGACTTGAGGCAGTCCAGCTGAAAGAGGATGTGCCTAGGCCCTTCGATCCAGGAGTGCTTGACCTTCACGTTGAACCAACATGGGTAATACACTCCAATGATGAATTCCACAATGAATTGCAGAATCTTCAGGTTCTTTCCTTTAAGTCCGTGCTTTGACACCCAGAGCCTGAGAAGTCTGTTCGCTGTGGTGAGCCAGCGGCTGTGGTTTACTGGTCCTATCTCTAACAGAGCCAGCCCTGCAGGAAGTACTCCATCCCTGACTGCACAGACAATTTTATAGCCATAGTATTGATCAGTTGAGAGATCTTGAATGACCTTGTCAGGAAGCTTGATCAGTGGAGGGCCAACAGAAATTCGGGTGAAGTTTGGATTGATATCAAAGTCTGTAGCAGAATCAAGGAGCTTTCCTATTGGCCCGGATAATTTTTTGTCTGACAGAGTAGGGCCATCAAGGTCAACAATGAGATGGCGCAAGGGAAGTTCAACAGTGTGCAGGTTGCACACCAACCAGACCAGCTTTCTCCCCAGGTGCAGCTCCAGCTTCCGCATTACTCCAGCTTTCACACCAGTGTTGACATTTGTTGAGTCTCCTCCAATGGCCAACAAGGTCTTATCATAACCCCTCTCTTTCAGCCAGGCAAACAGGACCTTAGCAATCTTCTCCGCATGTGACTCCTCTTTAGTTGCAGCCATGATAGAAAACGTGAGAAGACATATTCTGGGGTAACTACAATAGTAAAATAATCAACAATTTAATAATAATCAACTGCAAAATGATGTAGGTTAGGGTTATCAGAATTAAATAGTTTCTTCAGAATTGTGTTCTATACACCAAAATATGTCATTTGAACACCCCTCTCCATTGATTTAAAAAAAATGCATAGTATGACCCCCCCTAATCACCATATCTGCATATTCGGCATGTGTGAAGGTGTGTGGTATTCTTAACACTGCTTCAAACACCAAACAATGTTACTCACAACAGTCAGCTGTCGATTGGCTTATGTTACATGCTTACATTACAGCTTACATGGTTCAAGGTTATAGGGGAGGGAAGGGGGAGGAAGAGCTCCGTAACCATTTTCTCACAATGACCGATACTATCACCTTCCGAAGTATTGACCTTTCCTCCTGAAACACCCTCTATACCAAGGAATGAAATACATCAAATTAGAGGAAGTTGAACAAGCATTAAACAAGCTGAAAAAAGAAATTAATTTAGTAGGAATTCATGGGATATGTTGTGAAATGATTAAATGTGGAGGTAGAATGGTAACTGAATGACTGTGTAAGATATGTCAAAAAGCGTGAGAAAGTGAGTGCGTTCCAGGTGACTGGTCAAAAGCTGTAACTGTGACATTGAAAATAATGGTGAGAGAAGTAAATTTAAAAAATATTAAGTATAACTGAAAGTGTATACGGACGAGTGTTGATAGAATAAAAAATATTACAAATCTTTTGGTTCAAGATGAACAAGGCGGTTTTAGGAAAGAAAGAGGATGCATTAATGAAGAGAGATATCTGATTAAAAAATTAAGTGGTAAGAAGAAAAAGTGTGTATGACACTTGTGGATTTGGAGAAAACATATGATAAAGTGAATAGATGTACCTTGTGGGAATTGCTCAGACTATATCGTGTCAATAGTATGTTCTTTAAGTTCTTAAAGTAGTGAACTTTTCATGTGGGTAGTAGTGCAGTACTTGTGTAAGAATCAGGAGTAAGTTGAGTGACTAATTCAGTATTAATGTTGGTGTATGACAGGGCTGTGTGATATCGCCATGGCTGTTTAATGTGCGTATGCATGGATATGAATGGGGTT